>JAHHFK020000897.1:0-227500 GCA_024533555.2 Aedes koreicus | reverse complement strand
TACTTGCTGGCTAGTTCAGACTGCAGTTATGATATTCTTGCGTTCTCTGAAACCTGGCTCACTCAGAATACTACCTCGACTCAAGTTTTAGACCGCCAATACGAAGTTTTCCGTTGTGATCGTGGTCGGCACAACAGCAGAAAAACTAGAGGAGGCGGTGTCCTCCTTGCTGTTCGGCGAGGTATTAGAACACACTTGATCGATGAAGACGCATGGGCTGGCGTGGAACAGTTATGGTTAGCGATTGAACTCGCTGACCGTAACCTTTACTTGTGTGTTATTTATATTCCTCCTGATAGAACACGCGACAGCTCACTGGTCGAAGCTCATACGCAGTCACTTTCATCAATTGTGGATAGAGCATCATCAAATGACGATATCGTGATCGTTGGCGATTTCAATTTGCCTGGAATTAGTTGGCGTTCTTCTAATAATGGATTCCTACATCCTGATGCTAATCATTCGACATTCAACCAGTTCACCGCTAGTATTCTCGATTGCTATAGCACTGCCACGCTTCGTCAGATCAATCATATCGTTAACGAGAACGGTAGACGCCTCGATTTATGTTTCGTCAGCTCCTGTGACACTGCTCTATCTATATTGTTAGCTCCGGTGCCGTTGGTGAAAGTTGTTCCTCACCACCCACCTTTACATCTCAGTATCGAGAAAGGGAATGTAGTAAGGGATAGTGACAACCCCGTAAGGGTACTTTACGACTTCATAAACGCTGACTATGATAGCATCATTCCCTTTTTTGAATCGTTGGATTGGGACAACATTTTTGATGGAATCGATGTAAACACTGCAGCGGAGACATTTTCGCATATTCTTTCGTATGCGATAGATCAACACGTTCCCAAGAAGACTAAATTTGTAGGCCGTCTTCCTTGGCAGACTGCTGAGCTTCGTAAACTGAAAAGTCAAAAGAAAGCCGCTCTGAGAAGGTATTCGAAGAATAAAACTGTACTGCTGCGGAACCATTACATTAGATTGAACAAGATCTATAAAAGCGTGGGAACGAGATGCTTCAATAGTTATCGGGCTGGCATACAACGAAGACTCAAATCTCATCCTAAATCCTTTTAGAATTATGTCAAACAGCAGCGTTAAGAGGATGGTCTTCCTTCGTCAATGATGTGGAATGGCACGGTAACCTCCGAGCCACAAGTCATATGCGACCTGTTTGCCTCAAAATTTTCTCGCATGTTCTCTAACGAATGGCTTACTGACACACAGATAACATCAGCATCTAGTATCACTCAATCTTCAGGCTTAGTTATGCCCGATATCACCGTTGATGATGATTCCATTTTAGCAGCAGCACGTAAACTGAAACCGTCAACGTGCTTAGGACCCGATGGAATTCCATCCCTCTTTGTGAAAAATTGCATTAATAGCTTGCTCATCCCTCTACAAAAGATTTTCAACCACTCGCTTTCGGATGGAGTGTTTCCTTTCTGCTGGAAAAATGCGTTCATGCTTCCAGTACACAAAAAAGGTGATAAGAAAGATGTTGACAATTATCGTGGAATATCCTTATTATGCGCCGTTTCCAAACTCTTCGAGCTAGTTGTGATAGACCGACTGTTCTTCCATTGCAAGCAACATCTGAGCACGGATCAGCATGGTTTTTTCCCCAGTCGTTCAACAACGTCAAACCTATTGTGTCTCACTTCTTATGTGACGGATAGTATGCTTGATCGAGCACAAACGGACGTACTTTATTTGGACCTATCTGCAGCATTCGACAAAGTTAACCACCAAATTGCTGTGGCGAAGCTTGAAAGGTTTGGAATGCACGGAAGACTTTTAAATTGGATCCATTCTTATTTGATTGGTCGTCACTCGCAAGTAGTCATTAGTGAATCCACCTCGGCATCATTTCCTATCACGTCAGGAATTCCACAAGGCAGTCATCTTGGACCACTCGTCTTTCTTCTTTACTTCAACGACGTGAACGCAGTTCTGGCTGGACCGAGACTTTCTTTTGCGGACGACTTCAAGCTTTACTTCAACATTCGCTCAGAAGCTGACGCGCATTTTCTGCAAAAACAGTTGGACTCTTTCGTTGATTGGTGCCAAAGGAATCGTATGACCGTTAATCCTGAAAAATGCTCGATTATTAAGTTTTCCCGATTGAAGAATCCAATAGTTCACAATTATTCCTTCGCTGGAATTCCTTTGGAAAGAGTGGATCAAATTAAGGACTTGGGAGTTATTCTTGACTCCCAATTGACGTACAAGCAACATGTGTCATTCATTGTGAACAAAGCCTCGAAAAACCTAGGGTTTATTTTTCGTCTAACTAAAGAGTTCACCGACATTTACTGCTTAAAAGCGCTATACTGTGCGTTGGTTCGTTCGACATTGGAATACTGTTCAACTGTTTGGAGCCCTCACCACCAAAATGGAATCGAGAGAATTGAATCAGTTCAACGGCGATTTCTTCGATTCGCACTACGACGGTTGTCATGGAATGATCAAATTCGTCTGCCAAGCTACGAGAATCGGTCAACTAATTAGGCTGGATACCCTAAGTACACGAAGGAATGTTGCTAAGGCTCTTCTTATCTCGGACACTTTGCAGAATCGAGTGGATTGCCCCGAAATCCGAGGACAAATAAATTTCTTCGTGCGACCTAGAGCCTTGCAGAGCAATCACCTGTTGCAACCAATACATCACCGCACTAATTACGGACAAAACAGTGCCATAACTGGCCTACAAAGGATTTTTAATCGGGTGGCAACGGAATTTGATTTCAACATTTCACGTGATACACTTCGGACTAGATTTTTTAATGTGTTAAGATAAGCTTTTAGTGTGTTATTTGTATGTTTATGTTTTTTATGAGATCAACAACACATCATTGGGGCATAGAAGCCTGTTGATGTATATTATTAAATAAATAAATAAATATATATATATATATATATATATATATATATATATATATATATATATATATATATATATATATATATATATATATATATATATATATATATATATATATATATATATATATATATATATATATATATATATATATATATATATATATATATATATATATATATATATATATATATATATATATATATATATATATATATATATATATATATATATATATATATATATATATATATATATATATATATATATATATATATATATATATATATATATATATATATATATATATATATATATATATATATATATATATATATATATATATATATATATATATATATATATATATATATATATATATATATATATATATATATATATATATATATATATATATATATATATATATATATATATATATATATATATATATATATATATATATATATATATATATATATATATATATATATATATATATATATATATATATATATATATATATATATATATATATATATATATATATATATATATATATATATATATATATATATATATATATATATATATATATATATATATATATATATATATATATATATATATATATATATATATATATATATATATATATATATATATATATATATATATATATATATATATATATATATATATATATATATATATATATATATATATATATATATATATATATATATATATATATATATATATATATATATATATATATATATATATATATATATATATATATATATATATATATATATATATATATATATATATATATATATATATATATATATATATATATATATATATATATATATATATATATATATATATATATATATATATATATATATATATATATATATATATATATATATATATATATATATATATATATATATATATATATATATATATATATATATATATATATATATATATATATATATATATATATATATATATATATATATATATATATATATATATATATATATATATATATATATATATATATATATATATATATATATATATATATATATATATATATATATATATATATATATATATATATATATATATATATATATATATATATATATATATATATATATATATATATATATATATATATATATATATATATATATATATATATATATATATATATATATATATATATATATATATATATATATATATATATATATATATATATATATATATATATATATATATATATATATATATGCTTTAGATTCGGTATTAGCGTTGCCGTTTCTGCGTTAGAATGATCCTTTTTCAAAAATGCTTTTTTTAAACCATTACTTTTGAACCACTCGGCCGATTCACTCAACTTGAAGGCAAATTAAAGGTAATTGAAAATTCATTGAGATTTTAAGTTCACAACTTTATAGCTTTAGCTGAATTCACGTAACTCAATTATGTTGCAGTTCGTTTATTTATAACACATTGTGTTAAATACATGAAAAACAAGTTGCCTGCTCTGAAAAAAAAAAAAATTCTCTGATGGATCGGGAAGCCAATAAAAAACCAAAATGACAGCTTTTAATTTATGCCATATACAAAAAGATTTCGGTCTTAATGCGGAATGGAATTTGAAACACAATGCATCAAAAGCTTATAAGGCCGTCTCATAACTACGGCAAATGAATTACATATATGGGCCACTTCTAAGAAAGCTTCCAAAATACAATACGACTATTGTTCAAAGCATGATTTCAAAACAATGGAAAAGAAATTGAAAAATTAGAGATAGGTTATATCAGGGATATTATCGCGTGGTTCACGTAGGACCGCGTTGCTGTATAGTAATAATGGTATAATCTAATTTATATATATCATAACACATATGGTTGGTTAATATTAAAATATTTTCACTATTTTGCTT
This sequence comes from Aedes koreicus, assembly GCA_024533555.2. Lineage (NCBI taxonomy): Eukaryota > Metazoa > Arthropoda > Insecta > Diptera > Culicidae > Aedes > Aedes koreicus. The sequence goes on along the minus strand of JAHHFK020000897.1, from coordinate 222,626 downwards.
TGACCCGTCCCTTTTTATGAAGTTTTCTACATACTGAGCCATTGCTGACGTTTTTCAGTTCGGGTTTAATGAAAAATCTTTGTCGAATTTACCACTCTAGACTGAATGCCTCAAACAAAATGTTCTATTTTTGATAATATTAAACACAAATTCTTTGATTGTAAAATTTAATTGGTCGCCTGAAAAGGACAGTGGCTATGATACGCGCTAAAAATTAATTTATATGTTCGGTTTATTTGGCCAGCAGGATACCATCATGTGCTGTTTCCAGTATAACATAGTAGTTTATTAAACTCCTCGTCGCTGTGAATGGCCGACGGCAAGATACTTGAGATGATTCTAGTAATCTATTTGGCACAAACATCGTTTTCCGCTGGAAGGTGCTCGGCTCCGGTATGGCTTCGGCAGCGGATGTTGCCCACGCGGATTATCGATTTTAAAGACCCATTGCCTCGGCAATAGGTCGAGCAGGGAAACTTGCAAAACTTTGCAGCGCTTCCTTCTGGCTTGTAGATGAGCAAGCGCAGGCGATAATTTGGGAGCCAGACGCGCAATCCCGAGAAAACGGGCGAGATAGGATAAAAACGAGAAAATATCTTCGTAACGAGAGAGCAAAAAAACACAACCGCTCAATCGCACTTGAATATCCCCATGAAATCATTTTGGTTCGAATCGTGTGCTTACTACTGGCGTTGATAGCATTGCCTCGAAAGGAGAGAGGCACAAACATGCAGTACGAAGCAAATTTCATAAAACCAGACACCGAAAACATGGCAAAATAAATTTGCAGATGAGGCGTGTGGCTATGGCTATAGTAAAGATGGAATGAAACCTAGTGAAATAAAAATAAGAAGACAATTTGAACCATTTGTTACCCGTTTTTGAGGACCCGGAAAGGGAAAACCATATTTTCAACCTGTTCGTATACAGATTTGTATGGGAGAAAAAGTAGGTCATTTGCAAGTAAAAAATTTAACTGCTTGTACAAATAGCACTTAATTGTAGTATCTATAAATATTTTTCTATAAAGATCAAAACTAACCATTACTATAAAATTCTGAGAAATCGTACATCTTTTGTCTATGAAATTGCTTTGTATATATACAGCCGTATAAAATACCAATATAGTCGGTCTCAGAATTTCGTTTAAATCGGTAGTTTCGTTCCTTATCCTTATTTGTTACCCGTTTTTGAGGACCCGGAAAGGGAAAACCATATTTTCAACCTGTTCGTATGCAGATTTGTATGGGAGCAAAGTAGGTCATTTTTAAGTAAAAAATTGAACTACTTGTACAAATAGCACTTAATTGTTATATCAATCCAAATTATTTATAAGTTTTTCTGATCAAATGGTGTATAAATAAATTCATTCTGTTCAGTCAAACGGGGGTTATTAGCGTTCAAAAACCTTTAACTTTTGCGTAACGCTCTTATTTTTCAAAATTTTGAAATGACACCCGGTATAGAAAAGAGAAACGTAGTCCTACGTTAAAACCGCTATGCTCGCGTGAAACAAATTTTGGGAACCCAATCATATCATCGTTTCAAACCTAGAGATGAAATGTATATTATCGTATAAAGATTCTCGTTTTTCAGAGATGACACATGTGTTAAACTGTAAAATAATAGAAATCAATCATTTATATAGTCATTGTGTATAAATAAGAACAAATTAGGAAATAAATGCATTATGTTGACCTCCATTATATGATGGAAAACAGCTGAATGAACTTAAATAAATAACTTCTGATTGATGAGGCCGCATGGTTGGCAAGTTCCTTCAAGTAATGAAAACGCGCAGTGGGATGAAGGCTGGCAAATGTCATTTTCGATGAAAAATGACTTACGATTTCCACCGAAATACGTCAGAAAATCTCACCGCGCGAGAAAACGATGATGGAGATTTTTTTCAAATTGTCATCGATTTTTTCGTCATGACAGCACGTGACAGTGTTTTGATTATCGCTCCTAAAAGAAAATTTATTGATACAATTGTGAGTTTTATCACTAAAATTCAAAGAACAATTAACACTCTGTAGATAACATATTATTGCTTGGCTGGTTATAAGTAAACTAGTAAGTTATTTCTGAAACAAAATCGTACGAGAAAAAAACTCATGGCTGCATGATGGTGTGAGAATGACCAGAAAGCTCATGATAGTTTCTTCTCCTGACAGTGCGATGACCTGTTTTGTTATCGTCACATGATGGCCGTGAGATTTACCAGCTCTGAGTGGGATAGTCAGCGACACTTATCTTAAAAGCTAAAATACATGCATCGCCATTTTTTTATATGTTATTTAAATATGTCCAATCTTTCTAGAAAACATTTAAAAACGAGGGGTTTTTTTATTCCGAGACCATGAATACCTTAAAAAACTAAAAGAATCAATGTTTTCATAATCAATATCTCAGTAAAAAAAGCCTATTGCCAAAATTTCACCAATGTAAGCTTATGAATTAATAAACAAGAAAATATGGTTTTGAAAATATAGTTAAGAATTTTTTTCAAGATTATTTTGTTTTCGAATTTTTGAGAAAATCCCTTACACAGCATAATATGCCGATCGACTAGTTCCTTTCACCAAAATTGAAATTTTTTTCAACTTTTTAACAGTTGTCTAAATGAATAATATTTGCACTTATCTCTTGATTCAGCGGAGAATAAATACAGGAATATTCAGATAAATATCGGGCCAGCTAGCCTGCAATAGATCGAAAGTACGGCGTTGTTTAGTACATTCGTAACGGAAAAAATGTATATTACACTGGTCGACAAAGATTTTTTTGACCCAGAGCTCCATGCCAGTTTCTGTTAGCTTGGGTCCCAAAACCACCGAACATCGTATTTTGACCTCTTGCGATTTGCATTTTTCTTCACAAATTGGCATCAAAAATTGAAATTTTGATATATTTTGAGAGCCACTCAAATAACTACCTGAACATAGATGTAAATGCTCCAGACACATTTATTTTAAACTAGCTGAACCCGGTGCGTGCGCTGCTACGCTTGCAACTAAATGAAGGAAAGTTTAATATAACTGGCACGTTTATGCTTTTTTTCGGAATGATTTTTTTTTCTTGAATAAGCAGGGGTTCAACCTTCTATCAAAACATGCTTCTTACCTGAGAAATACACGTTTTGTGTTTAAGTAACCTGGATAATTCTCATTTTTGGTAGAAATTTGTGTTTCGTTTGTATGAGAGCCCTCCCTTCCAGACGGGGAATCATTGCCTTCGAAACCCCTCACATGCCAAATTTGGTTCCATTTGCTTGATTAGTTCTCGAACCATCACACTGGGCTCTCCAATTATTATAAAATTTTGAGTTTCATTTGTTTGAACCCCAATCCCCCCTTCAGAAAAGGGAGGGGTCTTGAACCACCATATAAACATTCTTGCCTTCAAAACCCCCCACATGCCAAATTTGATTCGATTTGCTTGATTAGTTCTCGAGTTATGAAGAAATGTGTTTCTCATTTGTATGGAGCTCTTCTTGAGAGAGTAGGGGTCTCAAACAATCATAAGAACCTTCCCCACCCCCAAATACCTCTTCATATAAATTTTCACGTTGGTCGGTTCAGAACTTTCCGAGTCTATAAGTGTCTGACGGACAGACAGACAGACAAATGGTCATGTTTATGTATATAGAAATCTAGCCTCCAAAAACTCCCATATGCTAAAAGTGGTTTCATTAACTTGATTAGTTCTCGAGTTATGCAGAAATTTGCTTTTCATTTGTATGGGAGCCCTCCCAAGCCCCCCCCCCTTTAAGATGGGGAGAGGTATTGAACTGCCATAGAAACATTTCTTGCCTCCAAAAACCTCCACATGCCAAATTTGGTTCCATTAACTTGATAAGTTCTTGAGTTATTCAGAAATTTTTGTTTCATTTGTATATGAGCCCATCTTCCAGAGAAGGAAGGGGCTCTAGTCAACTTAGAAACATTTCTTGCCTTCAAAAACCTCCACCTGCCAAATATGGTTCCATTTACTTGATTAGTTCTCGAGTTATGCAGAAATTTGTGTTGCATTTGTATGGAAACCCCCTTTCCGCCCCCTTCCAGGTAGCGGAGGAGTCTCATACTTCCATAGAAACATTTCTCTCCTCCAAAAATCTCCACATGCCAAATTTGATTCCATATGCTTGATTAGTTCTTGAGTTATGCACAAATTTGTGTTTCATTTGTATGAGAACCCCCTTCTTACAGAGGGCTCAGGGGTCTCGAGTTACCTTAGAAACATTTCTTGCCTTCAAAAACCTCTACTTGAGAAATTTGATACCATTTACTTGATTAGTTCTCGAGTTATGCAGAAAAACGTTGTTTCATTTGTATGGGAGCTTCTCCCCCCCTTCCCAACAGAGAGAAGGGATCTTCTACCCTAGAAACATTAATTGCCTCCAAAATCCCAACATGTCAACTTTGGTCCCATTTATATGAGAGCCCCCCCTTCTATAGAGAGGAGGTGTCTCAAACCGCCATAGAACCATTTTTCGCCTCCAGAAAACCTCACATGCCAAATTTGGTTCCATTTGCTTGATTAGTTCTTGCGTTATGCAGAAACTTCTGTTTCATTTGTAAGGGAGCCTCCCCTTTCAGAGATGGGAGGGGTCATCAACCACCATAGAAACATTTTTTGCCTCCAAAGACTCACACATGCTAAATTTGGTTTCTTTTGCTTGATTAGTTCTCGAGTTATGCAGAAATGTGTGCTTCATTTGTATGGGAGCTCCCCTTTACAGAGAAGGGAGGGGCTTCAAACCATCATAAGAACCTTTCCCGACTCCAAAAACTTCTCCATACAAAATTTCACGCTGATCGGTTCAGTAGCTTTCGAGCCTATGAGGGTCAGACAGACAGACAGAAATCCATTTTTATATATATAGATTTTTCTTTAGACTTTAACAAACTTTGCAGAAGAAAGTGTATCGATCCGACTCCACCAGAAAAAGTTATGACTGTTGAAAGGCAGCATATTTTAGCAAAAAAGCAGCATAGTTTAGTAAACCCCCCGACATGCGCGGATTCCCTTGATGGTGGTCTCAAATGATATATGGGCATTGACCTTTGTTGTTTCATCAGAAAATATCTCGTGATCCTTCGTATATAGGAAGTTTTTCTCTCGAGCAAAGTTGTTCAGTAGATCAAGACCTTCAGGATGGTAAACTTAAAAGTTCAGAATTATCTCACTGCGCGGCGCTAGTGTGCATGTAAACTTACTTTATAACCTGAATCTCGAGATTCTTGACATATAGCAAGTTGGCATCGTCGACTAAGATGTTTGGTTGATTAAGGCCTTTCGGATGGCGTTAACATTAGTTCAGAACTCACCCGCTACGTGGCACTAGTGTACATGTGAACTCTGTGTACTACCTGTATTTCGAGATCTAGATCGTGCATAAATTTACTGTTTTCAGGAAAGCTAGTTGTAAAATTCTGAGACTCCAGACGCTTAACTCAACATTTCAGAATTATCTCACTCCGTGGCGCTAGTGTGCATGCAACCTAACCTGTATAATCTAGATCTCGAGATTATGGATATATAGCAAGATGGCATCTTCAAAAAAGATATTCATGGGGTCAGAGCTTTTTGAATGGTGTACACATTTGATCAGAATTAGTCCGCTATGCGGCACTAGTGTTCACGTGGACTTTTTGTAATATCTGTATTTTGATATCTATGATATCTTGTTTCTAAGAAACTTATTCGAGTAATCTTCCAGACGGTCGACATCATAGTTCAGAATTATTTTACTGGTCTGTCTGTGAACTATGTAATGAATGTTTATCGCTAGTGCACATAAGAGGCTTATTACCCCAATATGGTTTTTTTTGATAAGTTCTTTTAACAACTTCATGCAAGTTTTTCAGGGAAATTCAGGAAAGTTCTTCAGAGAACTTCAGGAAAGTTCTTCAGAGAATTTCAGGGAAGTTTTTCAGAAAACTTTGTGAAAGTTCTTCAGAGAACTTAATGAAAGTTCTGCAGAGAACTTCAGGCAAGTTCTTCAGAGCCAACCACCTCAAACTTCCAATCTCACTCCGATTCTTCACCAACCTAGATCTTCTTACAATTACAAAATAAACAAACATTTTAACTAATTTTTTATTAATATTTTTTAATTCATGTTTCACTCCAGCACCTATTTATTATATGTTTTTTTTTTTTTTTTTTTTGGGGCGTAGAACCACTGCGTCCACTGAGTTGAACTTTTGTGGTATACCCCTGTTTATTATTCTAATTCGCATCTTAAAGCTAGATCACCATTTGTCAAGTGACCTGCCCAAGACGCGTCTCCCAGTCAGGCAAAATTGAGTTTATAAAACCCACCACCTTTCCAGGATTTACAGTCCAAATTTCTTTAGGTTGCATATAGCCACTGTACAGAAATTTAAGTCTGCTCTTGTACAAAGCATCACAACTGCAAAGCAGATGTTCCGAGGTTTCACGTTCCATGTTACAGAAACGACAGATATCATTCTGAACCTGGCCAATGTTTTTCAAATGATATCTACTCGGGCAATGTCCGGTTACTAGGCCAGTATAGGTACAAAGAACTCTCTTATTGAGCTCCAGAAACTTTTTACTGATTGTAACATTTGGAATTATAAACCTTTTCGCTTGAACACACTTTGTGGTGACCAACCAATTAGTCATCACCCTTTGCACTTCCCAAGATTTTAATTCCATTTTTATGGCACAGTATGATATACCACAGAATGGTTCTGGGCCAATAAACTGTGCATTTGAACCTTGTTTAGCAAGCTCGTCTGCCCTTTCATTGCCTTCAATGCCACAGTGTCCCGGAACCCAGAATAAATTTACCGAGCTCTCTTAGCACACCTTTCGCAATGAAAGAATGCATTCCCAGACAAGTTTGGATGTGCATTTATAATTACTTAACGCTTTGAGTGCCGCTTGGCTGTCTGTAAAAATACAAATATTTGCATATCTATATTTCCTCTTCAGACAAACGTTAACACATTTTATTATAGCAAAGATCTCCGCTTGGAAAACCGTTGGATAGTTTCCCATCGCCACTGAGATTTCTACATGAGCATTCCAGTTCAGTTTGGCATCCAGTATCACTCCTAAGTATTTAACCTGTTCACTAAGATGAATCCTTAATCCTCCTAGCTGAAACGCTTTTAGACTAAACTTCCTTTTCCTAGTGAAAGGTACAATTACTACTTTTGATGGATTTATGCTAAGGCCCTCCTTGATACACCAAGACTGGGTAAATTTTAGGGCCCATTGCATTCTTTCTGAATGATGTTGTCAAATTTTCCCCTCACTATAATGACTATATCGTCTGCAAAACCTACAACCTCGAAACCTTTTTCCTCTAAGCTTCTTAGAAGATCGTCTACAACTAAGGACCACATTAGTGGTGAGAGGACTCCTCCTTGGGGACAACCTTTCGTTGCCCGTACTGTAATAGACGTACTTCCCAGCTCTGAAGTGATTTCTCTTTTTGCGAGCATGGTATGAACCCAGTTAATTATGTTCATGTCAAAGTTCCTTTTCTTCATGGCACGAGCCATACACAAATAGGAAGCGTTGTCGAAAGCTCCTTCAATATCTAAGAAAGAACAAAGTGCTATTTCTTTTACCGATAGAGCTTTTTCTACCTTTGAAACCACACTATGCAGTGCCGTAACTGTTGACTTACCAGACTGGTAATCAAACTGGAACTCAGATAGTGGATGCTTGTTCATGTAATTTGAATTGATATAATCATTCAACACTTTTTCCATAGTCTTTAATAGGACTGATGAAAGACTAATGGGTCTGTATGATTTAGGATGCGCCTTGTCTCGCTTTCCTACTTTAGGTATGAAGATAACTTTTACTTGTGTCCATGAAGTTGGAATATGGTTGAGTCTTAAACTTGCCTTAAAAATCTCAATTAATGGCGAGATCAACACTGCTTCGCCGTTTTGAAGTAATGCTGGAAATATCCCGTCCATTCCTGCAGATTTGTAAGGCTGAAATGATCTCAACGCATTTACTACCCTGGCTTTCTTAAAGATTTTATCAGCCAAGTCATTTGCAGCGATTTTTGTTCTAACAGACATTTGAAATGTCCTTGTAGAACTTCTCTCATCTTCAAGTGATTCATATCTGATTGGATCTACACACAAAACTGATCCAGGAAAATGTGTTTCCATAATCAACTTTAACGTTTCACTAGGAGTTTTTGTAAAAACTCCATCCTCATTTTTCAGATGCCCAAGTTCAATCGTGTGATCCTTTGCAAGAGCCCTCTGAGGTCTTGCGACTTCCGGACTATTGCTTATGTTTTCACACGTTAGAACCCAGGATCTTCGTTTGGATTTTCTTATTTCTCTATTGTACTCAGTAAGTGCACTCCTATAGGGGGTCCAATCTGAGGTTCTTTTCGCTTTATTAAACAATCTACGAGACGTTTTACGCAGGCGTTCCAATTTAGAGTTCCACCATGGAACATCCCTGTTAGAGGACGATTTTTTGATAGGACAACTAGTGGTGAAAGAATTTAAGATCTTATTATTTACCTTTTGGGAAAACGATTCCAATTTCTGAACAGAATCGATTTTTCCACCTTCTGTAAATAACTCCGAATTCAAACACAGTACATATTGATCCCAGTTTGTTTTCCTAGGATTTCTAAACGTAGTAGTTGACCGATTGTTCTGCATAGATACGACAAAATAATGTCGTTTGCCAAATATTGATCACCCTAATATTAAATACATGCAAAATAAACATCTTTTTATCTTGAAGACCCGTGAAAAAAGTGATCATAATAAAGTCTCCATTCAATTCCCAATAATGTTTTGAATAACACATGGAATCCAGTAACAGTTTAGTACTGTCATCATTTTTGAAGCCACGCAATCATCAGGCCGATTGTTTCTTATGTGCAGTGCAAGTAGTACATGGTATAGCGATAACAGAATACCCAGATTTGCCTTCATCAGCAGCACCGAAACATCGTGAAGCCCACGCAGAAAAGTATATTCGAAAGTTTCTGGAAAATTCCGAGCAATTAAACATTAGAAAAAGAAAGTGAGCCAAGTTTTACTGTTTTGGATTACCATACCGAGAGAGTATAGTCTCCACATTATCCAAATCAAAAGGAAATTAACGATCTTGTCCATGACTTCTGCTGAACAAAAGCCAATTCAGAGCTTCTTATTTCACGTCTCAACAAATAAGAGCTCCTCGATGGTGACGTCAAAATTACTACACAATGGAACCGTCCTATTTGTTTTATTTTTTATTTGTTTGTTTTTTTATTTGTTTTTACTTTGGACTTTGCTTTTGTCATGATGTAGGGTCATGACGAAATGGGCCTTAAACACGAACCGAAAGAGAGACGACTATTCATCGATAGCTCGTCAAAAAGTTTAAAAGCTGTTCTGCTGCATAATGGAAATCAGAATCATTTAATTCCAGTAGCACATTCCAAATTGTAGAAGAAACATTATGACAGTACTTAACTGTTGCTGGATTCCTTGAGTTATTGAAAATATTGTTGGGAAGTGAATGGAGATTTTTATATGATTGCTTTTTTCATAGGTCTTCAAGATAAGAAATGTTCATTTTGCATGCATTTAATATTAGAGTGAGCAATATTTGGCTTACGACATTACGAATCTGTGAAGATCAAATAGGTGCTGCAGTGAAACATGACATACACATATGTTAATATTAAACTAGCTTTAAATGTTTGATTTATTCCTAGTATATTAATATAAAATAACATCCTAACCTGAAATTCCATGAAAAATTTCCCTGAAGTCCTCAGCAGAACTTCCCTGAAGTTCTTTGCAAAATTCCATGAAATTTTCTTAAGAACTTCTCTAAGGTTCTTGGAAGAATTTCCTTAAAGTACTCTGTAGAACTTCCATGAAGTTCTCTGTAGAATATCCCTAAAGTTCTCTTAAGAATTTCCCTGAAGTTCTCTGAAAAACTTCCCTGAAAGTCTCTAAAAAACTTTCCTGAAGTTCTCTGACAAACTTTCCTTGAATTTCTCCGAAAAGCTTCTCTGAAGTTCTCTCAAAAAGTTCCGTGAAGTTATCTCAGGGAATTCCTTGAAATTCTCTGAACACCTTCCCTGAAGTAATCTGCGGAATATCTCTGAAGTTCTCTGAAAAACTTCCCTGATGTTCTATGAAGAACTTTCCTGAAGTTCTCTGAAGAACTTTCATGAAGTTCTCTGCACAACTTCCATGAAGTTCGCTGAAGAATTTCCCTGAAGTCCTCTGAAGAATTTTCCTGAAGTTCTCTGCAGAACTTACCTGAAGTTCTCTGCAGAACTTACCTGAAGTTCTCTGCAGAACTTACCTGAAGTTCTGTGAAGAATTTCCCTGAAATTCTTTACAAAACTGCCCAGAATTTCTCTGAAGTGTTTTGCAGAACTTCTCTGAAGTTCTCTGAAGAACTTCCATGAAGTTTTCTAAAGAACTTGTCTGAAGTTCTCTGCAGAACTTCCCTGAAGTTCTGTACAGAAATTCCATCAAGTTTGCTGAAAAATTTTCACAAAATTCTCTGAAAAACTTCCATGAAGTTCTCTGACGAACTTCCCTTAAGTTCTCTTAAGAACTTCCATGAAGTTCTCTGAAGAACTTCCGTGAAGTTCTCTGAAAAACTTCCTTAAAGTTCTCTGAAGGACTTACCCGAAGTTTTGCGGAGAACTTCTCTGAAGGACTAACCCGAAGTTGTTAGAAGAACGTATCAAAAATACCAATATTGGGGTAATAAGCCTCTTATGTACACTAGCGATAAACATTCATTACATAGTTCACAGGCAGACCAGTAAAATAATTCTGAACTATGAAGTCGGCCGTCTGGAAGACCATGATGTTTCCTAGAAACTTGAATGAATTCATACATGATCTAGGTATCAAAATAGAGATATTACAAAAAGTCCACGTGAACACTTGCACTACATAGCGGACGAATTCTGATCAAATGTGTACACCATTCAAAAAGCTCTGACCCCACGAATATCTTTTTTGAAGATGCCATCTTGCTATATATCCATAATCTCGAGATCTAGATTATACAGGTTAGGTTACATGCACACTAGCGCCACGGAGTGAGATGATTCTGAACCGTTGAGTCGAGCGTCTGGAAGCTCAGAATTTTACAACTAACTTTCCTGACAGTCAATTTATACACGATCTAGATTCAAAATACAGGTAATACACAAAGTTCACATGTACACTTGTGTCATGTAGCGGATGAGTTCTGACTTAATGTTAACACCATCCGAAAGGCCTCAATCAACCAAACATCTTTGTCGAAGACGCCAACATGCAATACGTCAAGAATCTCGAGACTCAGGTTATAATGTAAGTTTACATGCACACTAGCGTCGCGCAGTGAGATAATTCTGAACTTTTAAGTTTACCATCCTGAAGGCCTTGATCTACTGAACAACTTTGCTCGAGAGAAAAACTTCCTATATACGAAGGATCACGAGATATTTACTGATGAAACAACAAAGGTCAATGCCCATATATCATTTGAGACCACAATCAAGGGAATCCGCGCATGTCGGGGGGTTTACTGTACTATGCTGATTTTTTGCTAAAATATGCTGCCTTTCAACAGTCATAACTTTTTCTGGTGGAGTCGGATCGATACACTTTCTTCTGAAAAGTTGTTTGTTAAATCAAAGAAATGTGTCTGGAGTATTTTCATTTCAGCTGAGGCAGTTATTTGAATGGTTCTCAGAATATATCAAAATTTCAATTTTTGATGCTAATATGTGAAGAAAAATGCAAATCGCAAGAGGTCAAAATATGATATTTGGTGGTTTTGGGACCCAAGCTAACGGAAACTGGCATGGAGCTCTGGGTCTCAAGACTTTTTTCGAATTTTGTCGACCAGTGTTGTCTTCAACTAGCCCAAACACATACCTTTGATTAAACAAGTCGTCTTGGCCAAATATAATAATATTTTAGTTGAAATTATAAAATCCAAAGTTCTAATTACATTACGCTTACTGACATTTAAAAAAAAAAAACTAGCACTTACATTATGTCTTGGAGACCATGAATTGCACATGATTGATGCATCTTCTAAGAATCGACTCTGAAAACAGAAAAAAAAATTATTACAGTACTATTTCATAATTCATAAGAAAACATAACGGGAATTCATTACAAATTATATTGAAAAGAATGGGTCTGGAAAAAGCACCAGAGATGTTTAGTTGAACCTGATTTATTTCAAACAAAGGGTTCATTTAAGGCTTCAAACTGAGTCTTCGAACAGTCCGTGATCTGGATCTGGACCATTTGTTTACTTAATTATGCTCGTCCAACGATATATTGAGACCGCACCTGTGTTGCAATGTTTCACCGCGAAACTCAGTTGAGGGCTGCCTGGTTTCATTTCCTCGAGTGTCCCACACTTCAAAGATCTTGCTACACTTGCCACCTAACCATCTTACTTGCTGTTTGAGTCTGTGTTTTGTTCCGGTCGGATTCGAGTGGACACCATTTTCGAAGGATTGTTGTCCAACAGTCTTACAACCTGTACCGTCCATTGTACCCGTCGAGATTTAGTAACTTTCAGGATACTGTGTCTGCGATAGACGTATTCTCCTTCAATCAAACCCTTTCTACTTCACGTTTCAGCTTGGTGTACAGATAAGCACTGATATAATGGAATGTTCTTCTGACGATATCCACGCTGGCTGGATTTATTGAAAATCATACCCCACAGAGCAGTTCCATAGCAATTCGCAAATCGTGTTTTCCTTGTATTTTTTTATTTGGATGAAATTTTGCATAAACGTTCCTTATGACCAAACACGTTAATTCGCATCATCAGTTTGCCATTTTTTATAATGGTGTATGGTGTAATTGTGTAGATTTGGCGTCTTCAGCAAAGTTATCGATAAGAAGCAAAGTTATCGATAAAGAAGAATATTTAGAAAAATAATACTCAGAAAAAAAAGTATTTACATTTTGTTCTTAAAATAATATAAAAAAATAAAGTTTCACGTAAAACAGCATTTTAAAAAATCTAAATTTTTGATATATTATAGAACGTTATGCTAACTAACTTCTCCCTAAATGATATAATGGAGAGAAAATTATCGTAGAAGTTAAGATTTTTCACAATGTTCAACTTAGCTTACATCTATTTTTCATATTTGCTATAATACTAGCACAATACCTATTGTTCGGTTTATATGTTATTTTAGAACTAGCTCAGGGACGCAACGTTTGTGTAGGAACCATACATGAAAACGTTAACTTGATAATTCATAGCTTAAAAATGTATAATCTAACACATGATTCGAAATCGATCACAGATAGATGTGTTAAAAAAGAAAACAATAGATTGTCATCTAGGTTGTTGAAAAAAATGTCCAGATTCATTTTCAATTGAACAGAATTTGTTAGCAGAAAATGAAGAAAAGGACATTGACGCAATATAAATTGAACAGTGGGCTACGAGAGAAAAATGTGATATAGAAATGATTGTCAAACAGCAGGATGAATTTGTTGCATATTTTATTCAAAAAATAGTAAAGTTTTTTTTTTACTTAGTTCGTTTATTTGTAAGGCTCAGACGTGTGTGACACTTTGCGGAGCCGATATTCAAATTTGTTATTTATAATGATTTGCTTTATGGTGTTAGTAAGTGGAGCACCAATTACTCGTGGCTGGCTCGCGGTTAATGGGTCTCATTATCGCTTGGAAGGGACTAGGCAGGTAACTTAATTGTTAATAATTGCTGCTCGTGGCTGCGGCTGCAATCAAGTCCTCGGTTACTACAGCACATTTCAGGAGCTAGGCGCAGCTGAAAATAGTAAAGTTAATCCCACACTATTTTATTAACAAGCAGTATTAGTTTTAGAAAAATACAGAACATAATTTGAAGGATGGTGAATTGGTAGTAGCTTGTGATTTTTGGAAAACCACACGTCTGTTCTTCAAGATGAAGTTCAAAGCCATCATTGGAACGCTCATCATGCCACTATTCATCCATTTGCCATATATTCTGAGCAAGACAGCAGAATTAAACAGAGAATTGTACACTTTGATTGTTGTTATTGTTGTATTCTCCATATGCGCGGAGTAACGATATCTAATGATGAAATTTGTCAGAAGCAGATAATTTAGCAGATAATTTATATAAGAGAATTGTAGTTATCCTCCAAATATCCTCCAAATATGTGCCTGCTGTTGGAAGGTTCCCTGGAGGATGACTACAGATCCTTATCATCCAAGGGTTTTACAACACACATGTCAAATTTGATGGTTCCTAGTGAACGATCATCCAATTTTACGTGAAAGTACATCATAATAAACAAAATATTCACAAACGTAAATAAGATAGCGTAAAATTAAAATTTTCCCATCTCAGCTTGCGTGCAAGCGTTTGGAGGATAAAGTCTTATCCTCCAACTTTATATGCATCTAATTTAGTGCTTTTCGAAAAACAAATCTAAAGAAACTTCTTTTGGGGAAAAAAATTAGAAATGAGCTCCCAAATATCAATTCTTTTCTTTGGTTTAAAAATTATAATTTGAAAAGTCTTTCCGACCAGAGTTGTATTTTTGGCCACCTGGTGCGGTTTGAAAAAAAAAAATCTGATGAATTAATATTTTGCAAATTTAAAATATTTTTTTTTGTGTATTTAAATTTTTTTTTTTATAAATGATTTTGAAATCCCAAAAAATCTCTTATGTACTTCAATATTTTCCTTCTGTGAGTAGCGTTTCTATAGCCGACGCTTCTTTTTTTTACTTAGTTCGATTATTTGTAAGGCTCAGACGTGTGTGACACTTTGCAGAGCCGATATTCAATTTTGTTATTTACAATGATTTGCTTTATGGTGTTAGTGGGTGGGGCACCAATTACTCGTGGCTGGCTCGAAGTTAATGGGTCACATTATCGCTTGGAAGGGACAAGGCAGGTAACTTATTTAAGTTAATAATTGCTGCTCATGGCTGCGGCTCCAATCAAGTCCTCGGTTTCTATAGCCCATTTCAGGAGCTAGGCGCAGATGGTTGACTTATAGCTTGCTGGTCAGGTACAAGTAGCACGGAAACAAGAGGAAAGTATAGCTGGGACACAATGGCGGGGAATTTACTAGCGTGAAGGGGAGGGGGCGATGACATTACACATTGCATGTAGGGGAGATCACGCATTCCCAAAACATCTCTTACCTCGCGGAAGAGTTGTCTACCTCGGACCACGAGGGTATTCAATAGTCGTGCTCTGGAGGCATCATTATCCGGGCAATGCCAAACTGCGTGATCGATGTCATCATAACCGGTTCCGCACCTACATATGTTGCTATCGACGAGGTTAATTCTGTAGAGATGTGCGTCTAGCGAGTAGTGGTTGGACATAAGTCTTGACATCACACGAATGAAACCGCGACTTACATCCAGATCTTTGAATCACGGTCTCGACGAAACATTTGGAATAATGGAATGTAACCACCGCCTAAGAGAATTACTTGTCCAATCGTTTTGCCAGCTTTGAAGAGAACTCTGACGTACTAATGGGAAAAATTCATCATGTGAAATTCTTCTTTCAAAAATCTCGCCTTCTTTTGCGCCCACCTTTGCTAGAGAGTCCGCCTTCTCATTGCCTGGAATTGAGCAATGTGAGGGGACCCATACAAAGGTAATCCTAAATGATATTTCGACCAACGCACACATCTGCTCCCTTATTTTTGAAAGAAAGTAAGATGAGTGCTTCACTGTTTTCATCGAATGGAGAGCCTCAATAGAACTGAGACTATCCGAGAAGATGAAATAATGGTCTATGGGCATGTCCCCAATGCGAAATTGATTGCTGCCAGCTCAGCAACATATACGGAACAAGGTTCCTGATGTTTCCGGAAGGCAGACGAGTATTCATAATAGACACCAAATCCAGTGGATCCATCAATGCGTGACCCATGAGTGAAAATTCTTCTATTGCAATCGACATGTTGATACTTTTCAATAAAAATATGGGGAATTAAAATAGGTCGAAGTTCATCTGGAACTCCTTGAATAGCCTGTTTCATGGAGTCATCATAATCAATGGAGGAACTGTGATAAGTGATGCGTACACTAGGAGAATTATAGCAAGGAAGACTAATATCGGATGACATATAGTTAGTATAGATTCGCAAGAATCTAGACTGGGTACTCAATTCGAGCATTTCTTCGAAGTTTTCAATCACAAAGTTGTTACTGATTCCACACTTGATCAGTATTCTAGATGAGAGCTCGCAGAAGTGGTTCTGTAAGGGTTTTACTCCTGTCAGAACCTCCAGGCTCATATTATGCGTTGAATGCATACAGCCAAGGGCAATACGTAAACAACGACATTGAATGCGTATAATTTAATGAGGTGGCTGTTTCTTGCCGAGAGGAAGCAAAAAGAGCCATATTCGAGAACTGAAAGAATAGTTGTTTTATAGAGTTTAATGAGGTCTTCCGGGTTGGCACCCCACCATGTCCCGGAATCGATCTTAGAAAATTGATCCTTTGTTGAAATTTCTGTTTCAAATACGCAATGTGAGTACTCCAAGTGCATTTCGAATCAAACATGACTCCAAGGTATTTGAAGGTCAAAGATTGGGTAATGTCTCTTCCCAACAGCTTGAGACTCAGTTGGGCAGGGAACCGCTTTCTAGTAAACACTACCAATTCGGTTTTATGCGGAGAAAACTCGATCCCCAAATTGCTGGCCCAGATGGACAGATTATCTAGGGAATTTTGCAATGGTCTTTGCAAGATTTCCGCACGTGGTCCTCTAAAGGAGATCACAGCATCGTCTACAAGTTGTCTTAGCGTATATCTATTTTCCAAACAGTTATCAATATCTTTAGCATAAAAATTAAAAAGTTAGGGACTTATACATGAGCCTTGGGGTAAGCCCATGTAGCTAATTCTGGAAGTTGTCAGTTGACCTAGATTGAAGGTCATTTGTTTTTCTGACAGTAAATTATACAAAAAGTTGTTTAAAATTCCTGGTAATCCACTACTGTGCAGACTATCTGCCAGTATATCTATGTAAACTCAATCAAATGCGCCCTTAATATCCAGAAATACTGAAGCCAATTGCTCCTTGTGTGCAAAGGCAAGTTGTATATCAGATGAAAGCAACGCTAAACAGTCGTTTGTTCCTTTGCTCTTTCGGAAACCAAACTGCGTATTTGATAGCAGGTTGTTTGATTCAACCCAACGGTCAAAGTCTTGATAGGATCATTTTTTCTAACAACTTCCTTAAACATGATAGCATAGAGATCGGACGGTAAGAATTGTAATCAGACGCTGGTTTCCCAGGCTTTCGAATAGCTTTTACTTTAACCTGTCTCCATGCGGGTGGAACTATGTTTAATTCCTTGAGAGTGTTATACAGGTTAAGTAATCGTCTTTTAGCGATATCGCGGATATTTTTTAGAAGGTTGAATTTAATCATCATTTAATCATATCGCTTCCCGGAGCAGAGTTGTTCGATGAAAGAAGTGCCATTGAAAATTCCAACATTGTGAATGGTTCGTCCAGAAAACCGTTACTTCGGGTAGTATCCCGTAAATTCGGTTGTGTTGCGACAGAGTCTGGACAAACCTTTTAAGCGAAGTCGAATATCCATTGCATGGAATATTCTTCACTCTCATTGGAAGATGAGCGGTTTCGCATGTAACGAGCCTTTCTCCAAAGCGTTGTCATCGAGGTTTCTTTAGATAGTCCCTCTACAAACGAACGCCAGTAATTGCGTGTCTTTGCTTTGAGTAAGTTTTTAAGCATTTTTTCAAGCTTGAGGTACTTATCAAAAAGCTCATATGTTTCATGTCTACGATAATCTTTAAACGCTTCGGATTTCTCAAGATACAACATAGTACATTCGTCATCCCATCCAGGGGTGGCGGGTTTTCTTTTGAGGGATGCACTTGAAACACGTCGTTTCTGAGCTTCTAATGCACTTTTGTACATCAGTTCGGAAAGGAAACGGTACTCTTCTAATGGTGGAAGAGGATCGGTAGAATCAATACCAAGGGTTACCGCCGATGCAAAATGTTGCTAATCAATATGACTCGTGAGGTCATAAGGAACATGGATTGACTGGTCTGTTTTTTGAAAACTATTTGTGATTGAGATATTTATTGGTAAGTGATCAGTACCATGCGGATCATTGATTACCTTCCACAAACAATCTAATGATAGTGAATTAGAGTACAAAGATATGTCAAGTCGACTCTCCCTGGCAGGAGGTTTTGCTATTCGTGTCGCTTCCCCAATGTTCAAGATGGTGAACTCCAAAGTTGACCGCGTTTTATTTATGCCCTCGGAGGGACATAGACGGAAGCTATGCAATGATCTTTATTCTCTACATTTATTTGGCAAGCGACGATTTCAATGCCTGAGATTATTGGGAGTGAGATTTTATAGAAGCTGTAGCACTTTTTGATCCCCAAAAGTACGCCACCATATGAATCAGCTCGATCCAGGCGAATAATGTTAAAATCGTGAAAGTTTAATTCATCTTCAGAAGAAAGCCATGTTTCACAGAGAGCAAATATATCACAATCAGAATTGTGAATCAAATACTTCAACGAGTCTAATTTAGGTATTAAACTGCGACAGTTCCATTGTAATACGGTGATCATATCTTGATCCTCACTCGACGAATTATTCATCGAAAGATATGAATTCACCAATAATGAGCGATGATACTGTCAATTGCTTGAAGTAGTTTCCAACTATAGGAATAAGCAGGTCAATAAGTCCTCGGAGCGGTGAAGCATCCGAAAGGCCAAGAGCATTTAAAATGTTATCCACAATGTTCCTAAAATAAATCTTACCTCGCTTGGACGGGATATTCTTAAAATTGCGAGAAGACCTAGTTTTTGGTTTTGGCAACCTCTGACGGTTACTGTTATTAGGTAGCGGCGGGTTGGTATAGCTGCAGCTAGGAACGGATGCATCAACTATTACCGGTTTATTCGGTTTTTTAACTTGACCCCCGCTACCTCCATTTTTTGCAAGCTTTTGATAGTGGGTTTAATAAATTTCCGGCGCACACCCGGGGAACTAGTGGGCTTCCTTTTACCGGGGGCGTGTACCTCTGGAAATTCACTCTCATCAGCCACGTCACAGTCCAGTTCGTCGGAAGACAAAATCAAAAAAGGACTTTCATTTTGAGCGGCTGATACAGACGATGCAGACGCTCCGTTTTGCGACTTTAACATTTCTGCATACGTCTGCTTGGAGCGTTCTTGTATGGAACGTCTCACGTTACCAGTGCGCTTCTTGTACACGGGGCAGTTCTGCAAATCGTGGAGAGGCTCTTTGCCACAGTAAGCAGGCTTTGTTGCTTCCTGTTGGCAAGCATCCTCTAGATGCCTTTGGCCGCATTTGCCACAACGGGGCTTGTTGTCGCAAAAAGAAGCCGTATAACCCAACTGTAAATACCATTGGTGCAAAAAGGCGCACTGAAAAAAATACCTTATCAATTTCAACAAATTTTTTGCGAACTGATCCGGCGAAGGTCACTTGTAGCGAGTCCGACGATGAATACGTCTTTTTTTCATCTATCATTGATCCTGCATGCAATTTCAATGGTAGACGAAGCAGAATTTGGAAGTCGCCATAACGTCTTCACACGTCAGGCTCGCTGCAGAAACCACACCATCTATCTCCACATCTCGAGATGGGATGTAGACGTATTTCTCGGCATTATAACCCTTGTCACTAGCAATTTCATTTGCAATTTTATACGTAGGTGCACTGACACTCAGTTTGTTTCGGTTGACCTGATGAAATTCGGTCCCCGTTATCCGGGGAACAATGCTCGGGGAACAACGCGTCAAATTTCTTGTTATGCCCAAAAAGTCTAGGGCTTTCACTAGACAACCCAGGGAGATGCAGAAGACGGCTGATAACAGCGCGCCCTAAAAACTTCTTTGGGAGGCATGTCGCCCCCCTTAGAAACATCCATGCAAAATTAAATGGAATTAAAAAAAAATGTATAAAGAAAAAAAATCAGATTTTTTTTTTGAGCCCCCCTACAGACAACGATTTTACTATATGGGAGAGATATACACAAAACACTACCAGTGGGAACAAAAACAACAAAAATGTGCTACTTGCCCCTTACGCTGCTGTTGTGTTTGCTATTGCCTTTGCCGCTGTAGCACTTTCTACTGTTGCTCGAAACAAAGCACCGGCTGTGGTAGAACGATGACCTTCCCTGCTACGATGATGATAGTGAGGTTACGCTTTCTCCATGGATGTTTAAAGAGGGTACTGGCTGGACAGAGCATCCGTCGGACTCGGTCGGGAATGCCTGCTTCGCTTAACGAACGCTCGGCTGGATTTCGACACACAATGACCGCGTGGTAAAAACGGGTTGAGTAACGCAATACGGAGTGTGAAAAAAAAAACTGTACCGAAGCTCTTCAGCGTTCGATGCGGAATGACTAATATAGATGCTATAGAGCAAACGCTTGCATGCAAGTCAATATGGGGAAAAATTAATACTGCTCTGCCTTATGAACTTACTTTTGTGAACATTATGAATATTATGATGTACTTTCATGTAACATTGGATGATCTTTCAGTTGGATCCATCCGATTTGACTTAGGTGGTGTAAAACTCTTAGAGGACTAGGATCTGAAGCTATCCTTCTTAATTTAGTATGTGGTTTTTTTAAGGTTCGGGAAATCCTTATGGACTGACCTAACACAGAGGTCTGCACTTCGTCATCGTGCACTGTGTCAGAGTGTGGTCAGGGTCCACCTTTGAGAATAGGCCGACTTCTGATCCCACTGAAATCCGTTTCCTTGATGCACCATCAGAAACCCTCCCTCCTCCCCCATGAGACTGCCCTATGGTGTTATTTCGTGGAGGGTTTTGACAATTTGACCACTACAGGGTCATTTTTCTCCTACTCCTAGCCTGAGCCATTTGGCCCTTAACTACCTTGGTTGTGGCCATGCAGCTACCACCTTCCACGTTATCTAATTGAGTAGTCCCCAGCGGCGGATCTACCCTAATCTGATGGAGAATTATCTGGCAGTGGATCCAGAAAGCGAACCACGGCGAGCCATTTAACTCCTACATATTTGTATTTATTGTCGTCAATCATAAGTAGACCGTTTGTTACATTTTGTTCTTAATCCTGAGGAGACTTGAATAGGATTTGATTTCATACCTCTAAATCTTACTATCTGTTGTCGATTAGTTAGGTAAAATTTGAGTCATTTGAGAAGACCTGGCTCAATTCCCAGTTTTTGTTATTTGAATAGTAGCATGGGAATGTCTATCCGATCAAATGCCTTACTAAAATCTGTATAGAGAGCTTCTACGTGGTTTCCATTATCCATTGCAATCAACGTGTAGTTAACGAATTCTTGTAAATTTGTATTAGTTGAACGTCCTTTGTAGAAGCCATGTTTATTGTTAGTAATCCTGTTTTTGATTTGATAGAACAACTTTTCATTAACTATTGCTTCAAAATGCTTAGGAATGCATGGAATAATGGCAATTCCACGGTAATTGCGTATGTCAGATTTTTTGCCGCTTTTAAATATTGGTATTAGATAGGAGCTCTTCCTATTTGGGAAATATGCCAGATTCAAGCGACAAATTGAAAAGCCAAAACAAACGAGTTGTAAATTCTAACGCTAAGTTTTTTTTAATATAAGGGTGGGATACCGTCAGGTCCACACCCTTTCGATACATCTAATTTATTCAATGCTTCTCTAATGTCCGGTACACTCACACTGTTGACACTAACATCACTAGCAAACTCGGAGAAGAAATCAAAATATCACGATCACGATCTTCTTCCGAAAATGTGGTATAGATTTCTTCGAAAAAGTTGCAAATAAGAGGCAAATTTGTTCTAAGTTATCCCCAACATTTTCGTTCAGATGGATTTTGGATGGAAAATTGTCTGATTCCAATTTAGTTTTCACATAGCTGAAGAAATTTTTTGGACAAGATTTTATTTCACTTTCAATTTTCGAATTGCACTCTTCAAAAGCAATGTCAATAGCTAGATTTAGTTGATCGCAAATGTTCAAATAGTTGACCAGATTATCGGTACTGCCATACTTATTATAAATTTTGTAAGCTTTTTGTTTGCAGTTTTCAATTTTTTTATTTCTTGGTTATACCAAACTGGATGCTTTTAATTGTTTTGTCGCCTTATTTTTTTCAGAGGTACGTGTGCATGTGTAATTTCAAATAGTAATTTATAAAAGATATCTACTGACCTTTCGATATTTTCCTCGTTTCTAAAAATCGTTTGCCAATCTATTCTGCTTAGCCAATGCTTAATGTTTTCATTATTTGCCGAGTGGTATTGGAAGATCTCTTCGAACGCGCAGTCGTCGGGTCTTTTGTTTTCAAGTATAAATATAGATAACTCACTTGCTGTGTGAAACGCTTCATTTTTCCATAATAGTGTTACTGATTCAGTCACACAGAAATCTTCATGAATATTTGTTAAAAGAAAATCTATACAGCAATTTTGCCGATTATTTACATGCTTAATTTGATTGAGCCCTAAACTTGCACTTTTGTCAAAAATAAATTGTAGTGTTTCACTTTCTCCAACGCTTGGAAGCAAGATGCTCTCATTTTCAATGTCTGGAACAAAGTCAATAGTACGCTGATTAAAGTTTCCATATATGTGAAGTTTTACTTCTGGGGCAAGGTTGGGCAAGATTTCTTCAGCAATATTGAAAAAAAAATTTCATACACGTCTTTACGAGCATTGTTTGGGGGAAAATGCACAGATGCAAACACGTGTGTTTCACCTGCGATATGCACCTTCACCCATACATGTTCAAATTCATTACATTTCAACGTAGTGATACTTTCGGAGTTCAAATTGACCGACACGACAATAAGAACACCCCCTCCTGACTTTTTTTTCAGACATTTGAAAATTTCTGTCATCCCTATAAACATTATATCTACTCCCAAAAACTTCTTTACATCGTACACTATTATCCCAATTGGTTTCATTTGCCAAAATTATTGGGTCAGAACAACACAAAACTTTATTTTGAATTTCTTTCATCTTAGCGTTCGGTCTCATTCGATTGAAATTTTGGCAATATACCAAAAATTCAGTTCCTATTTGTGTTTGAGGTGAAGTAGTTTGTCGTGTCAGTCAAATTTGTATAACTTGAACTATTTACCTCTCCTTGCTGTAGAGGTCAAGTCCTCAAAAAAGGTAGATTCTGCAAGATCTTCGTTTTCCTCCGTCGTTTCGTCAATTCCGTGGAAAACCTGGAGGCCTGTTTGCACATGTTGCACACGATGTAGCTGAAGAGATCCCCGGATCCATCCAGTTTGGTGAGCGCGCTGGGTCGGGGCGTGAAAATACACCGCACGCCGGGTACGGGTTTAAAATTTCACTTCGTTGAAATTGAATCGGCGGCCTCCCCGGAGCCATCCAGTGGGGCGAGCTCGCTGGGTCGGGACGTGAAAAACATCATTCATCGGGTACCTGTTTATAATTTCGCCTCGTTGAAATTGAAGCGGTGGTCTAGAGAACCGATCTTTTACTGCTGCAAGAAGCTCTCTATCAGGGAGAAGTTGGTTGATATGGTGATTGTTACTGTAGTTGTTGAAGCTGTGATTATTGGTATAATTTGTGTTGCTGAGATCATTACTGTTGAATCCGTGGGTGAAAAATCTGTTTCGGTTGTAGCGTTCTTTGTTTTGTTTTTTTTTCGCTTCTTAGCTTTTTCAACCAATTTCTGCTGATCCAAGGGGCGCGATACTCCTATGCATCTCCCATACAATGTCGGAGAGTTTCCCGACGTTGAAACATCACCCGAGTTCAATAACCCGCTATTGCTCTCAACCACTCGCTTCTTGATTCTCCCGCCATTTTTTATGTAGAACCAACATGATTTGCGTAATCGCTCCATTAATCGCATTCCACCCATTTTTGTTACGATACAGTCTATAGACGACGTTAACTGGGCTGGTATCTGTCCCACTGATGGCAAGCATCTCGCTTCGCAATGATGCAAATCGTGGGCAGTTCAAGAGCACGTGCTCCAGTGTCTCTTGACGTCTGCGCATCCGGACAGAAGGGTGACGCTGCGTTTCCGAATCGATGCAAGTATTTCCTGAAGCAACCATGGCCAGATAGAAACTACGTAAGATAGAAGTTTACCTCTCCGTGCTTCCTTTTCATCCAGATCGACAAATACGGTATGAACAGGTGCGTCCATCGACCGTTCTCCCCCGTGTCCTATTCTCGTTGAAATTTGGCCATCGACGATCACCAGCTTCTGAACTCCTCTGAGATTTCTCCGCTGATAACACTTGCTGTCCTCCACGAGAGTGATTCCAATCGGGACCATTCTGGTAAATACTGCCTACGATAAAATAGTTCTGTACGCACTCATGACTCGCATGGCCATGAGCCTGAACGTACTGTTAAATTTCACCCAGTATCGCTTAGTTCCCAGCGCTGCGACCCAGGCTGTACCTCCGTATCTCAGTATCGATGATGATACACTTGCTAGAAGACGCCGCCTACTACTGCTAGGTCCGTAGCTATTCGAATCTGGCCATCGCATTGATGGCCTTCACCGCTTTCCCACAGGCATAATCAACGTGGCTGTTGAAGTTTAGCCGGTCGTCGATCATCACACCTAGATACTTCAGCACGCGCTGCAAGGCTATGGCTTGCCCTCCGATGGCGATTTCTGCTCGCTGCACCGCTTTGCAGTTGCTGACCAACAGCAACTCCGTTTTGTGGTGGGCTAGTTTTCAACTATGCCGATTACTTCGGTCACCAGCATTTCCACTTCTTCTAGTGTTTCACCTGTCACTGATAATACGATGTTATTTGCAAAGCCAACGATCACTACGCTCAGCACCCAGTTCTGAAAATAAATCTTCAGAATTCTGCACAGATAATAAGGGACCCTCATTTTGTACATCGACTCAGCAATTGCCACTCAGATGGCGCTATTAGAGCGTTCTCAACGTCGCTAGTTACAACAGCGCAATATCGATCGCCTTTCCGCTTCTGTTTGGACGCCTTTCCGGCTGTCTCGACCACTGTCCGAATGGCATCTACCGTAGACATCCCTCTCCGGAAACCGAATTGCAGCCTGTTGAGGATGATCCTCTCGAGGAGTTTCTCTAGCGTATCCCACAGGCATATTGGCCTATGTAATGCTGGATCTCCCAGAGGCCTTCCTGGCTTCGGCAGCAACACTAGCGTCTGTATTTTCCAGCTAACCGGGAAATGGGCTTCCTCCAGGAATTGCCTGAATCGCCACTTTTAGAGCCACGTTAGGGATTCCATCCACACTAGGCTCCTTCTTCACTTTAAGCCCTTTTGCCACTGCAACGAGCTCCTCGTTCGAGACTTGCATACCCTCAGCATTACTTCCATATTCCTCGCCGTACGGTGGCCACGCCATTAGATCTTGCGTTGGAAAAAGTCCATGTACCTTCAGTTTTACTGTTTTACCTTCAGTTTTACTGAACATAGCTTTGTAGCCGTTGTTGGACCTATTGTGCACTACCCATCCTTTTGCTATATATAACAAGGATGATTCTTCTGATTTAAAATTCACAAGCCTTATAACTATAGCTGAATTCACAAAACACAATCAAGTTGCTGTTCGTTTATTTAAAACAGATTGTGTTAAATACATGAAAAACAAGTTGCCTGGTCTGAAATTTTTTTTGATTTCTTGAAAAAAAAACATTTTTGAAAAAAGTTAATTTTTTGGACCACACTTTTTTGAGAAAAAAAAAAAAAAAATAGAAAAACATCTCCTTTACTGGAACATGTCTGTATGTTTGTAAGGTAGCCACCATGCCATCTAAGAATTTGTCCTGTATGCAGCTCAACTTAATATCAAGATCAAATTGAGTTACCGGTTTGTATTCACAGTAATGCTCTATGAAGGGCCAAAAACGGTGGGGCAGACCCGTAAGCAGAGACACTTACGCGAAACCCGCGGGAACATAAGATTCTCCTACCAACGGTACGATCCAACAAATCGAATAACCCAATTCGCAGTACTTATTAAGTTTTCTACGGGATGGCTTGTTAAGAAGGGCACGTCACTCTCGCTGAAACTGTTGGAGTAGAATTCACAGCATCACTATCGAATCAGTAGGATAAAGAAAATGATACTGATTGTTTCCTCCTAGACGCCGGTTGTCATACCCCTCCATTGTCCAATTCCAGCTTGAGTGATACCCTGATGCTCCCTCCCTTACCAATATATATTCAATTTCATATAATAATATACAATATATAGTGAATGAATATTATAATGATAAAATACATAGTGAATGAATATTATAATGAAAAATAATATAATGACTGAATATTAAAATGATACTTAAAATTCAATTCTTCACCTGAAAGATGAATTGATTTAAAATTACTTTGCAAAACTTAGGATATCTATGAATGATCTATTATATAGCATATAATGAATAGTAAACCGGGAATCATAGGTACTACAGGGATTTTAATGAAATAAATTAAAATGCAAAATTTCACATCATTTAATAGCATAACGTAAAATAATAAACTGAAAATATAATGTAAAATATGAATAATTATCCGTAAATTAGCTGGTCATCCACTAATCCAAAGACTTCCGCTGTGGCAGCTTCTATGGGGTTAAGAACTACTAAGATTAGAATTTGTTTTCACAATTAAAGTCAAAGAACACAATAAGTTTAGGAACAATTTATATCAATTTGGTTCGTTACTAAAATTAGAAATTACGTATTATCCTAATAGTCTGGGAAAAGCCGGAAACATTTTACAATAAGGCGGAATAAATTTCATATGAGTATGAGTAATGGAAAAAAGGAAAATAAATAAAACTACAAAAAAAATTGTATTTTCCGATAACTCTTGTGGACCCATCAATGATTCTTTATGTCTGGGAAATAGGAAATTAATGATTATAAATTATATTTTTTTAATGAAGAAGGAAATAGATTTTTTTGAGTAGAATTTTTCGAATATGATCCTTGTTCAAAAAAAGTTGAAAACCTTCCTATCTTTTTAAATAAATAACGTAGGTTAGGTGGGCTATAATTGACATGGACGAATATATGTAAAGCTGAAAATGACATACACAATAGCATCGTTAACACTGGTCGACAAAATCTGAAAAAAGTATTGAGACCCAGAGCTTCATGCCAGTTTCCGTTAGCTTGGGTCTCGAAACCACCGAATATGGTATTTTGACATCTTGCGATTTGCATTTTTCTTCACAAATTGGCATCAAAAATTTAAATTTTGATATATTTTAAGAACCACTCATATAACTGCCTCAGCTTTCATGTAAATGCTCCAGACGTATTTTTTTTTAAATTTCTCAGACTTTAACAAACAACTTTGCAGAAGAAAGTGTGACGGTCCTACCTCACAAGAAAAAGTTATGACTGTTGAAAGGTCGCATATTTTAGCAAACAGACAGCATAATACAGTAAACCCCCAGACATGCGCGGATTCCCTTGATGGTGGACTCAAATGATATATGGGCAATGACCTTTGTTGTTTCATCAGAAAATATCTCATACTCCTTCGTATATAGGAAGTTACTTCCTACGGCAAAGTTGTTCAGTAGCTCAAGGCCTTCAGGATGGTAAACTTAAAACTTCAGAATTATCTCACTACGCGGCGCTAGTGTGCTTGTAAACTTACTTAAGAACCTGAATCTCGAGATTCTTGACATCTAGCAAGTTGACGTCTTCGACAAAAATGTTCGGTTGATTGAGGCTTTTAGGGTGGTGTTGACATTAGTTCAGAATTTATTCGCTACGTGGCACTAGTGTACATGTGAACTTTGTGTATTACCGGTATTTTGAGATCTAGATCGTGTATAAATTTACTGTTTTCAGGAGAGTTAGTTGTAAAATTATGAGCTTCCAGACGCTCGACTCAACAGTTCAGAATCATCTCACTCCGTTGCGCTAGTGTGCCTGTAAACTTATTGTATAATCTGGATCTCGAGATTATTGACATTTAGCAAGATGGCATCTTCAAAGAGATATTCGAGGGGTCAGCGCTTTTTGAATGTTTTACACATAAGATCAGATTTCTTCCGCTAAGTGGCGCTAGTGTTCACGTGAACATTTTATAATATATGTAATTCATGTATCTAGATCATGTATGAATTTATTGTATTTGTTTTTTGTTTATCTTCTAGATCGTCCACTTCAATGTTCAGAATTATTTCACTGCGTGACACTGGTCTGCCAGTGAACTATGTAATGAATGTTCTTCAGAGAACTCCAGGGACGTTCTAAAGAAAATTTTAGAGTAATTCTTCAGAGAAATTCAGTGAAATTTTTCCGAAAACATCAGAAAAATTCTGCAGAGAACTTCAGGGTAGTCTTTCAGAGAACTTTAGGGATGTTCTTCACAAAACTTCGGGTAAGTCCTTCAGAGAACTTCATGGAAGTTTTTCAGAGAGTATCAGAGATTTCTGCAGAAAACTTCAGGGAAGTTCTGCAGAGAACTTCAGGGAAGTTATTCATATAACTTCAGGAAAGTTCTGCAGAGAACCTTAGAGAAGTCTTTCAGAGAACTTCAGAGAAATCTTTCAGAGAACTTCAGGGAAGTACATCAGAGAACTTCATGGATGTTCTTCAGATAACTTCAGGGAAATTCTTCTGAGAACTTCAGAGAAGTTCTTCAGAAAACTTTAGGGAAGTTCTTCAGAAATCTTCAGGAAACTACTGCAGAGAACTTCAGGGAAGTACTGCAGAGAACTTCAGGGAAGTTCTGTAGAGAACTGCATGCAAGTCTATCAGAGAACTTCAGGGAATTTCTTCGGTGAACTTCTGGTTAGGATGTTATTTGATATTAATATACGAGGAATTAATCAAAATTTAAACCAGTTTAATGTCCACATTTTTATATGTGCTCTTTCACTGCAGCACCTATTTGCTCTTCATAGATTCGACAAAATAATGTCGTTTGCCAAATATTTCTCACTCTTATATGAAAAACATTCAAAATTAACATCTCTCACCTTGAAGACCCATTAAAAAAGGCTCACATTTTAAAATCTCCATTCACTTCCCAACAATTTTTCGAATAACCCAAGGAATCCACTAACATTTAACTGTTACTGTCATGATTTTCTTTCAGCTATGTGGAATGTTCTTTTGAAATAGAAGTATGCTCATTTCCATTATGAAGCAGAACAGCTTTTAAACATTATGACGAGCTATTGATGAATAGTCGCCACTCTTTCGGTTCGTGTTTAAGGCCCATTTCGTCAAAAAAGCCACCGACATCATGACAAAAGCAAAGTCAATCCAATGTAAAAAATGATGAAGGACTCTTGCCGCTATCATTGTGTAGTAACTTTAACGTCACCATCGAAAAGTTCCCATTCTTTAAGACGTGAAACAACCCTGAAGTTCTCTTCAGAAAACCCCTGCAGTTCTCTGAAGAACTTTCAGGAAGTTCTCTGAAGAACATCCATGAAGTTCTCTGTAAAACTTCCCTGAAGTTCTCTGAAGAACTTCCCTGGAGGTCTCTGAAGAACTTCTATGAAGTTCTATGATCTAGATAAATATATTACATATATTTCAAAAAGTTCACATGAGCACTAGCGCCACGTAACGGACGAAATCTGATCTAATATGCACAACATTCAAAAAGCGCTGACCCCTCAAATATATTTTTGAAGATGCCATCTTGCTAAATGTCAATAATCTCGAGATCTAGATTATACAGTAAGTTTACATGCACACTAGCGCCACGGAGTGAGATGATTCTGAACGATTGTGTGGAGCGTCTGGAAGCTTATAATTTTACAATATCTTTCCTGAAAACAGTAAATTTATACACGATCTAGATCTCAAAATACCGGTAATACACAAAGTTCACACGTACACTAGTGCCACGTAGCGAATAAATTCTGAACTAATGTCAACACCACCCTAAAGGCCTCAATCAACCGAACATCAAAGACGCCAACTAGCTAGATGTCAAGGATCGCGCGTGGTGAGGGGTTTAAGGAGTGTATCGAAAATAAGCTATCCACAAACTTTCTTTCAAATTTTGTTGAAAACCGATATTTTATTCATACAAAAAATTGATCCTTTATTGTAAGAGGTTAAACTTGAACATAATGAAGACCGGATGAAATTTAAGTTATTTCTTCACGAATTTTCGAACTTTGGATCGAATGTTCTTCATCAAGTTCCGGACAAGTGTTGCATCGCATTTTTTGGACACTTGAGCCCAAATTTTTTTGAACTCCTGCATGTTCCCAGCTGCGAGTGGTTTTGGCATAGTGAGCCGACGCTAAATACGGCCAAAACAGTGGAGGTGGACTATGCTTCTTATATAAAGGCAACAATCTCTCCTGGAGACACTCAGATCGATAGATTTCCGCATTTATAGTTCCGGTAGTGTAAAAAATGGTTGACCTCAAACCACAGGAACATATTGCTTGCCATACCAGTACCTTTCGACCGAATTTCTCCATTTGAATCGACCTGTCCGCATCGCTCACATCCTCTCCAACGACGGCAGTAAAGTATTGTGTACCTGGAAGGGTTTTTGAGTCCTCCTTCCGGACGCTGCAAAAGACGCGAATACAATTTCAGGGCCCTTGTTGCTGCACGCTTCTTCTGTTCTGCACTTTGTTTCGAGATTTTCTGCTTCTTGTAGGTCTTCAGGTGGTTTCGCCTCTTGATACGCTGGATCATTCCAACACTCGTTCCTGCTTTTTGGGCCAAATCACGTATTGACATTGATTTGTTCTTCATAATTAGAGATACCACTTTTTGCTCCAGTTTCGGGTTGGAAGAACCGGGTTTTCTGCCTCTTCCTGGTAGCTCATCCAAAGAATAGTGTTCCCCAAACTTATTAATGATGGTTTTAACACTCGCATGATGAATTCCAAACCGCTTCGCCAATTTTCGCATAGTAATACCCTTCTCACTTAGCCATGTGTCCAGAACCTTAGTTTTCACTTCCTTTTCAATACGCGACATTTTGAAAACGCAGAATTTGAACCGCACAAACAAGTAAACAAAAGAAAGCTGACAGTCAAACGCACAGCATGCAGTGTTCAGAGCATAAAAAACCATCACAAATACATGCGTACAACGCAAATGTATGTGGATAGCTTATATTCGATACACTCCTTACTGTACTACGCTGTTTTTTTGCTAAAATATGCTGCCTTTCAACGGTCAAAGCTTTTTCTGGTGAGGTAGGATCGACACACTTTCTTCAGCAAAGTTGTTTGTTAAAATCTGAAAAAATAAAAAATATATTGTTTGGAGCATTTTCAAATAAGTTGAGACAGTTATTTGAGTTGTTCTCAAAATATATCAAAATGTCAATTTTTGATACCAATTTGTGAAGAAAAATGCAAATCGCAAGAGGTCAAAATACGATGTTCGGTGGTTTTGGTGGAGAAAATTTTTTTTTACCATACTTGGGAATTCCATGGCTGCCACTCTTTGTTGCTGTTATAGACCTTGTCACCTTTACGCAAATCACGAGGAGATGCGCCGTGCTTCCGATTGAACTGCTCGTCCTGGCGATGATTGAGGAGTACAGGCTTCAGTTGATTGTGGTGAAGGAGATCCAGGATGTTTCGGCCCAGCATCTGCTGCAAAGGTGTCTTGCCATTCAGAACACGACTGGGGGTAGTCCGGTATACCTGGAGGAAAGTCTATAGCGCTTCCGTGATGTGTCCCTCCTCGTACTGTGGATGATACGGTGAGAGTCGGAAGTTTTGAATGCCGTTCTTCCTTCACAAAGCTGCAAATTGTTCCGACGTAAATTGGGTGCCGTTATTGGAGACAATGACATTGGGAATACCAAAACGTGCACATAGCTCATTCAGGAACTCGTTTACTACTGCTGTAGTCGAGGATCGTACGATGCAAATTTTTGGCCACTTTGAGAAGGCGTCCACAACTACCAGGAAGTATAGCCCGTTGTGTGGGCCAGCAAAGTCGATGTGAATTAGTTTCCAGGGAGATTGTGTGAGTGGTCACGAATGCAACGGAGCCTTGGGTGGTGACTTGGAATGTGTGGCTCAACTGTCACATCTCTTGACGAAGTCAGCAATGTTTTGATCAATTCTCAGCCAGAACATGTGGCTACGTGCAACAGCTTTCATCCGCTCCATTCTAGGATGTCCTCTATGGAGTTGCTTGAGCATTCTCTCATAAAAAATTTCCGGAATCACCCGAAGGTTGAACATCATGATGCAGCCCTTCACTACCGACAATGCATGAGCGAAGAGAGGGCGTACGGCAGTGTTGGCGATGCTGTCGAGTTTGGCAAGCCATCCACGCTGGATATACTGGACCACTTGTTGGAGAACGGGGCACTTGAGAGTGTCGCCACGTACCGAGTTGAATGTCACAGGTAGCAACGTAATGGCTTCTTGGAGTGGACCCTCGAAGTCATCTTCCAGTTCAATAGAGGCGATGATGAATCCGGTTTAACGTAACTGTTGATAAGGCGAAATGGTACGTAACCAAATTGATGGTAACCAAATTCCGTAGTGGACACGTACTTGATTCCAAAATTGCAGCACAGAAGTGTCAGTGCCCAACGTTGAAGGTGGTTGGCCGTGAGAACCGGAATTTAATTTTTCTGTCCGAAGATCCGCAGTACTGGTTAATGATCCTTGTGGAGAGTAAACCTGCGTCCTAGCAGCATACGATGGAATTTTGTCACTGCGAACACCAACGCAAGACCTTCCTTCTCGATTTGTCCAGAGTTTGCCTCCGCGGGAGTGAGAGAGCGGGATGCGTGAGCAATGTGTACCATCTGGGAACTTGTGAAGAAGGCACGCCCCGATACCTGCGATGCTGTCAGCAGCAACGATGATGTCTAATGCAGAATCATAATGCGTCAACATCAAAGCGATTGAAGTACCTCCTTGATCAGCTGGAACGATTTCTGGTACTCCTGATTCCAAACAAATGTGGCATTCTTCTTGAGCAGTGCGTCGAGTGGGCGTCGTAGCGGGTGCAACTCTTAGACAAACTTTCCGTAGAAATTCACTGTACCAAGGAATGAACGTAGAGTTGTGACATCGTTGGGAGGTGGCATCTTGACGATAGCTTCCACCTTGGATCTGTCAGGACGGAGACCTTTGGCATCAACGATGTGTCCAAGATACTTGATATGCGGCTGAAGAATGTTGCATTTTGCTTCCCGTAGAACGGAACCGTAAGCTTGAGGCCGTTGAAACAAAGCGTTGAAATACTCATGGTGCTCCTTTTCGGTTTTGCTGGAAACCAAGATGTCGTCCAGGAATGAATCCCTTGGAAACGAATTTGACCGGTGGAGGCTTTTTCTGCTTGACTGCACAGATTGAACTAACCGGTTTCTCCTGTTCCACCATGGCAGCATCGTGCTTGAGGTTTTCAAGGCGATGACACTCCGTTATGAGCAATTCAAAGGTGCATTCACCTTCCGCGTTAGCCTTGAGCTTTGATAGAAGCCTCGTTCGGATGTCAGCGTCCTTCGAACATCGTAACCCACAGATGAAAATCAGGCTTTTGAAATGATCCGCCGTGATGTCGTTGAGCTCGAAGTCTTCACAGCACCTATTAACCGTTCCAGCGTACGACAAAAATTTGTCTGCGTTATTTTTGGTCAGCTGGAAGCACAGGTACTGCTTGCTGAACAAGGAGATCCACACGTTGAACAGCTCTTTCAGCTTTTTCACCGTTTCTTCGAACTAAAACTCACGAGAGTGCTCTGGGAGCACGAAGTTAACGTATTTGTCGTGCACAATTACGCTGAGGCTTCTCAACAGCAACCGCACTTTTGCCGCATTGTCTAACATGGTTCCGTCCTTGAGGAAGAGGTCTTAATACTTCCGGTACCACCGGTCGAAAACGAGACCATTATCTGGATCGTATACGAACTCCCAGATGTTGGAAGCCAGAGCTTCAATGAAGAACTCCGGGCTACCCAGTGTTCGATTGGAGGAACCGCTTTCTTGAATGCCGAAGCGTTCCATCATCTGCTTCATCCGAGCGTTTTGTTCCTCCATCTGCTTGTTCTGCCGCACGATTTGCTGGTAGAGTTCTTGAAATTCGTCACTTCCAGGTTATGCCATCTTGAGAAAAACAGCAGCTCTTCCTCTAAAGCGATGAGTTCGATAATTTCCTCGTCGCCAAATGTTGTACTTGATACAATATTAAAAAACTTCTACTTCGTGATATCTTATTACAGAATGAAACATTGGCAGTTTGTTGACTGCCTTTTATATGTCCGGTTGCTACGCGTTGCCAGCATGTCCACGGTAACTGTAGTTTCTTGTTTTTTCATAACATATCAAAAAACTGACGATGTATTTATTTAAGTTTTTGAGATAAATTTAAAAAAAAATGCTATGTTTTTAGGTTTTGCTAACTATCCTACTACTCGCTTTCATTACTTGCAAGAACTTGCCAACCATGCGTTCACATCAGTCCGAAGATATTTAAAAGAAATTATTTAGCTGTTTTACATCATATAATGGAAGTCATTATTATACATCTATTACCTAATTTGTTTTTATTATACACAATGACTCATAAAATAAGAAAGCTCTCTAAAACAGCGTTCCATGCAATCTTTCGCCGAAATGGTGAAGAAAACTTCGCCATCATCCAATGTGAATACGAATCCCTTTGCTCCTCTGTCAGATGACGAGTCTGACTTTGATTTGGCTGAAAGGAACATTATTCAGTTTTCCGGAAGGTGCTTCACGAAAGCGAAGACGCGTCCGCCCACGGAAAAATACTGAACAGGAGCCCGAGAACAGCTTGCCCATTTCAAGGAAAGGTGGAAAAAAAAATCCAATTTCTCCTGGTTTCCGTAATATTAACTACACCCAGGATTTTCTATCTCTTCCGGGGACATCCAAAACCCCACTTTTAAGAACAGAGGTCGCTTCCTCGACTAGGCTGTTCTCATTTGATGACATTGTCGAAGGTATCTTCAAGTACCTCGCAATTTCTGACCCTCTTAAAAGCATTGTTCTGGCAATGCTTCCCACAGTGAAAACTTTTTTTAAGCAATTTACAATAAAGTGGCCCCTCCTTGCAGCAATCATTTCACGGATAATTTTCCAAATGAGGTCGGGGTTTGATCACTGTTTTTCAGTGGAATTGTCAAAGTCTTATTCATAACTCATATTTATGAGTTTTTTGCTAACGTAAGAACAGCATTACACTCAACGGAAACGCGACGCGAGTATGAACACAACACTTATAGTTCTTACAAACGAAAAAGGACTTCAAAATTTACCTTTTTATCCAACCGGTTTCGAGCATGATGCAGCTCATCGACGGGGAGATGTCCAACTGAAGACACAAAAGTAAAATTGCTTCGTACTTGGCACAGTACACGTCGAAGAGGTAGGAAGGGGGGAGGGGGTTGGAACTATTTGATTTGCCGTAGGAGCTTCGTCCTCGTTCATCAGCGGCTGCTCAGCGGTGGCGATGTACATGGATTCCCAGGCATTCAGGTGGGAAACCTTTCTCACGCACTTTTTGAGTTTCGCATGATCCCAATCTATTGTATGATCTGATCCGGTAGAGTGTGCTGCTACGCTTGACTCATTGGGCCTTTCATTATCAACGGCGTTTCTATGTTTCCTCAAGCGGACTTTAAATTTTCGGCGGGTTTGACCAATGTACACCGCCGGGCAATTCCGGTTGTGATGCATTCCCTCTTTGTGAAACATGGCTCTCTTCCGAAATCGATCTTCCGTTTGCATTGCTTCTGTATATATTCTTTCTAGAGTCTCAATTAACCGAAAACAACTTTCAGATATTTGTTCGGTCCTTCTTACTCCACGGTTGATCATGGGTGATTTTAACTCTCACGGTACAGGTTAGGGAGAATTGTACGATGACAACCAGTCCTCCCTGATATATGAGCTCTGTGACAACTTCAATATGACAATTCACAATGGCTGGTTTGGCTGGACCTCAGTTGGTAGTAGATTAGACCTTACACTTTGTTCGGATTCATTATCGTTGGATTGCACATGGAATGTGATTCAAGATCCCCACGGTAGTGATCACTACCATAAAAATTTCGGTTGCCACCGGGTTCAATCCATCAGAATCCATCAACTTCACGTATGATCTAACCCGTTACATCGATTGGACAAAGTTTAGGACAGCGGTAGATGAAGCCGTGACGACGGTAGACGGGCTTCCACCGCTAGAAGAATATAACTTCCTCTCCAACCTGATCTTAGATAGTGTGCTTCAAGCTCAAACTCGACCAGTTCCAAGAACGTCATTTCGCAGGAAACCTCCTTCTCCATGGTGGGATCCGCTATGCACTATGTTTACCGTGAAAAGTCCGACGCGTTTAAAGTTTTCCGTAGACGTGGAACATCTGAGCACTCCCAAGTACATACGGCTCTCCAACGTGAACTTAAGAGCCTCATCAAGGCCAAGAAACGCGGTTACTGGTGACAATTCGTGAACGGGCTATCACGTGAAACGTCGATGAACACTCTTTGAAATACGGCGTTGAAGACTGCGTAACCGAAATACTAACAACGAGAGCGCGGAGTACTCGGACCAATGGATCCTTAAGTTCGCGCGTTAAGTTTGTCCTGATTCTGTGCCGGCACGGTTGATTCCCCGCGAATTCGATAGATGAGATTAGCCAACCCATTTCAATGGTAGAACTCTCTCTCGCACTCCTTTTGCGTGGCAATACGGCTCCAAGGGCTGATAGGATCAAGTTCAACTTGCTTAAAAACCTCCCAGACGGCACAAATAGGCGCATGTTGCACTTGTTTAATCAGTTTCTGGAACTCAATATTGTACCGGATGATTGGAGACGTGTGAGAGTTATTACCATTCGAAAACCTGGTAAACCCGCGTCCGACCACAACTCCTATCGACTCATCGCGCTTTTATCTTGTATTTGAAAGTTATTGGAGAAAATTATCCTTCTCCGCCTGGACAAATGGGTAGAGGCGATCAACCTGCTTTCAGATACTCAATATGGTTTCCGTAGGGGTAAGGGAACGAACGACTGTCTCGCGTTACTTTTCACGGATATTCAGTTAGCTTTTGCTAAAAAAGAGCAAAAGGGCTTCTTTATTCTTGGATATCAAGGGGGGCTTTTGATTCAGTATATGTATAACTTCTTTCAGATAAACTCCCCGCTTGAGTCTTTTCTCCATTAATGAATAGGTTTTTTTTTACAATTTGCTGTCAGAGAAACATATGACCGATTCTCATGGAAACTCTACAGTTTCCCGATTTAGCTACATGCGTCTCCCCCAGGAATCACGTTTAAGCCCCCTTTTGTATAATGTTTATGTCAAAGACATTGATGGTTGTCTAAGTGACAACTGTACGTTGAGACAACTTGCAAATGACGGCGTAATGTCTGTCACGGGACACAATGGAGTCAGGATACCTTAGACAATTTGTCTACTTGGGCTCTAGTGCTAGGTACCGAATTCTCTACGGAGAAAACTGAGTTGGTAGTTTTTTCTAGGAAGCATCACCCTGCACAACCGAAGCTTCAAATTTGGGGTACACCGATAACTCATTCCATGTCATTTAAATATCTTGGGGCTGGTTTGATTCTAAGTGCATCTGGAGATCCCACATCGAGTATATGAAGCGAAAATGCCAGCGATCAACTTTCTCTGCACAATTACCGGGACCTGGTGGGGAGCACATCCACAAGATCGTCTACCGTTGTACAGGACAACGATTTTGTCGGTTATTGAATACGGTAGCTTTTGTTTTCAGTCAGCGGCTCGGTCGCACATCATCAAACTGGAACGTATTCATTTCGGTGTCTTCGTATCGCGTTAGGTTGCATGCACTCGACTCATACCATGAGTCTTGAAGTGTGGCTGGCATGTTGCCACTCTCGGTTCGGTTTATTTATTTATTTATTTATTTATTTATTATTATTACTCCATCTGACACTGTTGTCTTAATGAAGATGGACAGGTAAAAGACAGTTTGAGACAGAAGGGACTCAAATTGGCATAAAAACCCTATCTGTTTCTAAAATATATATAACATAAAATACAAATCAAACATTGACATAAATATAACAATGAAGGAAGAGCAAAATAACTACACTATACATCGATTACGGGTTACAAAAAAAGGTTAAGATGATAAAAAAAAGTCAAAATCGTAGTTTGTTCAATTGTCATTTAACATCCAGTGATCATCAAAGCTTCTCGGTCCATAAGTCCATCACATTTTAAGTCAGGTTTCTCAGACAACGTTTCAGATCGGCAGCAGGGACGTGAAAATCGAAATGATTTGAAACATCGTTGAAGCGAGACGCCATGAAGCGTATTGGGTCGTATTGGCCGTATCTAGTATTGCTGGTTGTCAAATGCAAAAAGTCACGCCGACGAAGGGAGCGTTCTGGTACGTTTATATTAATATCCGCCAGAATAGCAGGTACATCGACATCTCCGGCTAGGACCTTGGCTACAAAAACCGCTTGCATGTCAGTTCTCCTTTTCTGCAGGGTTTCAATTTCCAATAGCATACAACGATGTTCGTATGGCGGCAGGTTAAGACGATCACGCCATGTTAGATGACGAAGAGCTAGGCGCACAAACTTTCTTTGGATCGATTCAACACGGTCAACCCAAATAATGTTGAACGGACACCAAAATAATACAGCAGAGTCCAGAATCGAGCGCACCAGAGCACAGTATAATGATTTCACAGAGGATCAGTGAAACCATCGGTAAGCTTCAATATGAAACCGAGCTGTCTGTTCGCTTTCGAAATCACGTCGTCAATATGAATTCGGAAGTTGAGCTGGGAGTCCAAAATCACATCAAGGACTCTAAGCTTTTCCAGTCGTTCTAAAATATGCCCATTAAGACGGTAGCGAAAAATGATCGGTTGACGTTTTCTAGTAAACGAAATAGTGTTGAACTTCGTTAAACACAGCTCCAAAAGGTTCACTCGGTCGAATGCAGCTTTGAAATCAGTGTATATAGCATCTACTTGCATGCCAGCGTCCATCGATCGAATGCACAAAGAGGTGAATTGCAAGAGATTTGTCGTCACGGATCTCTTCGGATAGAATCCATGCTGGGCAGTAGATATATAGTTCTTGGAGGCAACGAAAAGTGCTTGATTGACAATGATTTCAAAGAGTTTTGAGCAAGCAATCAACGATGTTATTCCACGGTAATTAGCAATGTTACAATTGTCGCCCTTTTTGTCAACGGGGGTCATGTCCGAAGTCTTCCACGTGGTTGGGAATATCATTTGTTGCAATGAAATGTTGAATAATTTGACTAAAGGGCGATACGGTCAAAATTTGGTCAATATCAACTTGACGTATTTCTTTCAATTTTGCATTTAAAAAACCTGAACACCCCTCATTTTGAAGGTGTGTGTGTGTAGAATGTTGCTCCTATTTTGATTTTGGAATTCACTCTTCAGTTGTCAAAATGCCGTCCAAGCAAGAAGAGCAGCGTATCAAAATTTTACTCGCGCATCGCGAAAATCCGAGCTACTCGCACGCAAAGTTGGCAAAATCGCTAAAAGTTGCCAAATCAATCGTTACAAATGTAATTAAAGTGTTTGGGGAACGTTTGTCGACAGCCAGGAAGTCTGGATCGGGGGGAAATCGAAAACCGGAAGCCGCTGAGACGACAAAGAGAGTTGCCGGTAGTTTCAAGCGAAACCCTAACCTATCTCTCCGAGATGCCGCAAATAAGCTGGGTGTATCGTCTACAACCGTGCATCGAGCCAAAAAACGAGCCGGACTATCGACTTACAAGAAGGTAGTGACTCCAAATCGCGATGATAAACAAAATACGACGGCCAAAGCGCGATCCCGGAGGCTGTACACGACGATGCTGACGAAGTTTGACTGCGTTATAATGGACGACGAAACCTACGTCAAAGCCGACTACAAGCAGCTTCCGGGACAGGAGTTTTATACGGCAAAAGGAAGGGGAAAGGTAGCAGATATTTTCAAGAACACGAAACTGTCAAAGTTCGCAAAGAAATATCTGGTTTGGCAAGCCATCTGTACCTGTGGCTTGAAAAGCAGCATTTTCATAGCTTCCGGGACTGTCAACCAAGAAATTTACGTGAAAGAGTGTTTGAATAAACGTCTGCTGCCTTTCCTGAAGAAACACGGTTGTTCCGTACTGTTTTGGCCGGATTTGGCATCTTGCCATTACGGTAAAAAGGCCATGGAGTGGTACGCCGCCAACAACGTGCAGGTGGTTCCCAAGGACAAGAACCCTCCCAACACGCCAGAGCTCCGCCCAATTGAGAAATACTGGGCTATTGTCAAGCGGAACCTAAAGAAGACCAAAAAAACTGCTAAGGACGAGCAGCAGTTCAAGGCAAACTGGCTTTCTGCGGCGAAGAAGGTGGACAAGGTGGCTGTACAAAATCTGATGGCAGGGGTCAAGCGTAAGGCCCGGTAATTCGGATTTGGAAAAGCGGAAGCCTAACTGAATATTTTTCCTGAATTTTATACTAATTGAAATTGAAAAAGAAATTTAATTTGATTTTTTAAATAAACGATTTCACCGATTTACACGCGTTTTCCCTTGACCAAATTTTGACCGTATCACCCTTTAATGGCAGCACTTAAACGCTCGAGCATTTCTTCAAGATGCATGCAGGGATACCATCAGAACCGTATGTCACAGAGTTTTTAAGTTTACGTATCGCAGTTTTAACGTGCTCCTCATTGATTTGAAAAATTCCAAATTCAAACCTGTCGGATGTTGTTTCACTGAGAGCTTCATATAGATTCGAGGAAGAAATCGGCATATTCGAGAAAACACTCTTAAAGTGATCAGCAAATAACTCACACTTGATGGCATTGGTGCTAGAAGAACTATCATCGAGATACATAGTCGAAGGTAATCCACTATTTTTGTGTTTCGACCGAACAAATGACCAAAAACGCTTTGGTTGCAAACGTAAATTTGTCTGAGTACGATCAATGTAGCGGGCATACATGAAGCGATTATATCTCATGTAGTTAA
Organism: Aedes koreicus; assembly: GCA_024533555.2. NCBI lineage: Eukaryota > Metazoa > Arthropoda > Insecta > Diptera > Culicidae > Aedes > Aedes koreicus. The sequence continues at coordinate 181,609 of JAHHFK020000897.1, read as the reverse complement.
CACTCGCTTGAACGAAGCGATGTTTCAAGTGATGCGAACGATTACTCTTATATTTCCGAAGAGCTGCACGGCGACATCGTTTTAATCTGCGAAGATGGTTGTTTGTCCATGGAGGTTTCAATGCAGGACGTTGAAATGGCACATGCTTCATGACTTTGTACCATTTGTACATAACGCAGAATGTCAGCCCTTCTCCGAATATTTCCAATCGTGTTTGCTTCTCTGACTTCAGCAGTGCGATTCATTTTGATTTATCCATGAAGCAGGAGCTTCATGGTCTCCCACAGCATCATCTTTCTATGATTGCTCCGGTGATATTTGCTGCAAAGTTTGGCCAATTTGATTCCACTAAATTGTTTTTCACTGACGGATCATTGATAGAGGAGTCAGCAGGCTTTGGTATATATAATGAAATTTATAGCGCCAATCGTAAACTTCAAGCTCCTTGTTCCGTATATGTCGCTGAATTAGCGGCAATACACTTTACGGTAGAAATGGTTGCCTCACTAACACCGGATCAGTACTTCATTTTCACGGATAGTCTCAGTTCTATAGAGGCTATTCGCTCCTTGAGGCCGGTAAAGCACTCCTCGTATTTTCTCGTGAAAATACAGGAGCTTCTAAGTGCTTTATCTTCGCGTTATTTTATCATCACCTTTGTATGGGTCATTGTTCAATTCTGGGCAATGAGAAAGCGGACTCGCTTGCAATATATTCTCATACACTTTTTCCTTGCATTGGTGTCGTGCAACTACTCAACATGCTTCACGTATGTGTTGGTGTAGTTTTGCACTATATTTATACAAACGCTTTTAGGTTATGTCCGATTGTTTTCATTCGGTGTTTATCTTTTACCAGCGATGAAGGAGTTTCGTGCTGTGGTGATAAAAAAGTTTTTGAAAGGTGAGCGCCCGGGAGCTATTTTCAGAAATTTGAAAAACCTCGGAGTAAAGCGGGATTTTGTGTACCGAACCATCCGAAGGTACCGTGACACCTGCTCGTTGGATGCCGGAAGAGATCCGGTCGTACTCGTACGGTGCGGACTGCAAAAAAGGGAAGAGTTGTTAAAGTGGTCAGGGAACGGATTAGACGAAAATCACAGCGCTCTTTACGTAAAATGGTCGCAAATCTGAATGTTTCGAGATCGTCAATGCACAATATACTGCAAAATGACCTCGGATTCCAAGCTTTCAAGAAACGTAAGATTCACGGAGTTTCGGAACCTTCCAAGCAGAAACGACTCGAAAGAGCAAGTCTGCTTTTGTCGCGGCACGGTGGGGAAGAATTTATCTTTTCCGACGAAAAGTTATTCGTCTTGCAACAATCCCACAATGTCCAGAACGACAGATTGTGGGCTGTCTCTTCGAAAACTGTTCCAGAGAGTGATAGGAATATTCCACGGTTCAAAAGTGCTGCGTCAGTGATGGTTTGGGGAGGAATTTGCAAGCGAAGCAAATTACCACTGGTTTTCATCGAAAAAGGCGTTAAAGTGAATGCCGTATATTATAAAACGGAAGTTTTGGAGAAAGTATTCAAGCCATCGCATACTGCAAATCTCGTTCACGGCTGGTGCCGAGAAAATTTGACCGACTTTTTGGACAATAATGAATGGCCTCCCAGTTCACCAGATCTGAATCCCTTGGATTATTTCGTTTGGTCATACATGCTGGCGAAGGTAACTGACCACAGGGCGTCTAATATGAACCAATTCAAAACAGTAATCAATCAAATTTGGGCCAAATGCCAATGGAAGTCATGCGGGCCGCCGGTGACGGTTTCGAAAAACGTCTGGAGCTGGTCAAGAAGATTAAAGGCGGTTTTATTGCCAAAACTGTATGCTGTAGTTGATCAGTATTATATAGCAATATAATGGGTAAAGTTATCAATAAAATCTGGATTATCGATTTGAAATTTTATTTTGTGTAAGAATATATTGGACACGGTGAATATAGAATATATATATAAATATATATATATATATATATATATATATATATATATATATATATATATATATATATATATATATATATATATATATATATATATATATATATATATATATATATATATATATATATATATATATATATATATATATATATATATATATATATATATATATATATATATATATATATATATATATATATATATATATATATATATATATATATATATATATATATATATATATATATATATATATATATATATATATATATATATATATATATATATATATATATATATATATATATATATATATATATATATATATATATATATATATATATATATTTATATATATATATATATATATATATATATATATATATATATATATATATATATATATATATATATATATATATATATATATATATATATATATATATATATATATATATATATATATATATATATATATATATATATATATATATATATATATATATATATATATATATATATATATATATATATATATATATATATATATATATATATATATATATATATATATATATATATATATATATATATATATATATATATATATATATATATATATATATATATATATATATATATATATATATATATATATAAATATATATATATATATATATATATATATATATATATATATATATATATATATATATATATATATATATATATATATATATATTTATATATATTTATTTATATATACACGGTGTTCAATAAGTTCGGATACACTTTCAAAATTTGTTAAAAAAATGAAAACATGTTTTTTTATTTTTTTGGATTTATGTTATTGAAAGCTATGTTTACGAGGAACGTTTACAACATTTCTCTTGGAATGACCCCCCTTTGTACTCCTTAACGAGCTTCAAACGTTTCTCGAACGCGTCGCAGGCGGCACGCACGGACTGCATGGGCATTTCGTCCCAGATTTTGAGAATTACCGTCTTGAAATGATCCAAAGTGCTGACCTTGTATTCGTTCAGCTTCGCCATCATATAGGACCAAACAAAAAAGTCGAGAGGATTCAAGTCCGGGGAGCTGGGAGGCCACAAAGTTTTGTCCAGAAAGTCGGTTAAATTGTCCCGACACCAGGCTTGAACCACATTTGCCGTATGGGCTGGTGCACCGTCCTGCTGGAACACGTAGTGCTCATCGCCGTAGAGGCTTCGGAGACTGGGGGCAACAACCTTTTCCAAAACCTCAGTTTTGTAGTACGCCGCGTTGATTTTGACGTTTTTTTCAATAAACACCAAGGGTAGCTTACCACGTTTGCATACTGCCCCCCAAACCATCACCGACGCGGCACTTTGGAACCGAGGGATGTTTATATTGGATTCAGGAATGCTGTCCCTCGATGGCGCCCACACCCGGTCATTTTGCACATTGTGCGGCTGCTGCAGCACGAACAGTTTCTCGTCCGAAAAAACAAACTCCTGACCAGCGTGCCGAGAGAGGATCCTCTTAGCTCGATCCAACCGCTTTTTGCTGGTAGCCTCCGAAACGCCATGGACCTTACGTTTTTTGTAAGGCCTGAAACCAAGGTCCTTGGTGAGTATGGTGTGAGCGGTTCCAATGGAAACGTTGAGATCTGCAGCCGTTTTCCGGATTGAGCGGTTCTTTTTGCGCCGAATTCGCTCCCTCACGATCTTGATGACCCGTGGCGTCCTCGCTGAACGCGGCCGACCGGATCTCGCACGGTCATTGGTCGAGGACGTCTCCCGGTATCGCCTGATGGTCGTGTAGACAAAGTTCCGCTTGACCCCATGCGATTTCAGCAGCCGGAATATATCGCCGGGTCGCTCACCGTTCAAAAAACGCTTAATTACGAAGTCCCGATACTCTTTCATCGCGCGTAACAAACAAACAACAACTAACAGAATGTCAACACCGCGCACATTCGGTAGCGTATGAATGAAGCTAAAGCTGACACCAATACCAATGCAGAATATGTACATGGCGCATACCTACGCAATGATGAAAACTTGTATTCGAACTTATTGAACACCGTGTATATGTATAAATATAGAAATATGTTTATATATGTTAATATATATATATCTATGTATATATATATTTAAAAAAATATATATATACAGCGATTCCACGGGAAAAGAATAGAGTTGAAAATTGTCCGATTTTGCTCAAAATCGCTTGGTATGTTTTCCATCGAAAATAATTAGGCCCGTATTTTTTTTAATTATTATTAGGGTGACAATGTTCGATATAGGGTTGCCAGAAAAATCGACATTTTTCGATTTTTTTTATTTTGAAAAAATTATAACTTCTGAACTACTGAATCGATTTGCAATGTGTTTTGATGAATAGAAAGATTAAAACTTTTTGTTTCTACTTAAAATATTGGATAAAATAATTTATGTACTCAAATTCGCTAAAATGGTCAAAATATTCGTTTTTAATGATATTTGAATTGTTAGACCACAACGACTATTTATTTTAATATATTATTTTTTATCAATATTCAAACATTTTTACATATCATATCAAAAAATTAGAAATGCTCATCGACCCGTTTTTGAGCTACATTTTTTTAAAAATTTCAAGTGTGCATATGGAATGAGCATCATTTTCCATCACTTCAAAATAACAGCGGGAATCATTTCATTGAAGTTATCAAATTTATTCCTAATAAATTCATGATAACCATGTTTACAAATCTAGTTTTATTTGTGAAGTAATGTCCCCATCAAAAGTAGGGGAGGCTGGTCGAATTCTTACCCCATTAACTGTAAGAACTATAAATCAGCCTCAAATTGTTTAAAAGCAGAGACCAACATTGCTAGGGTTTACTCAGCCATGGATTACGCTATAACTGGAACCACAATGCTCCGTTAGCGTCCAAATTCAGCATGAATGCTCATAAGGATTGCAAAGGCACTCATGCCGAATTCGAGTTGTAGCGTAAACCACGACTGAGTAAACTTACTTATATTTTGAATTATTCCACATTAGGGTCATTTTGAGTGAACCGAACCTTACAGAAGAAACGTTTAATACAATGAAGCGCGAATGCTCAAATTGCCATGTTTGGAGTAAAAGTTACAGAAAACTTACTCCTTAACTATAGGGTTATGCAGCGGAAAGGAGAATAAAGTTGGATAAAAGCTGTTCCTACATTTGTAATACCTGCAGACTTTCTCGCTTTATCAAGAAAGAAAACGAGCCAGTAACTCCAAGTGCATTTAATCTAGAATGTGAAAATCAAGAACTCACCGTTTCTAAACCATCGAAACTTGATGATCTCGCCGTTGCCGGACCATCAGCCACCAATAATTTCGCCGTGGCCGGACCATCTAGAGTGAACAATTTCGCCGCACCAGCAAACATCAATAATGGTGGTTTCGAAATAATCGATCCCAATGCCGCTAGATAATCGAAAATTGACGCTGTTCCTAGTGTTGGTAAAAAGAATAATCCCTTCTTTTTGTTCATTCAGGCGTCATGATTTGCTACGTTATACAAGTTGTACTCGATTATGCAGAAAATTTAAAAAAATATCAGTTCCGTATAATCTTTACTAATCCGACCTGGTAGCTCATTTGTAGAGCAGTTGCCTATCATTCAAGAAAATAGCTACTTCTAATAATCGAATACAATCTGTATTACATTATATAAATAAAAATGTTCCTAACTAACTGTGATATTTTTCCATCTTGTTTTCAGAATCTTTGTTTTCTTTGGAATCAACGAGTGCTGAATCAATTTGTAGCGGTGCTGCCCAGAAACCCGGAGACGGTCAGGAAATTGTTCAACAGATGAAGGCAAAATTTGATGAAACATCTGACAGAAACGATCGATATATAATTCTAACTTCCCTCCCCAAATCCTGGACTGCATACAAAATGATGCAAGAATTCGGTGTTTCGCAACGAACTGCTCAACGTGCAAAGGAATTACAGATTGAAAAAGGTTTTATGAGCACACCGGAGACCAGAGTAAATATGTTATCTTTGAGCGATGATACTCTAACTGTACTTAGGGACTTTTATAATAGTGACAAGATAAGCAGAGCATGTCCTGGGAAAAGGGATTTCGTTGCATTTATCATTAGAATGTTAAATTAATATTTAAAACCCTTAAGGATAAGAAACTTATTCCTAACCATTTAAAAACGTATCATGACTTGTTTTTTAAAATACTCTGTGAAAATCCTACAGAGAAATGTTGGTTGAAAACCTGTGATCATTGCCCGGGTACGCAGACACTGGACCTGATGAATGTTCTTGAAAATATCGATTCCTTAGAATTTAAACAATGGAAGCAAACAGATCGTTGTCATCTAAATTCAATGGGAATGGATGCAGAAGAGTTTGTGGAAACATTTTTAGAAAAATTAAGCGAATTATCTCCGCATAATAGGTAACTACTTAAAACAACTTAAAATTAAATTGGAAGCAACTGACTGCATTATAATTGCTGACTTCTCTGAAAATTACTCTTTTGTTATTCAGGACGCTATTCAAGGTTTTCATTGGGCAAACGCTCAATGCACAATCCATCCTTTTGCCATATATTATAAGGATGAAGCACAAAATTTAAATTTTACAAGCTTCAAAGCAATCGGCAGGGTATTAAAACATCAATAAAAATGGAAAAAATAGCAATAAAAATATGTGAAATCGCCACTACATTATTGAACACTGTGCCAACGAAAAAATAACAATTCGCACTAGAAAAATATAAAATAGCAATAAAAAATTGATAGTTCATTTTCAATAAACACAGTGCCAACGAAAAAATAACAATTCGCACTAGAAAAACATAAAATAGCAATAAGAAATTGATAATTCATTTTCAATAATTCAAAAGTGACCGGTAAAACTTTCAAAAAAAAACAATGGCAATTAGTATAAACGCAATAATAAACTTCCGTTTTCCGTCATAATAATAAGTTCTAGCGCTATACATGTGCAAAAGTTTTCAAATCTTTCAAATCTTCCAATTGAAACCAAACAAATCGCAATAAAAAATCCAAAATAAAAAAATAAATTTTAAAATAATTTGTTTGGTTTTGATTGGAAAGCTTTGAAAAATTTAAAGACTTTTGTCACATGTATAGCGCTAAAACTTATTATTATGACTGAAAACTATCAGTTTATTATTGCGTTTATACTAATTGCCATTGCTATTTTTGAAAGTTTTACCGGTCACTTTTGAATTATTGAAAATGAATTATCAATTTCTTATTGCTATTTTATGTTTTTCTAGTGCGAATTGTTATTTTTTCGTTGGCACTGTGTTTAATAATTTAGAGGCAATTTTGTGAATTTTCATTGCTAAATTTTCATTAATTAGTGCCAGTATATATTTTATTCTTTACTAAACCTAACCATGTTGCCGTTCGGCTGTTTATAACAAATTGTGTGAATTTCATTAAAAAAAAGCTACCTCACCTGAAAAATATCCATTTTTTTTCTGATGGATCAGGCAGTCAATACAAAAATAAGATGACTGCTTTCAATTTGTGCCACATGTACAAGGACTTCGGTCTTAATGCAGAGTGGAACTATTTTGCCACTTGCCATGGAAAAGGGCCTTGTGACGCTTTAGGAGGTGTTCTAAAGCGAAACGCTTTAAAAGCAAGCTTAAAGCAAGAGTTACCAACAAACATAACTATTTTCAAGCTCTTGAGATCGCCTGGAGATCTTGACCCACAACACCTGAAGAATCTGGTGGAGAGTATGCCGAAACGTTTGCAAAAACTGTTGAAGGCCAGGGGAGGACACATCAACTTCTGATCACTCAACAGACTGGATCTACAACTTGTTTTTTTTTAGGAAAATAAGAAGTGAGCACTCTATTGTGACATGCATAATTTCAACTATAGTTGGATCTTTCTTGAAGAAAAAAAAAATTTGCAGGACAAGTGTTTTTTTTAGGTAACTGACAAGAGAAGAACATAATAAATATGCCATCAAAACAACAAAACTAAGAATCTTTCACTTATTTTACAGTTTGCTGCACAAAAAGGAGAAACTGGGGTAGGTGGGCCCTTTTTCTGGCGGTGACTGTATATATCTATATATATATATATATATATATATATATATATATATATATATATATATATATATATATATATATATATATATATATATATATATATATATATATATATATATATATATATATATATATATATATATATATATATATATATATATATATATATATATATATATATATATATATATATATATATATATATATATATATATATATATATATATATATATATATATATATATATATATATATATATATATATATATATATATATATATATATATATATATATATATATATATATATATATATATATATATATATATATATATATATATATATATATATATATATATATATATATATATATATATATATATAAATATATATTTTTAAATATATATATAAATATATATATTTATTTATGTATAGGTAAACAAGTCACGGATCACGGATACGTTCTTAAAAAATAAGAACTGTTCAAACCTACTGCTAACACGAGACTGATTTATTCAATCAATACTTAATCTAAGCTAAAGGTCCCTAACAGGCGAGGCACGCGGCTGGGTCACGTTCTGCTGACTCTGGAATCCGTCATCGCTGGTCGATGCTCTGGATCAATCGATGCACTTTGTTCGGTGGACACAAAGTGCTGATGCGGCTGGTTGGGTGCACCGTGGTTTGGAACTTGGCTTATCGATATGGTGTGATCGATGAACTCCTTGAATGCTGATGTGACGATGGACTTTGGTTGGAGCTGCTGTGCCAGCGATATCGATTTACTTGAAGAATGAATTGTAGTTGCTGTCCCGAGGCTTATTTGGCTAAGTTTGTACGGATGTCTCTCGTACTTTGCTGAATTACAGATTAAGCAATGAAGAATGTATCTCCTCATTTTATGTTTTAATCTTGGAAAATAATAGTTTTTATTCATGACTTTAACGTTTTCCTCAATGCCTCTGTGAGCTCGATTGTGAATTCTTTCAATAACCTCATTCTGTTCTTCCTGTGTTTTGAGATCGATTAAATTTTTTTGTGAAATTAATATTTCGAATGTTTTCACTCGAGAGAAATAATTTTTGTATACTATCTGGATTGTATTTATAACATTTTCAGGGCAGTAGATGCAATTTACTCTTTTGGGATCCATAAATTCCTTGAAAATTCTTAAAATTGTTGGAATGCCAAAATTCGTTTTTGTGAAAGTGTGCCTAAGATCTTTAGGAAAACCCTGCTCTCCAGTGCGTTCACTTTCGTTTGGGTCAATTACTAGAACTATTTGATTGGAAAAAGCGTTTATTGGTTTTTCCGTGCATGGAATGAATTCTGAATCATCAGTGTCAGCTGAATGTTGAGTGGCTGCATCAGATGAAGAATCATTCCCTTCTTCATTGGCATTCAATGCATGGGGAATTCTGGAAAGGCCATCAGCAACAACATTTTGCTTTCCGGCACGGTATCTAATGTCGTATGAATAGTCCAATAAGGCTATCATCCATCTGGCAATTTTTCCTGACGGATCTTTCAAGTTCACAGCACAAGTAAGTGGTTTATGGTCTGTGTATAGGATGAATTTATTTCCAAAGAGATATGGCCTAAAATATTTGGTAGCCCAGTAGATGGCCAATAATTCTTTTTCGATGGTAGAGTAGTTCTCTTCACTTTTGCTCAATGTTCTTGATGCAAAAGCAACAGGCTTGTCTCTTCCGATCAGTCCTTGTGACAAGACAGCTCCAATAGCGTATTTGGAAACGTCAGTTGTCAGTATAAAGGTACTTTCAAAATCCGGATGTATTAGTATAGCGCTACTGGATAGTATTTGCTTACACTTATTGAATGCTTTGAGAAACTCTGGGGTATGTTGGACGTTTTCGTCTTTTCGGAGGCATTGTGTTAAAGGTTTTGTTATCTTACTAAAATCCTTTATAAATTTTCTGTAGTAGCCCAATGTCCCTAAGAAAGATTTAATCTTTTTCTCAGTTTTTGGAATGGGCCAATTCTTGATTGCCTCTATTTTTTCGGGGTTAGGCATAACACCATCTTCGTTCACTACATGTCCCAGGAAAGAGACCTCTTTCTTCAAGAATTCACTCTTATCGAGTTGTACCTTTAAATTTGCCTTTTTCAGAGCTTCGAAAACTTTGTTAAGATTAGTGCAATGTTCTTGAAGACTATAACTGAACACTATAATATAGTCCATGTAGACTAGGCAAATTACTCCTGCTAGTCCAACAAGCACAACATTCATCATTCTTTGGAATTTCGCTGGGGCGTTCTTCAACCCGAACGGCATTCTAAGGTAAAGGGCGATACGGTCAAAATTTGGTCAATATCAACTTGACGTATTTCTTTCAATTTTGCATTTAAAAAACCTGAACACCCCTCATTTTGAAGGTGTGTGTGTGTAGAATGTTGCTCCTATTTTGATTTTGGAATTCACTCTTCTAAATGTTTGGTTTGCTGCTGAAGAATTTTTAACAGCGACAACCGTTTTGTGGTTTCAATATGATAAAGTCCGCCGCAAATATAAAAATTTGGAGAAATTTCAAAGTCTCCTTCTAATAAAAAATCGCCAAAGTTTTCCGAAACGGGTATCTCAATATTATGTATTGAGTTTCTTGAAACTTCTTTTGAAAAAGGTTCGGGAAATTTCTTGTGCATTTGGATTTTTGTTCCAAGCACAGTAAGCGAATTGTCATTTGTATCAATGTTGGCTTTCAATTCTTGAAGTGTTTCATAGCCTATCAAGCCATGGAAAAATTTGTGAAAATTGAAAACATGAAATTTAAATGTGTTTTCCGTTAAATCAGGAAATGGGTTGAAATCAACATATTGGTCAATGATGTATTTGCCAGAAATATTTGACTCGGCAGTAGGCTTTGGGAGCTTGAGTGCATTTTTTACTTATCGGGGACACATGTAATTTTTGTTTGCACCTGTGCCTATTAATAATTTTAACTCAAAGCCTTGACGAGTTGGGATATTTATATAAGGAAAAAAGTTTCTTCTATTTATCCCGGGAGATAAGGGGTTGTCTCCAGTTGAAAATTTAAATGATCAACCGGCTCTTGGGAATTACCCTGCTCCATATTATTGTCTTGAACAACAGCTTCAGAGATATATTCCGTGTACGGCATCTCAGGGTAATATTCGGCTGGGTTATCGTTGTAATCGTAGTAATAGACATTATTTTGATCTTGAGCCTCTTGCTCCATATTTCTTAGCTCTGTTATTTGTGCACTCCTAGGGGGAACTGCTGGAGCGTACCGGCTGTTTTGGGAATACGGTTTTCGGTAATTATTATTCGATGATTGTTGTGGTCTATTCATGTAATTGACCTATTTAGATTGAATGGATTTGTTTGTGGATTCTGGAGCTGGTAAAGCTCTTTGTGGTGGTCTGGGCGTTCCATTGTTATAATTTGAGACATTTTGAGGATTTGATTGAGGTCCTCGTGGATGTTGGTGAGGGTTTCTTTGTTGCTGGGAATACTGGGTTGTTGAAGCATAATTTTTAGGAAAGTCGATCGGTTTTGGAGGGCGAGCTGGAACTGATTTGGCTAATCCGGCTCGACTCCTAAAATTCCTTTCTTCTACAGCGGCATCAAATGCCTGTTTAATGGTCCTAGGCTGGCGGGCACGGACGTTGCCCCCAATAGGCTCGTTGAGCCCAGCCAGGAACACTTGTAAGGTGTATTCCTTATGCGTGTTATTCTTATCATTCCTAACATTTGCATCAGCGATGGAAATATTGGTGTTGTTTATCAATAGTGATAGGAGGTGTTGCACCTGTTCGAAAAATTGTTCAATTGAACGAGAAAATTGTCAGCCCATTCCCGCGTCACTTCTTTTTTTTTATTTTTTTTTTCACCCGTCGCTTCCCCTGTCGCTTTTTTTCCTCCCCCGCACATTCACGTTCTTAAATAAGAAAATTTTTCCAACCAAAAAAAAAAAAAATTAATAAGGTTCCCACCGAAAGGTTCCCCCCTTCTCCTCTTTGTGTTGTTGAAGGGTGTTTTTTCACCCCCAGCCCCCCGGTTTTTTCCTTTCCCTTCCCTTTCATTTTATTTTCACCTCTATTCGGTAATGGTAGGGGATTTGGTAGAGGTGGAGAAGGAGGAATTGGATTAGGGGAATTACACATTTGATTGTTGTTTTTGTATTCTCCCAAACGCGGAAGTAACGATCTTTGATGAAGTTTGTCAGAAGTAGATAATTTATCATCTCCATGCGAAGCGCTAGGAGTGGACAGTAATTTATTGCTAGAACGAAATAGACATGAAGAGAAAGTGTATTGATAGTTCCGTATAGGGCTACGGCAGGCTTTGAAAATTGAAAGATCAAGTTTGAAAACGAGCGGAGGGCATTTTGAACGGTAGTATCCGATCAGGCACATAACCCTTTACCATACTACCCCATGCAGGATAGGCAAGAGGCGGAAAGCCCCTTGACTGGTAAAAGGTTATGCAACCGGTCGGGCTCTTATACTACCTATTGCTTTTTTCTAGTTCTAGCGATTTGTCCCTCTCCCAATACTGCCTAACACGGGTGATAAATTATCTCCCGCTGTTGGGTTTATTTTTAGCATGCACCGCCTATTTCACACATTTGCTCTTCTCGTCATCTATTACTTATAGATCTCGGAGAGAACGACGGTGAGTGGTGCAAATACTGATCCCCACCAGTACGATTTAATGGATTCCCCCATTATGGGCTTTCTACACATTTGATTGTTGTTTTTGTATTCTCCCAAACGCGGAAGTAACGATCTTTGATGAAGTTTGTCAGAAGTAGATAATTTATCATCTCCATGCGAAGCGCTAGGAGTGGACAGTAATTTATTGCTAGAACGAAATAGACATGAAGAGAAAGTGTATTGATAGTTCCGTATAGGGCTACGGCAGGCTTTGAAAATTGAAAGATCAAGTTTGAAAACGAGCGGAGGGCATTTTGAACGGTAGTATCCGATCAGGCACATAACCCTTTACCATACTACCCAAAACCCCCCAAAACCCCCCCCCTTTTTTTTCCCCCCCATACACTTTCTTTTCCCACCCTTGTGGGGGGGCCCCCTATAACCCCTTGGGGGGAGGAGAAAAATATGTGTTTTTAATATTGGTGGCGATTCTTTTTTTTGGTCAAAGGTTAAATAATTAATGATTGTAAATAAATATCTATTTCGAAGTATTTTTTTTTTGTTGTTTTTTTCCAACCAAATCGTAGTGATCCGCTGCCCCCCCCCGCCGCAGTATCCCCCCTGCTGGTAATCAGTATGCTCCCCCGCGATTTCCCCCTCCCCACCCGTTGTTCCCCCGATATTCACTCTGTTTCACCATCATCTCCTACACGGTACGAGATTAACACTGCACCGGTGGATGGTCAGTTAGGAAAATTTTGTGCGGAAAGTCTTTTGGGCAATCACGCTTTGAACAGATATTCACTCTGCTTTTGATCTGACTACGACAGATTTGATATAGGTATATATAATTTTTTTTTTAAACAGATACTGTTCTGCTCGGTCGCACTTGCCACAGATATGCTCTCTGTTGTGCTACCTTTATACACACCGTTTAACCCGGTGGAGTGGTTTTATACACCTTTAGCGGTGGGGTAGATTTATTTTTATGCAGATTTTCTCTGTGTTAATCGCGCTTGCCAAAGATATGCTCTCTGTTGCGCGATTAATTTACACACCTTTAACCCGGTGGATTGGTTTTATTATGTCGTAGTCAAGAACACTATCATTCACTTCATTCACTCATTGATTCATTCGTTATTCACTAATCACTTATTGCAACAAATATTTTAGTTCAATGATATATATTTTTTTTTTTTTTTGTCTTGATTATCGAGATTTTCAGCCTTGGGCTGGTTCATCTCCCGTCGTAGTTACTCAAATTCCCTTTTTTGGGTATTTTCGTAACTTGTTCGGAGGTGAGATTCGAACTCGTGACTTTGGCGTGAGAGGTATGGATGTTAACCACTACGCCGGGGTCGCCCCCCGTTCAATGATATAATTTTTGAAAAGATGGTGTATTACTTACATTGTAATAACTACTCCTCTCACCACTAATGTGGTCCTTAGTTGTAGACGATCTTCTAAGAAGCTTAGAGGAAAAAGGTTTCGAGGTTGTAGGTTTTGCAGACGATATAGTCATTATAGTGAGGGGAAAATTTGACAACATCATTTCAGAAAGAATGCAATCGGCCCTAAAATTTACCCAGTCTTGGTGTATCAAGGAGGGCCTTAGCATAAATCCATCAAAAGTAGTAATTGTACCTTTCACTAGGAAAAGGAAGTTTAGTCTAAAAGCGTTTCAGCTAGGAGGATTAAAGATTCATCTTAGTGAACAGGTTAAATACTTAGGAGTGATACTGGATGCCAAACTGAACTGGAATGCTCATCTTGAGTGTGTGATCGGTAAGGCAACCAGTGCTTTCTGGATATGCTCAAAAACATTTGGCAGAAAATGGGGTCTAAGACCAAAAATGATAATGTGGATTTATACATCCATAATACGTCCAAAAGTAATGTATGCTTCTCTTGTGTGGTGGCCAAAAACAAAAGAGGCTACTGCACAGAAAAAGCTTACAAAACTTCAACGGCTAGTATCCATTGCTATAACGGGAGCGATGCGCAGCACTCCATCAAATGCGTTGAATGCAATTCTAAATCTGCTGCCTTTGCACGAATACGTGCAACTAGAAGCGGAAAAGAGTATGCTTAGACTTAAACGGCTGAAAACTTTCCTGTCTGGTGACTTAGTGAGCATTTCACAAAGCTTTCAAAATGGGCCAGTGATGTATATGAATGGAGACTGGATGAAACCTGTGGAAAACCATGACATCCCTTACAACATATGTGAAACGTCACGTATAGATTAGGAAGTCGGAGGTCCCACTGTTCGCCATGGCTCCATAAAATTCTTCACAGATGGCTCAAAAATTGGAACAAAAACGGGAGCAGGAATCTTCGGTCCTGGGGTAGAAATCTCAGTGGCGATGGGAAACTATCCAACGGTTTTCCAAGCGGAGATCTTTGCTATAATAAAATGTGTTAACGTTTGTCTGAAGAGGAAATATAGATATGCAAATATTTGTATTTTTACAGACAGCCAAGCGGCACTCAAAGCGTTAAGTAATTATAAATGCACATCCAAACTTGTCTGGGAATGCATTCTTTCATTGCGAAAGGTGTGCCAAGAGAACTCGGTAAATTTATTCTGGGTTCCGGGACACTGTGGCATTGAAGGCAATGAAAGGGCAGACGAGCTTGCTAAACAAGGTTCAAATGCACAGTTTATTGGCCCAGAACCATTCTGCGGTATATCATACTGTGCCATAAAAATAGAATTAAAATCTTGGGAAGTGCAAAGGGTGATGACCAATTGGTTGGTCACCACAAAGTGTGTTCAAGCAAAAAGGTTTATAATTCCAAATGTTACAATCAGTAAAAAGTTTCTGGAGCTCAATAAGAGAGTTCTTTGTACCTATACTGGCCTAGTAACCGGACATTGCCCGAGTAGATATCATTTGAAAAACATTGGCCAGGTTCAGAATGATATCTGTCGTTTCTGTAACATGGAACGTGAAACCTCGGAACATCTGCTTTGCAGTTGTGATGCTTTGTACAAGAGCAGACTTAAATTTCTGTACAGTGGCTATATGCAACCTAAAGAAATTTGGACTGCAAATCCTGGAAAGGTGGTGGGTTTTATAAACTCAATTTTGCCTGACTTGGAGACGCGTCTTGGGCTGGTCACTTGACAAATGGTGATCTAGCTTTAAGATGCGAATTAGAATAGTAAACAGGGGTATACCACAAAAGTTCAACTCAGTGGACGCAGTGGTTCTACGCCGCAACAAAAAAACAAAAAAAAAACTATGATGATGGTTGATGACATCGTTCAGAATTCGCTTGCTGGGTTCGGTTTCCAAAACTTCCAATCTTTTTTTGATGTTTCACCAAGTCACTAGGTAACTATCCCTCTTCCGGGAGCTAATCGGGATGTTTCATTAAACCACCAAGTTACTAATTCACCACCTCTTCTGAGAGGTAGTCGGGTTTTTTTTTCACTAAGTCACTAATTCACCATCTTTCTTTGTTCAAATCATCACTGATAATTTCCACTTTATCGTTTTTGGGAGGTAATCGTCTCCTTCGTCGACTGCGCCAGTAAACAAGTCACGGATCACGGATACGTTTTAAAAAAATAAGAACTGCTCAAACCTACTGCTAACACGAGACTGATTTATTCAATTAATACTTAATCTAAGCTAAAGGTCCCTAACAGGCGAGGCACGCGGCTGGGTCACGTTCTGCTGACTCTGGAATCCGTCGTCGCTGGTCGATGCTCTGGATCAATCGATGCACTTTGTTCGGTGGACACAAAGTGCTGATGCTGACTTGGCTTATCGATATGGTGTGATCGATGAACTCCTTGAATGTTGATGTGACGATGGACTTTGGTTGGAGCTGCTGTGCCAGCGATATCGATTTACTTGAAGAATGAATTGTAGTTGCTGTCTTATATATGTATATATATATATATATATATATATATATATATATATATATATATATATATATATATATATATATATATATATATATATATATATATATATATATATATATATATATATATATATATATATATATATATATATATATATATATATATATATATATATATATATATATATATATATATATATATATATATATATATATATATATATATATATATATATATATATATATATATATATATATATATATATATATATATATATATATATATATATATATATATATATATATATATATATATATATATATATATATATATATATATATATATATATATATATATATATATATATATATATATATATATATATATATATATATTCAGCGATTCCACGGGAAAAGAATGGAGTTGAAAAAAAAAGTTGTCCGATTTCGCTCAAAATCGCTTGGTATGTTCTTCATTGAAAATAATAAGACCCATATTTTTTTATTTTTTTATTAGGATTACCATGTTCGATATAGAGTTACCAGAAAAATCGACATTTTTCAAAAAAAAAATATTTTTAAAAAATCATAACTTCTGAACCACTGGGTCGATTTGCAATGTCTTTCTATGAATAGAAAGCTCATTATTTCTTTTTTTATTAAAAATATTGATTAAAATAATTATTGTACTTCAAATTGCTTAAATGGTCAAAGTATTTGTTTTTTATGATTTTCGAAATGTTGAACCACAACGACTATTTATTTTTATATTTTTTTATCAAAATTCATTTTAACATAACATATCAAAAAATCTCAAATGTTCATTGAGCCGTTTTTGAGTTAAATTTTTTTGAAAATATCAAGTTTTTTGCCCATACACACATGGAATGAGCATCATTTTCCAAATTTGGCAACAAGCGCTGTGTGAGAGAATCTTGGGAGGTCGGATTTGGCCACAGGGTCGGGATTGGACCAGGCTCCGCTATATTAAGGAATTGGAGCTCAAATCTCAAAGCTTTAGACTACAAGCAAGGGTTTTCTTACCTTCAATTAAAACTCAGCATTTAATTTGATTATTTAATGATTTTGATTTTGCATAATTCATCAAAAAAAAATATTACATAGCAAAACTCTTACAATTTAACGCACTTTTCTTCATCTGAAAACGAAAACCGTTTCACGATAATGTAATTTTCACTTTGTGGCTTAAAGTAATGAAATGATTGTGTCCCAGAGATTTGTTTTACACGAGTATAACGGTTCTTTATTTTCTTTTCCATTGGATTGTAATCTTTTTCCGAGAAAAACTGATAATATATTTTGGAATCTACTTTAGAAACAGCCCAAGAGTAAAGTTCGTATGCAGTTGTAATATGATTGCCTTGTAAACTTGCTTTTGAAGCGTTTCGCTTTAGAACACCTCCTAAAGCGTCACAAGGCCCTTTTCCAGGTCAAGTGGCAGAAAAGTTCCACTCTGCATTAAGACCGAAGTCCTTGTACATGTGGCACAAATTGAAAGCAGTCATCTTATTTTTGTATTGACTGATCGATCAGAAAAAAAATGGATATTTTTCAGGTGAGGTAGGTTTTTTTTAATGAAATTCACACAATTTGTTATAAACAGCCGAACGGCAACATGGTTATGTTTAGTAAATTCTGCGATTGCTATAAAGCTTGTAAACTTTAAATTTTGTGCTTCATCCTTATAATATATGGCAAAAGGATGGATTGTGCATTGAGCGTTTGCCCAATGAAAACCTTGTATAGCGTCCTGAATAACAAAAGAGTAATTTTCAGAGAAGTCAGCAATTATAATGCAGTCAGTTGGTTCCAAATTAATTTTTAGTTGTTTTAAGGAGTTACCTTGTTGCTCTGCAATAAAATTATGCGGAGATAATTCGCTTAATTTTTCTAAAAATGTTTCCACAAACTCTTCTGCATCCATTCCCATTGAATTTAGATGACAACGATCTGTTTGCTTCCATTGTTTAAATTCTAAGGAATCGATATTTTCAAGAAAATTCATCAGGTCATTCTCCAGTGTCTGCGTACCCAGGCAATGATCACAGGCTTTCAACCAACATTTCTCTGTAGGATTTTCACATAGTATTTTAAAAAACAAGTCATGATACGTTTTTAAATGGTTAGGAATAAGTTTCTTATCCTTAAGGGTTTTAAACATTAATTTAACATTCTGATGATAAATGCATACGCAGACAGTATGCGTTCCACTTGAACCAGCCAGAATACAATTTTTTGGGCGGCTGCTGGAAAACATTGAAAATCCAATTCTAAAAGTAGGATATTGCTCTTTGAAAATCAAATAAATTTCACGAAGGTTACATAAAAGTAACCTGCGCTGAACATGCACTTTTTCTTCTGCCATATTTTCAATAACGAAATCCCTTTTCCCAGGACATGCTCTGCTTATCTCGTCACTATTATAAAAGTCCCTAACTGCAGTTAGAGTATCATCGCTCAAAGATAACATATTTACTCTGGTCTCCGGTGTGCTCATAAAACCTTTTTCAATCTGTAATTCCTTTGCACGTTGAGCAGCTCGTTGCGAAACACCGAATTCTTGCATAATTTTGTATGCAGTCCAGGATTTGGGGAGAGAAGTTAGAATCCTATATCGATCGTTTCTGTCAGATGTCTCATCAAATTTTGCCTTCATCTGTTGAAGAATTTCCTGTCCGACTCCGGGTTTCTGGGCAGCAGCGCTACCAATTGATTCAGCACTCGTTGATCCCAAAGAAAACAAAGATTCTGAAAACAAGATGGAAAAATATCACAATTAGTTAGGAACATTTTTATTTGTATAATGTAATACAGATTGTATTCGATTATTTGAAGTATGATAGGCAACTGCTCTACAAATTGAGCTACCAGGTCGGATTAGGTAAGATTATACGGAACTGATATTTTTTTAAATTTTCTGAATAATCGAGTACAACTTGTATAACGTAGCAAATCATGACGTCTGAATAAACAAAAAGAAGAGATTATTCTACTTACCAACACTAGGAACAGCGTCAATTTCCGATGATCTAGCGGCATTGGGATCGATTATTTCGAAACCACCATTATTGATGTTTGCTGGTGCGGCGAAATTGTTCAATCTAGATGATCCGGCCACGGCGAAATTAGTGGTGGCTGATGGTCCGGCAACGGCGAGATCATCAAGTTTCGATGGTTCAGAAACGGTGAGTTCTTGATTTCCACATTCTAGATTAACTGCACTTGGAGTTGCTGGCTCGTTTTCTTTCTTGATAAAGCGATAAAGTCTGCAATAGCAGGTATTACAATTTTATTCTCCTTTCCACTGCATAACCATATAGTTTAGGAGTAACTTTCTTGTAACTATTACTCCAAACATTGCAATTTGAGCATTCGTGCTTCATTGTATTAAACGTTTAAAATTAACACTTCATTTGATCACTTTTTAAAAATAAAAATAAAACATTGAAACACTTTTCTCAAATTTTTGCTAGTACACGCGAGCAAATTCGTTTTAATTCTACTGGAAGCTTACTTACAGACTTCGAGTGCTCGACTTGAAGGGAACATCACAGTAGATCTAGTATTTATAGTAGGTTTGTTGGTACCGCAGTGTGTGAGGTAGGGGAGGTACTTGAGTGTGTTTATGTGTTTGTTTGTTACCTAAAATGTTGTTTGATACCAACAAGGTTATTCATTATTACTTCGTTTGAAGGTAGTCAAATTGGTGTTGTGTTGATTAGTTAGTTGTTTTTGTGATGAAGGTATAAATTTAAACAGCCACGAATATCCGTTTCCTTGACCCTTGCTAAGCAAGTTTTTGGGATTTCGTTTGTGGATTGCTATGCTTTCCGCTACATGTAGTTTCGTTGAAAATATGTTCAGCTACTTTTGATTTAAAATAAAATAACTACAATGAAATAATTCCCGCAGTTATTTTGAATTGATGGAAAATGATGCTCATTCCATGTGTGTATGGGAAAAAAAACTTGAAATTTTCAAAACAATATAACTCAAAAACGGCTCAATGAACATTTGAGATTTTTTGATATGTTATGTAAAAATGTTTGAAATTTGATAAAAAACTATAAAAATAAATAGTCGTTGTGGTCCAACATTTCTAAAATCATAAAAAACAAATACTTTGACCATTTTAGCAAATTTAAGTACATTAATTATTTTAATCAATATTTTCTATAAAAACAAAAAAAAATGAGCTTTCTATTCATAAAAAGACATTGCAAATCGACCCAGTGGTTCAGAAGTTATGATTTTTTTTAAATAAAAAATTGTGATATATATATATATATAGCATAGATCCAGCTTATACAGTCACCGCCAGAAAAAGGGCCCCCCTACCCCAGTTTCTACTTTTTGTGCAGCAAACTGTAAAATAAGTGAAAGATTCCTAGTTTTGTTGTTTTGAGGGCATATTTATGATGTTCTTTTCTTGTCAGGTACATAAAAAAACACTTGTTCTGCAAATTAATTTTTTTCTTCAAGAAAGATCCAACTATAGTACAAATTATGCATGTCAAAATAAAGTGCCCACTTCCTATTTTCTTTAAAAAAAAAACAAGTTGTGGATCCAGTCTATTGAGTGATCAGTTGTTGATTTGTCCTCCCCTGGCCTTTAACAGTTTTTGCAAACGTTTCGGCATACTATCCACCAGATTTTTCAGGTGTTGTGGGTCAAGATCTTCCCAGGCGGTCTCAAAAGCTTGAAAATAGTTATGTTTGTCGGTAACTCCTGTCTTATCAACTCGTGAATCCAAGATGGCCCACAGATTCTCTATTGGATTCAGATCTGGACTCTGCAGGGGCCATTCCATAGGTTTGATACGGCAGGAGGGAAGAATGCCTTTGACTTCTTCGCGGTATGTTTTGGGTCATTATCTTGCTGGAACACAAATTTGTTTTCCAGCCCAGTTTAAACCAACGAAACCTCCAAATTCTCACGCAATATGCCGATGTAAGAATCTGCTGTCATAATACCATCGATTTTTACCAAAGCACCAACACCCGCCCAAGCAAAACACCCCCACACCATCACGTTCCCTCCACCATGCTTAACTGTGCCCTGGCCCTGTTGAACAACTCGAATTTGGACTCATCAGTCCACAAAACAGTCTTCCAATATTCTAAAGGTTTATCAGCATGTTCCCGAGCAAATTTGAGTCGTTTCGCTTTGTTGACTTTGCTGATAAAAGGCAACTTCTTACAAAACCTGTTCAGCGATCCTTCTGCGTAGAGTACTGTCCGAGATCGGTTGTTGAATCACTTTCATGATCTCCCAGAGGGTAACCTTCGGATTTTTCTTAATTTCTCGAATGATTCCCGCATCTGTTCGGGAATCTGTTCTACGTTTCCTTCTCCTTCCTGGGCGATCAGCTACTGAACCATAGGTTTTATACTATGCGAAAAGTTTGGTAACCGCTGCTTTGCTGTATCCATACTTTTCACCAATCTTTGCGATGCGATTCACCTTTCTCGATGTCACGAATAACACGTTTTCGGATCTGCAAGGGAAAGGTTTTGCTTGCCACCGTATTATCCATGGTTATTTAGATAACTCGCACTGAATCTTTCTGATCGACAACTGAAATCCGTAAGAAGATCAACAAAGACTTGGAAACGTCAAAAAATTGAATACGAGGGGCGTTTGGATGTAAAAATTACATACACAACATATATTTTCAATTGGGCACTTTTTTATGACATACCAAATTTACACCACGTATGGTTCAAAAAATAATTTAGCAAAAATGTGTACTATCCATTGCAGAAATACACATGCATCTTTAAAATAATAATATTATCATGCTTAGAAAAATAAATGAATACGATATAATGAGTTTTTCAATGACTTCAGAGATGCAGCGTGTTCATGAGAAAAGTGGGCACTTTCTTTTGGCGGTGACTGCATATATATATTATATATATATATATATATATATATATATATATATATATATATATATATATATATATATATATATATATATATATATATATATATATATATATATATACACTGATAGGCAAAATAAAGTGCCCACCTCTTCGTTTTTTCAATTTCTCTCATTTACTTGGTTCAAATTAAAGTAAACACACTGTATTTTTTTTTATTATCTTATTTTTTATATTCTTTTTAAGTTTCACTTATGAAATACTGAAAAAAAAAGGAGTTTTACTTAAAGAAAAAAAAATCAATTTGTGTTGAAAAAAAAATAGTGACGAAATAAAGTGCCCACTTCAAAAATCGATATGTTTTCGATAAGTTTCCATTAGAAGACCCCTCGATTGTTTATGTTTTGATATTTTTGAAGCAAACGGCTCAACCTGGTGCATTTGTATACGTGATCGCATTTGATTCAATTGAAAAAAATGGAGAACGCAGTGCTTTCGAAAGCAATTCCCTTGTGTATCCAAAAATTGGTCGTTCGTGATGTGCAAAACGGTGAATCGCACCGGGCTGTCGCTAAGAAGTACAGTATCAGTAAGGCAGCGGTTGGCAAAATTCTTCTGAAGCTTAAAACGTTTGGATCAGTGGTGGATCGCCCTGGCAGAGGCAGGAAGCGGAAAACGGATGCGAGAACGGACAACAAGATCATGCGCGAAGTCAAGAAGAACCCGAAGGTAACTGTCCGCGAGATCCAGGAAACCCTTCAGTTATCAGTTTCCGGACGAACTGTTCGTCGCCGTCTCGTAGCACAGGGGTTGAATAGCAAACTTGCCCGGAAGCGCCCATTTATCAGCAAGGCAAACGAAGTCAAACGGCTTAAGTTTGCTAAGGAGCATGCTGATAAGCCCCTAGAGTTCTGGAAAACGGTTCTCTGGACGGACGAATCAAAATTCGAGCTGTTTAACCGAAAGCGGCGGGTTCGTGTTTGGTGCAGATCGGGAGAGGAGCTTCAGGAGCGCCACATTCAAGGCACGATGAAGCATGGAAGAGGAAATGTGATGGTCTGGGGGTGTTTTTCGTGGGGTGGAGTGGGAAGCATTGTGAAAATCGACGGGATAATGACGGCAGATTCTTACATCAACATCCTGCGAGAAAATCTGGAGGTTTCGCTAATCCAGACGGGCCTTGAAGAGAAGTTCGTATTCCAGCAGGATAACGACCCGAAGCATACTGCCAAGAAGACCAAGTCTTTCTTCCGGTCTTGTCGTTTCAAACCGCTGGAATGGCCTCCACAAAGCCCGGACCTCAATCCCACCGAGAATTTGTGGGCGATTCTCGATGCCAGGGTGGAAAAAACTTGTGTTACCAATAAAAATAACTATTTTGAAGCCCTGGAGCGCGCCTGGGAAGAGCTAGATCCACAGCACCTAAAGAACCTGGTCGAGAGCATGTCGAAGCGCCTGCAGGAGGTCCTGAAGGCCAAAGGAGGACACATCAATTATTGAAATGCTTTTATTTTACTTTAATTTATGTTTTGTGTAGCCTAGAGGAAGTGGGCACTTTATTTTGTCACTGTTTTTTTTCAACACAAATTGATTTTTTTTTTCTTTAAGTAGAACTCCTTTTTTTTCAGTATTCCATAAATGAAACTTAAAAAGAATATAAAAAATAAGATAATAAAAAAAATACAGTGTGAACCAAGTAAATGAGAGAAATTGAAAAAACAATGAGGTGGGCACTTTATTTTGCCTATCAGTGTATAAATATATATATATATATATATATATATATATATATATATATATATATATATATATATATATATATATATATATATATATATATATATATATATATATATATATATATATATATATATATATATATATATATATATATATATATATATATTATATATATATATATATATATATATGTATAAATATATATATGTATACAGTATGCTTAAAAAGTTTATGTACCCCCCAACCAATTTACATTTTTTGGCAGAGACGAAAGTAATGCTATTTTGGTCTGATGGTTTCACAAGAAAATGGCGGCGAACCGCTGAAAATTTAAAATACGAGTGTTTGCGGCATACAGTCAAGCATGATGGTACTTTACCAACAAACATTTTTCAACCAACTGAGCATGACTTTGATTTTTTTTTCTGCAGGTACAGTTTGTGTGTGGCGATCTATGGCTACATCCGTCGATGGAGAACTTGAGTTCATTGATAGAATCATGACCAAGAAGGTTATTTGGACATTATGAAGCGAAAACTACCAGCGTCTGCACAAAAACTAAAGTTGAGGCGCAGATATACGTTCCAACAAGACGGCGATCCGAAGCACACCTCAAAGCTGGTTTCGCAGTGCTTCAAGAAAAAGCGTATCAACATTATGGAGTGGCCAGCACACTCTGCCGACCATAATCCGATCGAGCATCTCTGGTCAATTTTGAAAATTAAGGTCCAGGAGCAAAAACCAACAAGCAATGCGGCAGGTCATCTCAACTGAATGGGACAAAATCACCCCGGAAACAACTGCTAACAACTTGTTGAGTCGATGCCACGACGATGCCTAGCAGTTATTGAAGCCAAAGGTGCTCACACGTAGTACTAAAACTATGTGAGATATACTTTTTTTGCGTTAATTTCTAACTTATTTTTAACATGATGTCTCAAATGCTAGAGAATTTGTTTTTTATTTTGAACTCGCATGAATTGGCTTTGCTTTTTCATAAATAATAATAAACTGAACAACAGTTAACCGTATTTTAATTTTCTGGTAGGTTTTTTGGAAGAAATCAAATTTTTCAACGGGGGTGGATAAACATTTTTGCATACTGTTTATCGATACTCACTCTCGTTAATACGAATATTCCAGGTAAACATTTGGATTTTGTAAGGATTCTATAGATCATGGTTCAGATTTGCAGTGTGCTATAAAACCTAGATTAAAATCGTAATGCTGCGAGAGGTTCTATTACAGCTAAATACACCCTAGTATTTTTTTGACAGTGTATATGACTTCCGAATTCTTCTAACTTTTTTTTAACAGTTTGCTAGGAAAAATCAAAAATTACAAAATAAACTGCATTAGTGCTTCAGACCAACTTCTTGGCTTATAACTAAAAGTTAACGGAGGATTCCAAAATTATTTACATGTATTTATATTGATTGTGGAGCAACAAACTGTTGAGATTTTGATAAAAGTTCCAAAACCTTGCCATCTTGGCCCGCTGATTTCATTTGGACAAAACCACATTCAAACGCCTGTTGGCCGAGCATTTGCTATGAAACAAAACAAAAAAAAAGAGAAAAAGTAGGTAACCATTCATGAATTTCACACATCATATTGCGACTCATGAACTGAAGGACGTACCAAATGTTAAATTTAATTAATCACGTTGAGATCACACATAAATTCACCTTTTCGGGCGTGATGGGCCAAATCACAAACCATGTGAATTGCAACTGGAACTGTACATCGATAACAAGTCAATTTTGTACAAATAATGTACAGCACATTTCTCGATTGGTTGGAAGGGTTTGCGGTGTCCAGTTGAATTAAACGTTTGCATTTAGTCGGTAATTAGCCACAAATTTGATTAAAAATGTTGAAAATTAATCATCTAGCAATCAGCAAAAATATGGCACAGATCGAATGACTAAAAGTATATCAGTATATCGTATCGATAATATATATTTGTTGATAATTGATCATCAAGTGATCTAATATAATTAGTGTCCGCTCAACGAATAAATTGAATTACATTCGTTTGAAATCATGCATAATTAAAAGACCAATTAACCCGGCAGATGTCCAGTTGCCAAGATACAGAGGTTTGATTATGGAAACTACTCATCGCTTTCATTTTGCATTTTTAATCGTACTTTTAGTGTGAGCTTAGATAAAAACTATTTTGAGTAAAAAAAATTTCAAAACTTGGCTCGCATGTTACAATTATTTGTTGTATGAATTGAACAAACAATTGCCAATACTGATGTTGAATTACCCATTTCATGTAGCGTTTTTTATTGGTATAGACTTCATGGTAGTTGTTATAATGAGCACATGAAGAATGTGCACAGCAAAAAGTAGTAAACGGAACAGTAGTTTTATTAAAAGAAACATATGGGAAAATCAACAGGAAAACGTTTATTCTATAGCTCATCAAAATACAATTATACAACATATTTTGTTCAGTCAACAGGATGTATTGTATCCAAATGCTCGTACCTTTCGTTTGACACCTTCCATGAGTTTTTGTACAGTGTCACCCGACACTAAAACTGAGTAGCACTTCGTCGCGCGTCGCGTTGTTCTGCGTCGCGGATTACTAGTGTGCGTGTGCAATTGGTTCCTGTGAACTGAAGTTAGAAGAGTGTTGCGTGTCACGGGATCGCGCCGTGCTCGCGATTCATTAAAAAAAATGCATACTATCAATTGCGCTGTTGGGTGTTGGTGAATTTTCGTCAAGCGAGCTCAGGTCCAAAGTGTCGTCGTTCGCGGTTATTGTGGGGGAAGATGTATATTGTTTAGCAACCGTGTAAAGTTAGAGGTCATAGGCGATTTTATTTTTCTTATTGATTCTGTTTCCTGCAACCAAGTGCCAATATCTAGAACTAGATTTTAGAGGAAAATACCACAACCGTACCAAAGTGAATTTTAATTCGGTGTGCAGGCTTAGTTTGTAAATTAATCGGTGCAAGAAGAGTGTATAAGACACAGATATCATGTTACTACCGGAAGGTTTCTGACACGTCGGCGACGGCCGGGTTGATGTGGACGAGTGCCGACGGCAGCAGCTGCGGGTCCAGCAGGAAATGGTCATTTAGGACATCGAGGAGAACTGGTTTGCAAAGCAACAAATAATTTATTTCTACCATAGTTTGAAGACAATATCTAATATCCTGTTTTAGTTTATTTTGCCTATTTTGTTTTGTTTTGTTTTTCCTCTTTGAACCGATGTGTAAAACTCTAGTCTCAAAATCTGCTTTGCAATATGTTTCGACGTTTATTATCAAGCAATCGTACACCTTCACCACAGTGTAGTATAATTTCCGCGCTCGCGATTTTGCACTCTTATTCTGCATATCGTTACGATTTGAAGCAGTAACTTCTTGGCCACAACTCGGACTGAGATGTTCGGTTTTTTTTTTTTAATTATTTTACCTCTACCCTCCTCTTTGCGACGAATCGAGAATCACGGTTGCTTCCGGAATTGACCTTTCTCTTTAACTCTGATAAAAGGTTTTTAGTAACTGTCGGTTTTGCGATATTCAACGACTTTGCAAGACCGCCTTGCGACATATCCGGATTGTCCACCTTTTTGTGCAAAATACACTCAGTAGCAAAAAAAAGGCGAGCAAAATGTTGCTTCCAAAAAACGCCATGTTCAACCTTCTGTAACTTTGTCAATTATCAATATTTTTGACTGAAAATTTGACAACATTATAACCAATGTATAGACCTTTTTTGACCAAAATTTCATGAGTTTATAGATTTGAAGTTTTCATAACATATGTTCAAAAAAAGCCGAGGTAAATTTTACTAATAATACTGTATACTTCTGTATACGTAGTTTTCACAAACCAATTCATACTGTATGTCATATTTTTAAGTTCTCCGTGGGTTACACTAGTTATTTGGGATATTTCACGCATAACAAATCATGTATATTAATAAGATGAATTCACCTCGGCTTTTTTTTTTTGCACCGATATTTCAGCATGGTCAATATCGGTAAAAAAGTGAAATACTCATGTTGGTGCGTCAACTTTGACGCCAGCTGTAGTCCGAAGCACTTTATGAAAACAGTTCTGTCCACATTATTTCCTGTACTTGTTTAAGCTATGGTAACATTTTTAGTATGCTACCTAAATTTTTCAAAGAAATACGGATTTTTGAAATTGGTATGTTCAAAAACGACTTTTTTCACATATGTTATGAAAACTTCAAATTTATTAACTCTATGAACATAAAATTTTGGTAAGGTCTATACATTGGTTATAATTTTGTCAAATTTTCAGCCAAAAATATTGATAATTGACAAAGTTACAGAAGATTGAACATGGCGTTTTTTGGAAGCAAAATTTTGCTCGGCTTTTTTTTGCTACTGAGTGTAAGTATGCGCACGATTTCTTGATTCGACGCCATTTTACATAATAACAGTGACTTTGGCAAAACGAGTTCTCTAGGATTGCACACATTGCATGATTATTCATATAGTGGTGTTTGTATTAGCTAATGCGTACACGGAGAAGACTGTACTAATGCATTTTCGGCAACTACTTTTTGCTGTGTACATTCTTTATCATCATTTGGAAAAGGTTTCATCATAATTTTTTTTTTAATTAGTTCGTTTAAGCAAATAAAAGAGATTGTTATTTACAATGCATTGCTTTTTTTGCAAGCACGTAGAGTGCCAATTATTCGTCGCTGGCTCGAGGTTAATAGGTCACATTATCGTTTGAAAGGGGCTAGGCAGGTAACTTATTTATAATATTATTTGCTACTCATCGGTGCAAAAGCTACCATATCCTCGATACCTGTTGTTTCCCTTTTTAGGAACTTAACCGCTAATGGTTGACCAATCGCTAATGCTTGCTAGACAGGTACAAGTAGCACGGAAACAAGAGGATAGTATATCAGGGACACAATGGTGGGAAATTTACTAGAATGGAGGGGAGTGGGGAGGGGGGTTGATATTACACTCTTAAGCATGAGCATGAGCATGAGCATGATTGACCGCCCACGGATGCTACTCCGGTATTGTCAGATCAGCTGTATCTACACAGAGAACCAATAGATGATGTTTGGGACTTTATGAAGCAATTCCGGCGCTGGCCGTGCCCGAATGCTGGTCAAGTAGGGAATGGGAAGGAACATGTTGACGTGATACTCGCTTTGAAGGAAGCCGACAAATCCTCTGCACTTCCACGAGAAATCACTGGGATGTTGGATACTTGGGAAAAGGTCAGCAGCACGTAAGCTCTGAATTTAACAAAAAAAAATACTTCAATCTACATCTACGAAGATGATTTATTGCTATTGCTATTGAATTGAAAACGTTTCAAGAAAATTGGTCTCCCAGGAATACTTTTTCAGTATTTGTGGTCGACAGTAACTTTGGTTCTTGGTGCAGGAAAATGCAATGAAAAAATTTCAAGGAAAATTTATATTTTGTCATAACTGTATGGAACTACGATATTTTGTCCAGGTCGTTTAAGCTGACTTTGTAATGAAGCCTCCAGCTTGATAGTTAAGTCGTTAAACTATAAACCCCCTATACGAATATTTAATTGAAAACCAATATCAATATTATTTAAAACGTATGAAATCATCACAATTTGAAGCAAAACTCTTTCATTATTTTGAAATTTAAAATTATATCTGCCGTCGGAAACCACACTTTGATTTCGGAACCACACCTTTTTGTTTACAGAGCTCCAATTGAAGTAAATTGCTCTGACAATGCTCTCACTCTTGTATTGTAGCGTTATCATTCGCTCTGAGTTTAAAAAAAAACTAGTTTTTATCATATAACAGCACACTACTTGCGACCTCCATCATAATATGTTTCATGATGAAAGAAGTTTCATGTTTCAAGTTTGAACACTAAGAACGTTGACTATACTATAAGGTAGAATTGAAGTACGCTACTGAACACGTGACATTAAATTCTTAGATCAGACTAACAAAGGAATTCGTTAATCGCTTGCATGTAACATCATCATTTACATCTCTTACCTCGCGGAAGGGTTGTCTATCTCGGGCCACTAGTCGTGCTCTGGAGGCATCATTATACGGGCAATGACAAACTGCGATGTAATCATAACCGGTTCCGCACCTACATAAATTGCTATCGACGAGGTTAATTCTGTAGGGATGTGCGTCTAGCGAGTAGTTGTTGGACATAAGTCTTGACATCACATGAAAGAAACCCCGACCTACATCCAGACCACGATCTCGACGAAACATTTGAAATAATGGAATGTAACCACCGCCCAAGAGAATTACTTGTCCAATCGTTTTGCCAACTTTGACGAGGACTCTGACGTACTTATGGGAAACATTCATCGTGTGAAATTCTTCTTTCAAAAATCTCGCCTTCTTGTGCACCCACCTTTGCTAGAGAGTTCGCCGTCGCATATCCTGGAATTGAGCAGTGTGACGCACTCACCTGCTCGCTTATTTTTGAAAAGAAGTCAGATGAGTGCCTCACTGTTTTCATTGACCTCAATAGAACTGATACTAACCGAGAAGAAGAAATAATGGTCGGAAGAAATGGCATATCGGAAATCATCCCCAATTCGAAATTGATTGCCGCCAGCTCAGCAACATATACGGAACAAGGTTCCTGAAGTTTCCGGAAGACAGATGAGTATTCATTGTAGACACCGAAGCCAGGGGATGGATCCACGACCAATCAGTGAAAATTCTTCTATTGCAATTGACATGTTGGTATTTTTTAATAAAAATATGCGGAATTATAATAGGTTGAATTTGATCTGGAACTGTTTGAATAGCCTATTTCATGGAGTGATTGTAATCAATGGAGGAACTGTGATAAGTGAAGCATACACTAGAAGAATTATAGCATGTAAAACTAAGATCGGATGACACTTAGTTAATATAGATTCGCAAGAATCTAGACTGGGTACTCAATTCGAGCATTTCTTCGGAATTTTCAATCACAAGGTTGTTACTGATTCCCCACTTGATCAGTATTCTAGATGAGAGCTCCCAGCAGCGGCTCTGTAAGGGTTTTACTTCTGCCGGAACCTCCAGGCTCATATTTTGCTTTGAATGCATACAGCCAATGGCAATACGTAACGATACTGAATGCGTTCTAATTTAATGAGGTGGCTATTTCTTGCCAAGAGGAAGCAAAAAG
This sequence comes from Aedes koreicus, assembly GCA_024533555.2. Lineage (NCBI taxonomy): Eukaryota > Metazoa > Arthropoda > Insecta > Diptera > Culicidae > Aedes > Aedes koreicus. The sequence goes on along the minus strand of JAHHFK020000897.1, from coordinate 150,246 downwards.
AGCCATATTCGAGAACTTAAAGAATAGTTGTTTATGAAGTTTAATAAGGTCTTCCGCGTGACCACCCCACCATGTCCCGGAAATTGATCTTAGAAATATGATCCTTGTTGACATTTCTGTTTTAAATAGGCAATGTTTTCAGCAATTTCTGTTTTAAATAGGCAATGTTTAATTCTGTTTCAAATAGGCCAAGTGCATTTTTAAAGTAAGGGAATAAGATATGGGCCTTGGGTTAGGCCCATTAGGTCATTTGTTTTTCTAACAAAAATTATGCAAAAATTATTTCAAATTCCTGGTAAATCACCAGAATTCTCGTGGAAAAGCAGAGGATTTCTCGGCTTCTTTCAAAGCGAGTATCATGTCAACACGATCCTTCCCATTTCCTACTTGACCAGCATTCGGGCACGGCCGGCGCCGGTATTGCTTTATAATGGGTCACCAGTTTTTACAACCAAACATCATCTGTTGGTTCTTTGTGCAAATACAGCTGATCTGGCAATAACGGAATTGCATCCTTGGGCGGTCAATCATGCTCATGCTCATGCTCAGTGTCATCCGACACTAAAACTTTTCTCATCAATCGCCATACTATTCGATTTTCGAATGGCAGCGTAATAAAACATCAATAAATATGAAAAAAATAGCACTAAAAATATGTGAAATCACTAGAAATTCGCACTAGAAAAATATAAAATAGCAATAATAAATTGATAATTCATTTTCAATAATTCAAAAGTGACCGGTAAAACTTTCAATAAAAGCAATGGCAATTAGTATAAACGCAATAATAAACTTCCGTTTTCCGTCATAATAATAAGTTCTAGCGCTATACATGTGACAAAAGTCTTCAAATCTTCCAAATCTTCCAATTGAAACCAAACAAATCGCAATAAAAAATCCAAAATAAAAAAATAAAATTTAAAATAATTTGTTTGGTTTTGATTGGAAAGCTTTGAAAAATTTAAAGACTTTTGTCACATGTATAGCGCTAAAACTTATTATTATGACGGAAAACTATCAGTTTATTATTGCGTTTATACTAATTGCCATTGCCTTTTTTGAAAATTTTACCGGTCACTTTTGAATTATTGAAAATGAATTATAAATTTCTTATTCCTATTTTATGTTTTTCTAGTGCGAATTGTTATTTTTTCGTTGGCACTGTGTTTAATAATTTAGTGGCAATTTTGTGAATTTGCATTGCTAAATTTTCACTAATTAGAGCCAGTATATATTTTAGTCATTTTCGAATATTCCTTTTGACCGTAGTTCTCGCAAATTTGATGGATTGAACTGCCTCGGAACAATATTTACGTTATTAGCAATGTACCGATTCTAAGCCATCTTTCCATAATGGCGAGATGCCAGGTCAGGCTTGAACAGCACGAATGTATCAGAATAAATGGCAATATTCGTTTATTAAGACATTCTTCTACGTTAATTTGTCCATTTATTGTGCCAGTCGCGATGAAAATATCGCTTCTGAGACCGACATATTGACCGACATCAACATATTGCCTGATATACACGGTGTTCAATAAGTTCGGATACACTTTCAAAATTTGTTAAAAAAATGAAAACATGTTTTTTTATTTTTTGGATTTATGTTATTGAAAGCTATGTTTACAAGGAACGTTTACAACATTTCTCTTGGAATGACCCCCCCTTTGTACTCCTTAACGAGCTTCAAACGTTTCTCGAACGCGTCGCAGGCGGCACGCACGGACTGCATGGGCATTTCGTCCCAGATTTTGAGAATTACCGTCTTGAAATGATCCAAAGTGCTGACCTTGTATTCGTTCAGCTTCGCCATCATATAGGACCAAACAAAAAAGTCGAGAGGATTTAAGTCCGGGGAGCTGGGAGCCACAAAGTTTTGTCCAGAAAGTCGGTTAAATTGTCCCGACACCAGGCTTGAACCACATTTGCCGTATGGGCTGGTGCACCGTCCTGCTGGAACACGTAGTGCTCATCGCCGTAGAGGCTTCGGAGACTGGGGGCAACAACCTTTTCCAAAACCTCAGTTTTGTAGTACGCCGCGTTGATTTTGACGTTTTTTTTCAATAAACACCAAGGGTAGCTTACCACGTTTGCATACTGCCCCCCAAACCATCACCGACGCGGCACTTTGGAACCGAGGGATGTTTATATTGGATTCAGGAATGCTGTCCCTCGATGGCGCCCACACCCGGTCATTTTGCACATTGTGCGGCTGCTGCAGCACGAACAGTTTCTCGTCCGAAAAAACAAACTCCTGACCAGCGTGCCGAGAGAGGATCCTCTTAGCTCGATCCAACCGCTTTTTGCTGGTAGCCTCCGAAACGCCATGGACCTTACGTTTTTTGTAAGGCCTGAAACCAAGGTCCTTGGTGAGTATGGTGTGAGCGGTTCCAATGGAAACGTTGAGATCTGCAGCCGTTTTCCGGATTGAGCGGTTCTTTTTGCGCCGAATTCGCTCCCTCACGATCTTGATGACCCGTGGCGTCCTCGCTGAACGCGGCCGACCGGATCTCGCACGGTCATTGGTCGAGGACGTCTCCCGGTATCGCCTGATGGTCGTGTAGACAAAGTTCCGCTTGACCCCATGCGATTTCAGCAGCCGGAATATATCGCCGGGTCGCTCACCGTTCAAAAAACGCTTAATTACGAAGTCCCGATACTCTTTCATCGCGCGTAACAAACAAACAACAACTAACAGAATGTCAACACCGCGCACATTCGGTAGCGTATGAATGAAGCTAAAGCTGACACCAATACCAATGCAGAATATGTACATGGCGCATACCTACGCAATGATGAAAACTTGTATTCGAACTTATTGAACACCGTGTACGAGAAATTTGTTTGGAAACATTGACTTTTTTTTTGCTTAAAATGTCCAGAAACATTTCCTCTTTGAACCGATGTGTAAAACTCTAGTCTCAAAATCTGCTTTGCAATATGTTTCGACGTTTATTATCAAGCAGTCGTACTCCTTCACCACAGTGTAATATAATTTCCGCGCTCACGATTTTGCACTCTTATTCTGCGTATCGTTACGACTCGGACTGAGATGTTCGGTTTTTTTTTTTAAATTATTTTACCACTACCCTCCTCTTTGCGACGAATCGAGCATCACGGTTGCTTCCAGAATTGACCTTTCTCTTTAACTCTGCTAAAAGGTTTTTAGTAACTGTCGGTTTTGCGATATTCAACGACTTTGCAAGACCGCCTTGCGACATATCCGGATTGTCCACCTTTTTGTGCAAAATACACTCAGTAGCAAAAAAAACCGAGCAAAATTTTGCTTCCAAAAAACGCCATGTTCAACCTTCTGTAACTTTGTCAATTATCAATATTTTTGACTGAAAATTTGACAACATTATAACCAATGTATAGACCTTTTTTGACCAAAATTTCATGAGTTTATAGATTTGAAGTTTTCATAACATATGTTCAAAAAAAGCCGAGGTAAATTTTACTAATAATACTGTATACTTCTGTATACGTAGTTTTCACAAACCAATTCATACTGTATGTCATATTTTTAAGTTCTCCGTGGGTTACACTAGTTATTTGGGATATTTCACGCATAACAAATCATGTATATTAATAAGATGAATTCACCTCGGCTCTTTTTTTGCACCGATATTTCAGCATGGTCAATATCGGGTTAAAAGGGGAAATACTCATGTTGGTGCGTCAACTTTGACGCCAGCTGTAGTCCAAAGCACTTGATGAAAACAGTTCTGTCCACATTATTTCCTATATTTGTTTAAGCTATGGTGACATTTTTAGTATGCTACCTAATTTTTTCACAGATATACTGATTTTTGAAATTGGTATGTTCAAAAACGACTTTTTTCTCATATGTTATGAAAACTTCAAATTTATTAACTCTATGAACATAAAATTTTGGTAAGGTCTATACATTGGTTATAATTTTGTCAAATTTTCAGCCAAAAATATTGATAATTGACAAAGTTACAGAAGATTGAACATGGCGTTTTTTGGAAGCAAAATTTTGCTCGGCTTTTTTTTGCTACTGAGTGTAAGTTTGCGCACGATTTCTTGATTCGACGCCATTTTACATAATAAAAGTGACTTTGGCAAAACGAGTTCTCTAGCATTGCACACATTGCATGATTATTCATATAGTGGTGTTTGTATTAGCTAATGCGTACACGGAGAGAAAAGAGATTGTTATTTACAATGCATTGCTTATTTTGCAAGCACGTAGAGTGCCAATTATTCGTGGCTGGCTCGAGGTCACATTAGCGTTTGAAAGGGGCTAGGCAGGTAACTTATTTATGATATTATTTGCTACTCATCGGTGCAAAAGCTACCATATCCTCGGTCCCTGTTGTCCTCTTTTTAGGAACTTAACCGCTAATGGTTGACCAATCGCTAATGCTTGCTGGACAGGTACAAGTAGCACGGAAACAAGAGGATAGTATATCAGGGACACAATGGTGGGAAATTTACTAGAATGGAGGGGAGTGGGGAGGGGGGTTGATATTACACTCTTGAGCATGAGCATGATTGACTGCCCACGGATGCTACTCCGGTATTGCCAGATCAGCTGTATCTACACAAAGAACCAATAGATGATGTTTGGGACTTTATGAAGCAATTCCGGCGCTGGCCGTGCCCGAATGCTGGTCAAGTAGGGAATGGGAAGGAACATATTGACGTGATACTCGCTTTGAAGGAAGCCGACAAATCCTCTGCACTTCCACGAAAAATCACTGGGATGTTGGATACTTGGGAAAAGGTCAGCAGCAGGGTTCGTTTTGGTTAACGATACGCTGAAAGTATGTAACTAGCACTATCCGCCAGAAGCATGGGACCGCTCCTTCGAGCAACAGAACATCGAACGCCAGTTGCACCGCACCCCTAATAGTCCGGTATGGCCTAATCACCTTAAACTCTTAAATAATGGCGATAGTTAGGCATGAGTAGTGGCATGCCCTCTGTGGATATCCTGCAAATAGAGATAAGACAAGTTGGGCCTCCCCTCCAATTGGTGGCCCATCATAGCATTAGTAACTAATATTGATTTATTGATTCCTACGCTCATTAATTTCGTACCAATCGGGGGAGACTTGGTCTTATACCCAATAGTTTCCTTATCTCCAATCCGTTCAACTACTCGCAACATTTTGTGATATAGTGGCGGAATATTACAATTTGAGATAATTCTAAGCAGTCGGTTTACCAAAATTTTTCAGATCGACAGGTAATCGGTGGGTAACTGACCACCAGGTACTACATAGCAAGATGCTAGAAAGTGGACCGGAATTGTAAATGAGCAAACTCCCCCTGGTCGATGAATGTGTTTGTGGGTCTAGGAAAACTACTTAAGCTTTTTCTAGACGGTATGTGCGGTAGATGACTAATTGTCACCTCGAAAACTTAAAAAAAAACAAGTTGACTTCGGTACTGTCGACTATTCCGGCAACAAACATTCAAATCTCCCATTAAGTCGATTTTCCCATCTAAACAGTTTTCCAAATATATGATATTTAAGCTTGAATTTTATTATTGTCTAACTATTGCGCCATCGCTCTATGCCATAGTTTTCTTCATTGAATTTCGTAATTACTACAATAGACTAACTGTTCAAAGCGCAACAAAAATTGAACAATAGCCGAATAAAACAAGAGCTTCCGAGTTTCATTCACTTGAGAGAATAGATAAATCGCTGAGAATAGATAAATTCCCCAACCTCTATTTATTTAACCTTACACGTAAGTTCTGAATTTAACAAAAAAAAAAAAAAACACTTCAATCTACATCTACGAAGATGATTTATTGCTATTGCTATTGAACTGAAAACGTTTCAAGAAAATTGGTCTCCCAGGAATACTTTTTCAGTATTTGTGGTAGAGAATAGCTTTGGTTCTTGGTGTAGGAAAATGCAATGATTTCTTGCAGTGATATTTTGTCATAACTGTATGAAACTACGATATTTTGTCCAGGTCGTTTAAGCTGACTTTGTAATGAAACCTCCGGCTTGATAGTTAAGCCGTTAAACTATAAACCCCCTATACGAATATTTAATTGAAAACCAATATCAATTTTATTTAAAACGAATGAAATCATCACAATTTGAAGCAAAACTCTTTCATTTTATTTGAAATTTAAAATTATAGCTGCCGTCGGAAACCACACTTTGATTTCGGAACCACACCTTTTTGTTTACAGAGCTAATTGGCCTAAACCCGTTGGTATTAGCGGGGGACTTCAAGTCTAAGGGCTTCATTCGGGGAGCCGCCTTACCAACCCCAAGGGCCAGATTTTTCTGGATGCCTTGGCTAGGCTCAATGTGGACCTAGCCAATGTACCAAGAGTACCTACGAAAGAAATGGAGCGGAATCGATCATCGACATAACTTTCAGCAGTCCTGAGCTGTTAATAATTGGAGAATGAATGATGGCTACACCTATAGCAACCACTTGGCGGTTCGTTATTGTATCGTCCCCAATACAAGGCAGTGTGCGGAAGGAGGAGCATCCACTCCATTCACCCGCAGATGGAGGATGTCCTATGGTGATGCAGAGACTTTTAAAGATTCGCTTGAGAGGGAACAAATCTTACGCGTAACCACGTAATGGCATAACGTAGTAACTTCCGCTGCATGCCGCTACCGTTACCGTCAAGAGGCTCGCCGGAAGGTCTCACTGCGTTCGATCGATGTGGCTTTGTTTCGCTGGTTTGCAGTCCACGAACGAACAGATCGAACGCCGTCCATCGTTCGTTTCGCACCATGCGCAACAACGCAAAAGATAGAACAAATGGCCCCGTTGTGGGATCGTTAGCTGCTCCTGGTGCCGGTGTTGCCTCCGGTTTCTCGCTCTGTGAGGTCGGTGTTCTTTTGCTGCTCCTTAAATGGGGTTCCTTCAGGTTTCATGCCTTAGATGCCTTCTGCCAGTGAGATTTCGGTTTTCTGGCATGTCTTGCCTGAGGCTACTTCCAGCGGGCGAAAAACAAATCTCGAGTACTTTCTCAAACAGACGTTTTGAAAACAAAGAGGGAAAATAAGATTCAAACGTAAAATTCCTGGAACCCTTAGCACTTTCATGCAAATTCGGGCCATTAAAGCAAGGCATAACATTTCCCTAACATGATAGTGATGCTACATTCCATGAGGGTGCTGAGAGCTTTGAGAAATATACGTTTAAATCTTACTCCCCCTCTTTGTTTACAAAATCAGATACGTCTGTTTGAAAAAGTACTCGAGAAAGATCCACTCGCGTTTTTTTATTAATTTTTCATATCAGCGGTTTTTCACGTCGAATGATTTTAACTTTTCGCTTCTGCGAACCGAGACGGAGTTGACTATGTGTTGATGTATGTGAGTCCGATTGGTTCGCGCTGAGATTGAAGGCCATTGCTTTTGCATCGCCGCTTTCGAAGAGGCCTTTTTCTCGAGCAAACATTCAATTGGAGTATAGTAATAATGGTATAATCGAAAATAATTTATATTAATATTGATATTATTACTATTATTACTACTTATATTATTATATAGGGCAATGTAATGTCATGTTAGCCTAGCTCCTTCATTCGGACTATGTACCCAATATGTCATTAAATCAGCGAAAATCAACAAAATTATGTTGCTATCAAGATAACAGATTTAATTCAGAGGTACTCAGACATTATTTATCAATTTAATGTTGTTCACTTCCATGTTATTCCAGATTATCTTAACTTTTTAGACATCATGATTTTATTGGTAAAGCTGATTATCTCCAAGATCTTGGAATGATCTAAATTTGGCTTAATTGAACCGATAGACCAAGTAATGCAAACCAGATGTACAGAAAATAGTCACACGTTATAAAGTAATAAGATAATAATGATTTATTAATTAACTATGTTATTTATCGATGCGAGCACAATGCTTCTACCAGCAATATGCGAAGGGTTGGTGGCGTGCTGATTGCTGTAAAATTGGAGCTGATCTGCAAGCCTGGACATCTAGTGGATTGTGATAGTCTGGAACAAACTGCTATTCTGTTGCAAACTGTTTGCTGCATTTATTTCCGACCAAACAGCTGTACAGAGAGCTACGCAAGGCACGTGGAATCAGTCTGCCAGATTCAAAGTGAAGCCAACCCCCGTGATGTAATCGTATGCTTTGTAGACTACAATCTACCAAATTTAATCTGGCGATTTGATGAAGAGATTTTGGGATACTTGCCCACTAATATGTCAAGGGAACAGGAGCTTTCCCTTGTTGAGTCTATATTGTCAGCGGGCCTCTATCAGGTGAATGATCTTTTGAGCGCGAATGGTAAGCTACTTGACTTGGTATTCGTAAGTGATCCATGTATCATAGATCTCTTCAAGGCTCCATCTGCTCTTCTAACAATTGACACTCATCATAAGCCATTAGTTTTAACTGTGGACGCCCGTTCTCGCGAGGATGAATCTCTATCAGGCATCATGCCGCGTTATGTCCTGGACTTCAGTCGCTGTTACCAAGCCATAAATGCAATGATCGCCACGCAGGATTTGAACCAGCTACTGAACAACGCTTCTGTTGATGCCTCCGATACCACTATCTATAGAACTATCCATCAAATCATCCGGGACTAGGCGTTCCTGGAAAACCTCGTAGGTCTTCTAAATAGTTTAGCCAACCTTGGTGGACGCCGGACAGGAACTCTACGAGCACGAGAGAGTTGAAGCTTGCTGAAGAGGAGTACACTCATCTGCAACAGATTCGTTTCCATGAGTATATTGACAGTATCCAAGCAAATTAAAGACAACATCCTTCTTCCTTCTGGACCTACATCAACGATCGAAAGAGTTCAGCCAGAGTTCGTGTTGGTGTTTCCTACAAGTCTCATAGCTCTTGCTCCTCGGTCACAGCGAATCTATTGGTCGAGTTCTTCCGTACACGACGACAACCCACCTCCGATGTCGCAGCAATACTTGGAAAGTCTTCCACCGTATAACCTTCGACTTCCTCAAGCCACTAACAATGATGACGATATTCTGAAAGCTCTCAACGCTGTCGATTTATCAAAAGGTCCTGGTCCCGATCTCATTCCACTCGTCTTTGTCAAACAATGCGCTCAGTCGCATTTCAACCGATCCGTGATCGAAGGAGTATTTCCAGTTGCTTTTGATAACAAATTATTACACTTCTCGTCGCTGCGTATGGCCGACGGCAAGATACTTGGGATGATTTTAGTAATCTAATTGTCACAAGCTTCGTTTTCTGCTTGGAGCTGCCCGGTTGTGGTATTGCTTCGTAAGCTTATGCCGCCGGCGCGGATGTCACCGCATGACGATTTTCACTACCCTTTGCCATGGCAATAAGTCGAGCCGGAAAACTTGCAAAACTTTGCACTTTCTTCTGACTTGCAACCACTACACTCAGGCATGTTTTTTATTTGTTTTGTTTTTATTTGTCGTCAATCATTTCGTAGACGTTGTAACATTTTTGCTTAACATGTAAGAGTTTTTAATGAACTATTGTCTAGTTAGCCTAACAAAAAAAAAACTTTTTAAGTGTATTTTTATTCATTGTGATATCAATCGTTTCGCTGTATGTGTTGAAACAGGACATCATTCTATTTAAAGGAGCATTTTTGGCATAGTTCGTTCTTTGATTGTTTATAAAAAATAAATTTCTATTTCTTAGAGAGCCAGTAGGAGCATAAAAATTTAAGTTTTCTAATATTTCTGGACTATTTATTCGTTGCTCAATAACATCAGTTATGAAACCAATCATTGCGAACTCTCTTTGTCTTTGAAGTCCTTCTAAATTAATCATCAAACATCGCGACTCATATGATGGTAATGGCAGACGTGGAGACCTAATTTTCTTAGAGCAAAAAACACAAACTGTCTCTGGACCGATTCTATACAGTTAACGTTTTCCTTGATATGGAGCCCAAACAACGCTACAGTATTCTAGTATGGGCCTCACATATGCCACATATAGTTTTTTTTAATGTGTAAGGGTCGTTGAAATGCAAACTATATCTTTTAACAAGCATGTTATTTGCTTTATAGATGATATTATTGTAGTTTTTCTGGCAGCACTGGTCGCACAGCCCTTACCGCATCGTAGTGTCAGATGACAGCCGGAGGTAAGATGGACAGAGAAGATAGATGAGAGAGAGAAAGAGAGATAAATTGAGAGGGAAAACCATCAAACGGAGTCGAAGAAAGAACATAAACAAAACACAGACGTTGAGAGAATAGGCATACATTGTAAAGTTTATTTTGGAAGTGTTCAAGCGGGAAGCAAAAAGTGTTTGAGTGGTGAAAGCGATCGAGCATTAAGTTTATTAGCGCAGGTAAATACTCTGAAAATAGTACAATATAAATAGTACAAATTTAAAGGTGGAATTTGACATAGAACAGGACGAACGCATACTGACACGAAACAAATAGTTGCCCGGGGAAACGATAGGCAAAGGCTAGAGCTCTAAGCCGGAGTTGATGTTTGTATCGGTTTACGAATTGTAAGTAGGACATATTAGTAAAATGGAAAAGACAAAGAAATTGATGAAGTGTTATTTCAGGAGGAGCTTCAGTCTACCGAGTGTGAGGAAAAGGCGAACTAAAATTGTGAGTGAAACAAACTTAATCGATGCATGAAATTTATGCCTGAATTTGTTTAAATTAAATTATTACAGTTTGATCTCCCAAAGTTTGGGTGATTCGCAAAAATAGTTCGAAAGTTGATTTGATCCGAACAGTAGTGATCAACAAAGGATAACTTAGAGTCAAGTATAACTCCTAGGTCTCTAATTTGATGACATCTTTCAATTACTATCTGACCTAGAGAAACTGTTTTTTGTGCTATGGAATGCTTTCTCGAAAACGATATAGAGGTGCATTTTTGAACGCTAAGTTCTAACAAGCATTTTTTACACCAGGTGTAAAAATTATTGATTTCCTGTTGAAAAATATCAAGATCATGTGGTTTTTGTATTTCCATAAACAGTTTCATGTCGTCTGCATATACTGAGACTTGAAGAACCTTCAAATTTTTTTCTACATCGTTAACAAATTAAACAAATAATAAGGGACCAAGATGTGAACCTTGCGGCACTCTAGATGTGACATATACTATTTTAGAGAGATTGCCGTCAAGTCTTACTCTTTGCGTTCTTGTTGTCAAGTAGGACTCGATCCATTTCAGTAATCTTGGATTAAATCCTAACTTTGATAACTTAAAAAGCAGAAAAGGTATGTCTACTCTGTCAAAGGCTTTAATTAAATCGGTATATACTGCTTCTACATAATGACCTTTATCCATTACGTTTAACGAAAATGTTAAGAAGTTGATCAAGTTAGTAGATGTTGATCTCCCTTTTACAAAACCATGTTGCTTATTAGTAATCAATATTTAAGCTTGAGAGATAATTGTGTCATTTAAAATAGATTCAAATAGTTAAGGGATGCAAGATAGAATAGCAACCCCACGGTAATTTTTTATATCAGATATTTTACCACTTTTGAAAATTGGGATTAAAAATGATATCTTCCAAATGGCGGGAAGAATACTGGACTTCAGTGATAAATTAAAAAGCAAAAATAAAGGCTATACTAATTCTTTTGAAAACGATTTGAAAAATATAGGAGGTAAACCATCTGGTCCAGCACCTTTCGAGGCATCCAATATTTCAACGGTACGTAAGATTTCTTTATCGGATGAACTAAAGACTGAAATATCTTTCATTGTTTCAGGGAGGTACGAAAAATATTGATGATCACGCTCATTTTAGGAACTGAAACAAGCTAGCGAAGAAGTCTTTGCAGATCGCTTTAATGTATTTAGAGATGATCGTGATAAACTATTATCCAACAAAAAAAGTGGTGGCGGTGTTTTAATAGCTGTAAGTGCTAATTATGATTCTGAACAAATTTCTTCTCGCAAGTGCAAGGAGTTTGACCATGTTTGGGTAAAATTTAGCATCGATGATCAGATTCATATTTTTGCCACAGTTTATTTCCCTCCAGAATATGCAAACAAAGAGTCATTTGAATAGTTATTCAATCTTGGTGATCGAATTATTGCAAATTTTGAGCCTGATGCAAATGTTCATATATATCGGGGCTTTAATCAACGAACAGCAAATTTTATGTTAGACGACGTAAATGATTCTTTCTTATATAACCGACAACTGGGGTGATAATGAAACACTTCGTATTTTGTTTGATAAAAGTGCAGAAATTGGGCTAAATCAAGTGAATCACGTTAAAAATCAAAATAACTGATATTTGGATTTATTGTTCACATATATGACCGATGACTTTTGCGTATTTGAATCACCAGCTCCACTTTGGAAAAATGAAGTCTTTCACACTGCTATTGAATACTCTGTATTCGTGCATGGTAAATTCACAATGTTAGATAATAGTTTCTCGGAATCATACTTCGATTTTAGTAAAGCAGACTACAGAAAAATTAAACAAGAGTTAAATTGCATCAAATGGCAAACTTTATTACATAATGATGACTTGCATAAGGCTGTAGACACATTCTATAGAGTTATATATGATATTTTAGAATATACAGTGCCCAAAAAACAAAGAAAGAAAAAAAAAATCCAAAGGTACCAGCTTGGTACAATAGATCGATTATTAATCTGAAAAACAGAAAACAAAAAGCTCACAAAGCATTCAAAAGGAATAGAACTAACGAAAATCTTTCAACATATCTTGCAATATGCGATCAACTGAACTTAGAAATGAAACATGCATATACAGAGCACAACGCACATGTGGAAAATAATATCAAGTCAGATCCTAAATCTTTTTTTAGGTTTGCTAAAGAGAAACAAAAATCTACAAATTTCCCATCAACAGGGCTGGATAGCAGGGCTGGTAGCACGCCATATGAGAAAAGTAATTTATTTGCAGATTTCTGAAACGTTTATGCATCTCATGATGAAACGGAACGCGATCATCAATATTTTTCATACCTTCCAGATCCAATGAAAGACATATCAGTATATAATGTATCTCTTCTGGAAATTTTACAAGGCCTAGAAAATTTGGATGCTTCAAAAGGGACTGGGCCTGACGGCTTACCACCTATATTTCTCAAATTGCTTTCCAATGAGTTAGTTAAACCGTTATTTTGGTTGTTCAACTCATCATTGCACTCTAGTATTCTGCCTTTTAGATGGAATGAATCTTATTTAATCCCAATTTTCAAAAATGGGAAAAAATCTGATATTAAAAATTATCGTGGTATTGCTATATATCTTGCATTCCGAAGCTGATCGAGTCCTTAATTAATGACAACATAAGGAGTGTATCGAAAATAAGCTATCCACAAACTTTCTTTCAAATTTTGTTGAAAACCGATATTTTATTCATACAAAAAATTGATCCTTTATTGTACGAGGTTAAACTTGAACATCATGAAGACCGGATGAAATTTAAGTTATTCCTTCACGAATTTTCGAACGTTGGATCGAATGCTCTTCATCAAGTTCCGGACAAGTGTTGCATCGCATTTTTTGGACGCTTGAGCCCGAATTTTTTTGAACTCCTGCATGTTCCCAGCTGCCTTACCAGTCTTCTTGAAGACCCTCTTCACGATTGCCCAGTAACGTTCGATGGGTCGAAGCTGAGGGCAATTTGGTGGATTGATGTTTTTCTCAACAAAATCTATACCCTTTTCCGCAAGCCAATTGAGAGTGGTTTTGGCATAGTGAGCCGACGCTAAATCCGGCCAAAACAGTGGAGGTAGACTATGCTTCTTATATAAAGGCAACAATCTCTTCTGGAGACACTCAGATCGATAGATTTCTGCATTTATAGTTCCGGTAGTGTAAAAAATGGTCGACTTCAAACCACAGGAACATATTGCTTGCCATACCAGTACCTTTCGACCGAATTTCTCCACTTGAATCGACCTGTCCGCATCGCTCATATCCTCCCCAACGACGGCAGTAAAGTATTGTGGACCTGGAAGGGTTTTTGAGTCCTCCTTTGCATAGGTCTCATCGTCCATCAAAACGCATGCATCCGGACGCTGCAAAAGACGCGAATACAATTCCCTTGTTGCTGCTCGCTTCTTCTATTCTGCACTTTGTTTCGAGATTTTCTGCTTCTTGTAGGTCTTCAGGTGGTTTCGCCTCTTGATACGCTGGATCATTCCGACACTCGTTCCTGCTTTTTTGGCCAAATCACGTATTGACATTGATTTATTCTTCATGATTAGAGATACCACTTTCTGCTCCAGTTTCGGGTTGGAAGAACCGGGTTTTCTGCCTCTTCCTGGTAGCTCATCCAAAGAATAGTGTTCCCCAAACTTATTAATGATGGTTTTAACACTCGCATGATGAATTCCAAACCGCTTCGCCAATTTTCGCATAGTAATACCCTTCTCACTTAGCCATGTGTCCAGAACCTTAGTTTTCACTTCCTTTTCAATACGCGACATTTTGAAAACGCAGAATTTGAACCGCACAAACAAGTAAACAAAAGAAAGCTGACAGTCAAACGAACAGCATGCAGTGTTCAGAGCATAAAAAACCATCACAAATACATGCGTGCAACGCAAATGTATGTGGATAGCTTATATTCGATGCACTCCTTATTTACACAGGTGAAAACCTTAATAACTGCCAAGCAACAGTGTTCGAAAATTATCATACAAAACCAAGTTCTTGTAGCGGCTCTTGTATTATCAGCTCAAACTGTAAGGTTTACTTATATTATAGAAAACATTATTTCATTGTATTTAATATTAACTTACAAATTTTAGTTTTTCCGTATGATTTTCGCAGTGTGGCAGCGTGTACGATTCTGCGGTGGAATATCCTCAACCTACACAACGCAGACAAATTATGTTTTTAAGTTTACCTCAACTTAGTCATTATGGATGTGCCTTACCAACTCGAAATACGATAATTTCAGGAAGCAATCCAATAATTGATTAGCTAGCGGAATAATAATTACTAATTTAATTATATAATACTACCGATCCTCAAATGCTACACTTCGAATGCTACAATAAACAACTGCTTGTGCTTCGTATCTATTATCCCTCATTCTCCTGTCACGAAACTAGAATCAAGGTTCTTCATTGTTCGCAAGGTATATCATTATCACCCCGAGTAGTGCTATTGTCCGTCGCTGCTGCATGGGTATCGGATGATGTGCCCAATGGTTCTAACAATTCCCCAACCCGTAAACCTTGCCCGGAACCATGTTCCCGGCAAGATTTACTAGACACCTTCACCTCGATCAACGCCAATTTGCTTACAGGTCTTCTGAACACTCCTGTCGAAGTGTGCACCTTGGCTTGCCTAATGCGCCCATCTTTGCCTTGGATCACTTCCTCGACCTTACCACGAATCCATCCGTTGCGACCATGATCATTTACCACAAAAACCAAGTCCCCTGGAGCCAGTGGCCTGGATTCTTCCAACCACTTTGAACGAGCGTTCAACGATGGTAAATATTCGCTTATCCAACGCTTCCAGAGTTTATCTGCGATGAGCTGCGAACGTTGATAAGTGTTGCGCAGAGCTTCCGCTTCGTTTGCCGGTGAAATAGATGGATCATCAAGTCCCGACGAAATACCCCGTAGAAAATGATTAGGTGATATTGCTTCTCCTGTATCCGAATCTTGCGGTACGTACACAAGTGGCCTGGCGTTGACGATCTCCTCTGCTTCAGCGATCACCGTAAGTAGTATTTCATCGTTCAGACGCTGTCCGTCCTTGAGCGTCGCCATCGTCTCCTTTACTGAGCGCACCATTCGCTCCCATATGCCCCCCATGTGGGGCGCAGAGGGAGGATTGAAGCTCCACCGAGTTTTCGCGTTGGTGAAGACGTTTGCGCACGCAGCATCTATGCGCTGAATCTGTTCCTGCAACTCTCTATTTGCTGCCTTCAGATTAGTCCCGTTGTCGGAGAAGATAACGATTGGTGGTCCTCTTCGCACGACGAACCGACGGATGGCCATGATACACGATTCAGTGTTCAAACGGTACGCTACCTCCAGATGGACGGCCCGAACATTCAAGCAAGTGAATAATACAATCCACCTTTTTTCTGTGCGCCGACCAACGGTGACATCTAGGGGCCCGAAATAGTCGACCCCGACGTAGCTGAAAGGCTTGACAAACGGTACGAGTCGTTCAACCGGAAGTGGTGCCATTCGAGGGATCGCTGGTCTACTTTTACGCACCTTGCAGCACTGGCAGTTTTTCATCACCTGGGCTATACATGCTCTTAACTTCGGAATCGAAAAACGTTGACGTAATTCGTTGAAAACAGTTTCTTTGTTGGCGTGCTCATACCGTTGATGATATGATTCGATGAGGCGGTAGGTGATGGGGTGTTGCCTTGGTAGTATGATGGGAAAACGGGTATCGAAGGACACGAATTCTGCCAATCTAGTTCGCCCATCCATCCGTAGAACACCGAATTCGTCGAGGAACGGACTTTGTTTATACAGCTTACTTGTCTTCTCGATCGGCAGCCATTCTTCTCGCAGCAATTTCTGATTTTTCATCAAGGTAGTAACTTCGTCTTTGTAACATTCTCGTTGTGCTTGCTTCCAGATAACTTGCTCAGCAATCTCAAACTCCTCTTGCTTAAGCGGGACGTCGATGGAACAAATCGGGCGCAGTACGTACTTCGATAGGCCCGGAACCTTCAACGTTTCTATCGGCATTCGTTGAACTCTTCGGCGGCAGTTCGATACGAACCGAATGACACAGCATGCAGTTCGCAATAAAATATTCCATTTAGACACTCTAGTAGCGTCGATGAATGGTAGGTTCTCTACTGTTGAATGGAACATATGGCAGACTCTCAGCTCTAGGTTACGATTCGGTGGTGGACGATTGTGTGCTGGCCAATCTTCTTCCGGATGTTGAAGGAACGCCGGCCCACAGAACCAAGGTCCATCAGATTCTAAGAAGGTACCGCTTTTCCACTTCGTAAGAATATCGGCAATATTCAATTTACTGCGCACATAGTGCCATTCGTTCAGACTCGTCTCCTGGAGAATTTCACCAATACGGTAAGCGACGAATGGTTTATACTTCCTTGGATCTGCAGCTAACCAGTGCAGGACAGTTGAGGAGTCCGACCATAGGAAACGCTTCGTTACCTTCAGTTCGTGATTTGCAAGCACGGTATTAAGTAGATGAACGCCAAGCGTTGCAGCAAGTAGCTCCATGCGGGGAATAGACAGGGGTTTTAAAGGACCTACCTTGGTTTTCGCTGCTACCAGAGAACATGTCGAGATCCCTAGATGTGTTATACGAAAGTAGACCGCACAGCCATAGTATTCTTGACTGGCATCCAGAAAGACGTGGACTTCCAAAGTATCGTAGGCTGACGGTGGAGCGCCTCGTAGATAGCATCGGGGAATTTCGACCTTCTCGATTATGGGGAAAGCTGCTCTCAATCGGCACCATTTTTCGTAGCATTCGTCGTCCACTTTTTCGTCCCATGCACAACCGGAACGCCAGGTATCTTGCAGCAGACCTTTTCCATGGATGGTGAACGGTGATAATAATCCCAAAGGATCGAACAGGCTCATGATGCAACTCAGGATGATCCGTTTTGTCGGTCGATTATCAGACGTCATGTACAGCATCAGGTCGGTACGCATCGCTGTTGAAAAGGTGAATACGTCGTCGCTTGGTCGCCAGACAATCCCGAGAACACGCTGACTGTCATCGTTCTTGCCGCTATTCAGCGGAACTCCGTCTTTCGTGATGGGTTCTCCCATAGCTTCAAGAAATTCAGTTGAATTCGAAACCCAGTTCCGGATTTCTAGCCCGGCCTGGCTGTGAATATACCGGACTTGCTGTGCACGTTCGATGGCTTCCTCTATGGTATCCGAGCAGTCGAGGTAGTCGTCCACATAATGTTTTCGAACGATGGCACTCGCTGCTTTCGGAAAGCGGTCAGCATACTGGGAGGCGTTGAGGTTTTTTATATATTGCGCGGATGCGGGGGAACACGCAGAACCAAAAATGGCTACATCCATCATGTATATTTCTGGATCAGCCATGGGGTGGGGTCTGAACAGGAAGCGTAACACGTTCTTATCTGCTGCCTTCATTAGGAACTGGTGGAACATTTCGCGTATGTCTCCTCCGAATGCCACCGGTCGCTCGCGAAATTGTTGCACTACTGCATCGAGGGCCGTTAGCAGATCAGGACCCACGAGAAGCATCGAGTTTAACGAAATGCCGCACACCTGCGCCGCTGCGTCGAACACCAGCCGAATTTTATCCGGCTTCTTCGGATTGATGACTACGTTGAGTGGCAGGTACCACACCTTTTTAGGGTCCGCTGCTGCCAGTTCATCCGGGGTTGCTTTATGCGCGTAGTGCTTCACTTCATAATCCTTAATTTTCTCCTTCACTTTCTCGTACGCATCTGGATTCATTGAAAGACGCCGCTCCAACCCCTGAAGACGTTTGAATGCCATGTCGTAACTGTCCGGCAACTCCACATCCGCTGACTTCCATAGCAGGCCTGTTTCATAACGCCCGCCAACCTTGACTGTAGTTGACTCTAACAGCTCTCGTGCCCTTTGATCCTCCGCTGATTCTGGCAGCTTGCTCACTGTGGTTCGTGGTTCTTGCGTCATGAAGAACTCCCGCATGTGTTCATGCAATTCCTGGTTAGTATACCCGTCGTGGTAACCAACAAATCCCGCTGATGATCCGGTTTCTCTTGGACCATAGATCGTCCAACCTAAATGTGATCGGACGGCAATCGGTTCGTTAACTTTGCCGATTCTTGACTCCAAAGGCGCGAGCAAGAAAGCATTGTTGAGACCGATCAAAACCTTTGGTTCCTCGCCTGTGTGGTTTGCTGCATATAAACCGCGTAGATGTTCATACTGATTGGAGATTTCACGAAAATCAGCTCGCTGTTTCGGCAGGTATAGCTTCTTAACCGTATGTGCATCCCTCAGATCCATTCGTTCGCCAGCTTCGTTTGTTACCTTCAACGACACACATTCCGACGATGATTCTCGGCGTACGATATTGCTAGTCCATTGAAGCGTCAACGGCTGTGGGTTCCCACGGATACCCAACTCACGTACAATACTTTCTTCAACAAGCGTCATGGAAGATCCTTCGTCGAGATAAGCAACAGTGGAGATCGATCGTGCCCCACTATGCAACGTCACCGGTACGATTCTGAAGATCACCGGCATCTTTCCATCCGTGTGCGTGTGTATTTGTCCTTGACCAGCAGCTGCTTCACGGTGTACCAACGGGTGATGTTGTTGTCGGCAATTTCCGACGTTGCACGTGATCTTGAAGCGACACCATCCCGTGTGCTCGTTCAGACATCGCTCGCATAATTTCCAATGTTCCATCATTTTAACCCTTTCGCCGGGACTCAATCGGCGGAACTCCTCGCAATTCCGTGTACGATGACCCGCGGTCTTACAGACACGACACGGGCTCACCGGTGATGAAGCAGCGGTACCTGCACCTACAGCTGACCCTCCACTATGCGCATGAATGAAGCCTTTATCTTTCGCTTTCGGCTTGTCCGATTTGGCTGAACCTCGTAGGTCTACAGCCAATGTCACCTCACTCGCCTCAGACACAATGGATGATGCGAAATCTGCAAACGTGCGAAGCGTCACATTCAAAGCAGAACGTTTAAAGTGAACCCATTCACGCTTCGTTGCAGCCGGGAGCTTGTCGACCAACTCTTGGATTAAAACGGGATTCACCAAATGGTTGTGCAACTCTGCTGCTTCCAAATGGTCGCATAACTCCTGCACGGCCATTCCAAATGGTATAAATGTATCCAAACGATCCACGCGAGGCGATTCCGTTCGTCTTACCTTGTTCAACAAGGTATGAATGAGCTGTTCGGGCCTTCCGTACAGCATGCGTAATGTCTCGATTACATGAGGCACGGCTTTCGGTAGCAGCAGCCGGCTTCTGACCGACTCCAATGCAGGGCCTTTAAGGCATTCCTGAAGCCGAACCAGATTCTCTACATCTGTAAATCCACATGCTTCTGTGGAGTTGACGTAGCTGCTGAAGAAAAGCGGCCATTCCTCCACCCTACCGCTGAAGATCGGTAATTTCTTCGATAATACCTGACGGGCTGCTATCTGGGCTCTGGTGGGCCCCGACCCGTAGGACGCACGAGACTTAGATTTCGGTACAACGGGTGTTGGTTTTGGTGCTGGTTCTGGTTCAGGCTCATCACCGTCGCATCCGGACGAGGATTCGCCCTCGGATTCGCCCTCAGATTCGCCCTCTGATTCTTCTTCCTCGCTAGCACTCGGCATGAGATCTTTTTGCTCCGGAGTTTTGGGCGGCTTAGTAAGTATTGGGATCTTAGATTTTGGCACGCCTTTCGGTGTATCTTGCACGTCGCTTTTCGCTTCAGCTCCAGCACCAGCGTCCTCAGTTGTGTTTCGTTGTTCAGTAGAATGAGAATGTAATTCACCTTTTAGTTTCTGGAACTGTGTCCGTAAAGCGTTCTGCTGGTCTAGAAATTCGGCTTCCTCTTCCAACTGGATTCGATACATTTCACGCTGATGATGCAACTTCCTCTGCCTCAGTTCCCGCTCCTGATCCATCTTCTTCTGCTGCAATTTTTCCTCCATTTCTAACCGCTTCTGCTTTATTATCCTTTCATGATCCAGTTCCTTTTCTCTACGCAACATTTCCTCCTCCAAACGTTGAAATTCCTCTTGTCTACGTGACTCGTCAGCTGTAGACGAACTTCCTAATCCCTTCGGAATACCTTCATTATCCGCTACATCCGGGTTTAGCTTTTGATTGGGATTCTTCTCGGGTACGGGTGGTGCAGGATTTTTCGACTCTTGAGTTTTAGCGGGTTTGGGCACGGAACCATCGGCTTTTCCCTTCTTTCCCTTTTTCTCCTTTTTGTCGGCGCACTTGGTGCACACAAAATCCCGGTTTGCCACTCCCGGAGTTTCTCCTACGCATTCCAGATGGTACCAGACTGAACATTGATCGCAAGCGACCATGTCATCGTTGTCTGGCTTATCGCACTTTTCGCAACCGTGATCCATCTCAAAGTGAGGTTAAAATTTTTTGAGAAAATGTTCGAAAATTATCATACAAAACCAAGTTCTTGTAGCGGCTCTTGTATTATCAGCTCAAACTGTAAGGTTTACTTATATTATAGAAAACATTATTTCATTGTATTTAATATTAACTTACAAATTTTAGTTTTTCCGTATGATTTTCGCAGTGTGGCAACGTGTACGATTCTGCGGTGGAATATCCTCAACCTACACAACGCAGACAAATTATGTTTTTAAGTTTACCTCAACTTAGTCATTATGGATGTGCCTTACCAACTCGAAATACGATAATTTCAGGAAGCAATCCAATAATTGATTAGCTAGCGGAATAATAATTACTAATTTAATTATATAATACTACCGATCCTCAAATGCTACACTTCGAATGCTACAATAAACAACTGCTTGTGCTTCGTATCTATTATCCCTCATTCTCCTGTCACGAAACTAGAATCAAGGTTCTTCATTGTTCGCAAGGTATATCATTATCACCCCGAGTAGTGCTATTGTCCGTCGCTGCTGCATGGGTATCGGAAGATGTGCCCAATGGTTCTAACAATGGCCCCCTTATTTATATTTATATATTCCCCACACCCCAAAAAAAGAAATAAAAAGCCTTTACACTTTTAAAAAACATTAAAAAGATTTATAAACAATTTTTTTTTTCAATTATCTAATTTTTTTCCCCCCATCACACCCCCCACACACCCCACCCCACGAACACGATGAAAAATTTTTTTTTATAAATTACACCCACCCCCCGCCCCCACATTTCTCTTTTTCCCCCTTTTTTTATTTTTTTTCACCATGTGCCATATTGAAACACCCACATTTTTTTACAGCCGACGATATGAACTTTTTATGAAAATAAGTAACACAACCGATCTCGCAGATTTTCAACATGATACTGACAACTTCCACAACTGGTGTAAGAAGAGTTTACTAGAACTTAATGTGAAATAATTGTAATTCAATATCATTTGCAAGAAGACAAACTACAATGCAGAAAACTTTTAGTCTTGGACAGAATAATATTGAAAGATGCAGCCAGGTGAGAGACTTAGGTGTAATACTCGACTCTAAGCTAACTTCTGTTTATCATTATAACAGCATTATTTATAGATCAAGCAACATGCTTGGGTTTATTAAAAGATTTAATTTGCACTTCAACGATCCTTATACGATCAAAGCACTATCTGTAACGCTTGTGAGACCCCTACTTGACTACTGCAGCATTGTTTGGGCCCCATATCAAGAAACGCATAATAATCGCATTGAATCAGTTCAAAAACAATTTTAACTATTTGCTCTACGTAAGTTAGGTTGGACTACCTTTCCGCTGCCATCCTATGAATCACGATGTTTATTGATCAATTTAGAGAGATTACAAAAGAGAAGAGACTTTGCTATGGTAGCTTTTATAAATGATGTCATTGCACAAAGGGTCAATCCTTATGCCCTTATGCCCTGAGATATTAGAAAATATAAATTTTTATGTTCCTATCCGCTCGCTCAGAATAAGACATCTTTTGTATATTAGCAATCATAGAACAAACTATGCCAAAAATGGGCCTTTGAACAAAATGATGTCTTGCAACAATACAAATTGTGAAAGAATTGATATTACAATGAATAGAAACACTCTTAGGCAAACATTCTTTTCAAGGTTAGCTAGGCATTGATCGATAAGTTATGAAGTATTTATATACACGAAGTGGTCACGCCATATGAATAATTTAAACCAGGCACTATTTTAACTAATCTTATGTATTTTATTACCTCTAATATAACTAGGATTAAGAACAAAATGTAACATATGGTCTACTCCTGATTGACCAAAATAAGGACAAGACATTATCATCGTGAGATGTGTAGACGTCTTGAATGAAATCAGCAAATAAGTCACATATTTCATTAGAAGTATTACCACTTTTGTCATCTAGATGCATATTTGAAGGAAAGCTCTGAGATTTTCGTTTCTCTTTAACATGTTTGAAGAAGTATTTAGGATCCGATTTTATATTGTTTTCTATTTTTATGTTGTGTTCTTTGTATACTATTTTCATTTCAAGATTTAGCTGATCATATATGGTCAGGTAGATAGATAGGTTTTCATCACTTTTATTTCTTTTATATGCTCTATGTGCTTTCTGCTTCCTATTTTTAAGATTGATTACTTGTCTATTGAACCACACTGGTGCTTTGTTATTGATTTTCTTTCTTCGCTTTTTGGGGACTGTTTGTTCTAAAATATCGTACATTATTTCGTAGAATGCATCCACTGATTTTTCTATGCTACGATTACGTTAAATTTGCCAGTCAACACAATTTAATTTATTTTTGATTACTGCAGTGTTTGCTTTGCAGAAATCATAAAATGATTCAGTAAAATTGTTATCCTTCGTTGGGTTATCTTCGTGTATAAATACGGAGTTCTCAATAGCAGTGTGAAATACTTCATTTTTCCAAAGGGGCGAATATGACTCGGATACGCAGAAATCGTCCGACATATTTGTGAATGACAAATCTAAGTAGCAGTTGTTTTTATTTTTCACGGTATTTACTTGATGTAGCCCTAATTCAGCACTTTTATCAAACAGAGTATGAAGCGTTTCGTTGTCCCCT
This sequence comes from Aedes koreicus, assembly GCA_024533555.2. NCBI lineage: Eukaryota > Metazoa > Arthropoda > Insecta > Diptera > Culicidae > Aedes > Aedes koreicus. The sequence continues at coordinate 126,584 of JAHHFK020000897.1, read as the reverse complement.
ACAATTGGTATCAATAAAGATTCATTTCCGTCATCAACAATAAAATTGGCTGTTCTTTGGTTAAAATCTCCGTATATGTGAACATTTGCTTCAGAATCAAATTTCGAAACAATATCACCAGCAATACTAAAAAAAATTTCATACGACTCTTTCCTCGCGTGTTCTGGGGGGAAATACACTGACGCAAAAATGTGAATTCCTCCATTGAGAAATCTTACCCATACATGGTCAAACTCCTTATGCTTTGTCCATACTACAGCGTTGTAACATAATACAAGGCTATCTTGATGACATTTTCTTTGTTGATAATTTTCAAAACACCCTTGTATTATGTTACAAGTCTGTAGTCTGAACAAAGCATTATGCCTTGTTCAGACTACGAAGTTATAACATGTTACAAGGCTATCTTGATGACATTTTGCTTGTAAATAATTTGTTGACAACCCTTGTAACATGTTACAACTCTGTAGTCTGGCGAGCACATTACTCTTCTCAAAATATTTTATTTCTTCCACACACAAAAAAAAAAAAAAAATAAAAATAAACGCGCAAAATACCCCCCCCCCTTTTTAAACCCCAAAGAAGGGGAAAAAAAAAAAAATTTTTTTAATTTTTTTTCCCACACAACAAAAAATTTTTAATTTTTTAAAAAAAAAAAAAAAAAAAAAAATACAAAAAAACTCCCTCTTTTTTTTTCCCAAAATACCCTTCTCTTTTTTTGCATTAAAACCCCCCAAAAAATTCAATTTTTTTTTTTTTTTTTTTTTTAAAACAAACTGCTATTAAAACACCCCCCCCCCATTTTTTTTGGGATAACAATTTATCGCGATCATCTCTAAAAACGTTAAACAGATTGCCAAAAACTTCTTCGTTATACATTCCATCATCCCAACTCGTCTCAGTTCCTACAATTACTGTATAATCTCACGCAGCAACTTGTTTATAAATTTCGTTCACTTTAATTGCACTTTTCATTCTGTTAAAATTTTGACAATAAAATATTAACTCTTTGCTCTCATGTTTCTGAGGATCGGTTATTTGTGGCACTATATTACTCGAAAAACTAAAACTATTGGAATGAATTTACTTTTCATCATACGCAAAATTCATGTTAGTCGACAGATTAAAGTTACTTAAACTATTTACCTCTCCTTGATTAAGAGAAGTCGTCAAATTCAGCATAGCATCTTCGGGCGCATCAATGTTGTTGTCCTCCAAGGGGTCCGTCAATTCAAGGGGAAACACGAATGCTTACATGTACATGCCACACATGCTGCAGTCGAGAGGGGCCCCGGTGCGATCCAATTGGTTGAATGTGCAGGAGCGGAAGGTGACGGAAAGGATGGTGCATCGCCGGCCGGGTATGGGTTTAGTATTTCACCTCTTTGAAAGTGAATTGGTCGATGGCTAGGTGGAGGTCTGGAGAAACGATCCTTTGCAGTAGCAAGAAGCTCCCGGTCAGGTGGAAGTTGGTTGTATTTGTTGTTGTTGTTGTTGTTGTTGTTATTGTTATAGTTGCAATGATTGGGGGTAGTGTAATTCTCACTGTAGTTATTGCAGTGGGCTCTGTTGGTGTTAATATTGTTGCTAATGTCACTGCGATGATTGAAACCGTTATTGTTGATTTGCATTCTTAGAGATGTTTTTTGCTTCTTTCGCCTTCCAGCTTTTGCAGCATTTTTTTCCTGGTTTAAACGATTTAATTTTCGGGCATCGTATCGGTCTAGTCTGATTTCCAAACCTTTCTGGTACCTAGTAGGCGCCACCCTGAGTCATTATTGCAATTCATTTCGACCTCCAAACTGGGGCAGGCATCAGATGACAAAGGTAAGGGTGCAGCGCTCCGTGCTGCTGTGATTTCAGCTCGTCTAGTATATCTAATTCCAACACGGAGTTGGAGTTCATTGTACAATTAGCAGCAATATCAAGTGATAGCTGATTGAAATGCGTTATCTCGATATTTATATTTCGGAGGTCAGTCGATATGTCTGACGTCACCGTTTTTAACGACGTAGTAACACTATCCTTTGTCGTCATCATAGCTACATCAAAAAGTGACGTCACGTGATTCTTTATCGCAACAACACTGCCAGAAAGACTACTTTTGTTGATAGCTGATAATTCATTCTTTATGCTAACTAGCAATAATTCTAGGCCCTCGACCGCCTCGTGAATAATGTCAGGTTTTTCCTGCTGTAATGCGAAACGGTGTATTACCTCGGTGTTTGCGTGCAGTTGCTCCGTAAGGCGTTTTTGTTGTTCAATCAGACAATTGAAATCCAACTTTACCTGCAGAAATTCTTGGCATTCGTCGTAGCATGGTAGGAGATATGAGCTAAGGTCCACTACCTTTTTATCCTTCCTGAGCAGTGAATTTCACTGCACAGTTACTCCCACGCAGGTTGCATGAAACGTACGTGGACGACCTGCACACTTCCACAAAGGCGACTCAACGGAGGAGTTGAATGAGCAAATTTCGCAATTCATTTTTAAATTACTCGGCACTGATGACGCGAAAAAAAGAATATAAAAACAAGAATGAAATCAAAACGCACGCAAAAAAATAATAATCGTGAAACGCGCGTGGCTAGGAGCAAATTAAAAACGCGTCTGACCTGATTGACGATTGAACTGAGTAAAAGTAAACTTAAGAATTTCATAAGGTTCAACTTATGAAAAAATAATAAATGGAATTTCATAAGCCTGACTTATGAATGCGTTTGGTTTTACACGACGTTGTTCTTGTACGCCTTTAAGCTTTTCTGTTTACAAGTGTTCATGTATACTTGTGGTCAAGTCACTAGACCCATAACCTCAACGTTCAAGGTTCGAATCAAGGTTGCTCCATATTATATTTCGTAAGGCAAATTTATGAAATTCATACTGATTTCTTGTGGCAAATAATCATAATGCAATCTTATGAACATCGAAAGTTCATTTCGATGAGTGTTCTAGATGAGCAAGCGCAGGTTATAATTTGCGAGCCGAGCCGGACGCGCAATCGCGAAAAAACGGACGAGATAGGAAAATCGAGAAAAAACTTCGTAACGAGAAAAAAAAAACACGACAGTACGTGCCGCTTAATTGAACATGAATATCATAATAAAATCATTTCGGCTCGTCTCATGTCCTTAACACCAGGAATGCCAGATAGTTTTTCAAAATGTATGTAAGAAATATTGAAAAATGACTGTTTTTGTCTGTATTGAAGAATTTGTCTAAAATTTGCGTAAAGCTGTGAGTGAGGGGAGTATTTTATTTGAGAGCAAGGTGAGGAATGGTTATTTCGCAAAAATATTGGAAAATCATACTCTCTTATACATTGGCCATATTCATTTACTTTTCCTATTTTACCACTGTCACAAACTTTCTGGAGAATCTCTTATTTTGGCTTTTTGGAATCTTGTCCTTTACAAATTTACACATATGCTTGAGGACATTCTTATTTTGTAGCAATTAAAATATGCGTAAAAAATGGACCAGGTAGTGAATCCATCTGTTTATCGCTAATCGTAGCAACCCTGTGTACAGAAAAAAAAATACAGCCTTATCAATCACCCAAATAGAGAAGCTGATGTTACTGGTGAAAAACAGCTTTATGGCGAAGCACGACATCGTTTCCATAATGGATGACGAGACCTATATGACCCTGGACAGCAATGACTGGCAGTAGAGCTGATACTTTACGTTCCCACCAAGCAGGTAAGCTTTGATGTTAAATATATCTTCCATGCTAAGTTCCCGAAGAAGGCCTGTCTGAGGATGACGATCAACGAGAAGGGAATGTCCAAGTCACTTCTCTTTCCATCATGGCTTGCGTTGAACGAGGAAATATACAGTACATATATAGTACATCAAAAAATTTCACACGAAGGAGGATATTTTTTTCAGTACTTTATGCCAAAAGATCACTAGAGGAGGTGGACCGCCTGAAGATAAACGTTGTATTGAAGACTGCCACACAAAGCTACTTTCGTGGCCAAGACCAAGAGAGGGGCCTCCCTTAGCTCAGTCGGTAAAGGTGCAGCTAAGGGCCTTCCTTAGCTCAGTCGGTAAAGGTGCAGCTACAAAGCAACACCATGCTGGAGGTGACTAGAGTAGGTCCCGGTATGGTCTAGGAATTTTTCGTTGAGGCAAATTTATCGACTCCCTGGGCATAGGGTATAATTGTACGAGCCACACAATCAAACGAATGCAAAAGTAGTACCTGGCATCGAAAGCTCTCAATTAATAACTATGGAAGTGCATTTAGAACACTAAGTTGAGCGCAAGCAATAAGCAAATTATGAAAGCAATGAACTTTAAATGCTAAATAAGAAAAGAAGATCCAGAGAAATCTGCCAAAATCCATATTTGTATCGGCCATAGATAAGGTTTCAGTCCACTGCTGTACGGTTGTGCGACAGAGCGTCGAAGCATTTTTGTAGAAAGCTCAATAAACGTAGAATTTAAGGAAACTTTGCTCGATTGAATTATCTTTTGTAGTTTCTAATTTGCATCGTCATTCGAAAATAATCATTTTTTTAAAACAAATGCTATCTGAAATTTTTAAGAGTACTGGAGGTCGGTTAAATTATGTTATATACTGAAGTGTTGAAACCCTATTTTGTTTAGATTCCCTAACTGGTATCGAAGACTTCTTAAAAGTTTTAGAAAACCTTAAACCATTCGGTGCTTGACTTGTGCTCATTTACAAAACCTTCTATTTTCTTTCGTTTTCTATTTGAAAACTTGTATAATTATTTGTGCTCTCCCAGATATGGCAAACTTAAAACCATTCGGTGCTTGACTTGTGCTCATTTACAAAACCTTCTATTTTCTTTCGTTTTCTATTTGAAAACTTATATAATTATTTGTGCTCTCCCAGATATGACTTGTAATTAGTTTAAGTTTTCCCCACTCTTTTGCTTTGATTTAGTAACTCTAATAAAGTAATATATTTAATACATTAAGGTATATATCAACAGAACAGAATCATTGCGATCATTTCTGGGCCATCGTGGAGTTGAGCTGGCTGGAATCTTCGAATCAACTTTGACTGCCAGAGCAGTAACAACTGAATTCAATTTTGCAATATCCCCCTTCATCGAGTCTACTGCATTCGTCGTCACAGTTATGTCATTGACGTTACGGCTCACAATATTTCGGAAGTGGCCGTTTGAAAAATGCACCGCACACTGATCGCAAAAATTACGTGGAATGTATCACGTGGAATGTATTAAATAAATTAAGGTACTTATTCCTAGAATTCAATTAATTCCCAAAGCTGCAGGTCAAACTTGTCAACAGATGTTGAAAGGCACATGTTACCATTAAAAATCCTGATTCACAAGAAAATAGTTTTTGAATATCAGCAAAGATTCTAAGAAAAATGGCTTCCATTCTTGTAAAAATTTATTTTCCAAACTAAAATCTCCTTTTTGATATATTATTGAAATTCTGATAAATTCCGCAAATCTTTTGAACTTTCTACAGAAGTTTTTTTTTTAATTAATCGATTTTTCAAGTGAGTAGATATCGTTAAGAATTCTGTGAAAATAACATTGGATCCAATTAATTCCAAATCACATCTTAACTTTTTGATTATTTGATAAGTTTCCTGAAGTTCTATGGGATTTTCCAATAGGATAAATAAATTTAAAGTTTGTTTTGTATCAAATAAATTTGCTTCGTAGTTTTCTCATCATCAATAATGTCTTAAGAAGTTTTTAAAAAAATGGAAATTTATTGATACTTCTGCAAATTTCCATTGATGTTTGAAGCGTTAATATAGAAAATCATGCTTCGAATTCTTCCCTGAATTTCTTATGAATTTCAAACAAAGCCTGCGCATTAGAGATAAATTTCAATACCGATGCAGCAAAAATGAATATCATTACTGACAGCTTACATGTAGAGTTTAGTATTTAACGTTTGCATTTAAAAAAAATGAACAAAAATTGCCGATTTGTCATAGGTTTACCTTCACCCGCACTGACAAAACTACTCATGCCGCATCAATCATACTAAAACCCATGAGTCAGCAGACAAAATTTGACAGCTCTATCAGTCGAACTCTAACCGTGATGGCAAAAACAGTGAAACAACTCCGTTCAGAAGTGTGCGCGTGCAAAGAACGGCACCCCGCCGCGTCGAAAACATATTCGGCATCTAAAACATCTTGGCACTATTAGACAACAATCAGAGCATCGAAAGAAAGCCCGGTTCCGGAAGGCCGATGACCCTGAGCGACAAGAAGCTCCAAAGGATGCTGAAGAGGAAGACCGAGGGAAAAGTGGCTACATCGCTGCGTGCGCTTGGCCAGGAGGTCGGTTCAACCGGTCAAACAGTGAATAAGTACCTGGCGAACATGAACATACATATCAGGAAGCGGAAGTCGCGTCCATTGGTTTCGGAGCTGCAGGCAATGGTGCAGTGGCAGCGGCTGAATAAGATGGTCAACTCGATTTTCCCGGCGAATCGCGAAGTGGCGGTGGTGATGGACGACGAGACCTATCTCACCCTGCATGGCAAAGAATGGCAGGGCACTTCGTGCATGCACTATTTTACTTCCCCCACGAAGGAAGTGAGCTCCGAGGTGAAGTTCATTTCCCACACCAAGTTCCCCAAGAAGGTACTGTGGTGGCTGACAATCAGCGAGAAGGGGGTGTCAAAGCCGCTCTTCTTTCGCTCCGGACAGGCCGTGAACGGGGAAATTTATAAGAGCAACGGGTGATGACCAATTTTTTGGTCACCACAAAGTGTGTGCAATCAAAAAGGTTGATAATTCCGAACTTGAGAAATGCTGATGTAGCATTAAGATGCGTATTAGAATAGTAAACAGGGGTGTACCACAAAAGTTCAACTCAGTGGCCGCAGTAGTTCTACGCCCCAACAAAAAAAAAAAAAAAAAAAGCAAGGCGCAGACGCGGTGTTCTGGCCGGATCTGGCGTCGGCCCACTACTCGAAGCGATCGTTGGAGGAGATGGAGCGGCTGAATATCGACGTGGTACCCAGGTCGGCAAACCCACCCAACGTCCCCCACTTGCGCCCCATCGTGAATTCCTGGGCCAAGCGTAAGATCTACTCCAACAGTTTTGTCGCGAAAAGTGAGGAGGAATTGATTAATAAAACGAAGACAGAACTCAAAACCATGCCTACACGAATGTTTTCGTCCATCATGGCGAATGTTCCGGTTAACTGCCGGAATGCCGCTCGCAAGGGCGTAGAAATGTTTTGCAAGTAAGCTTAAATAATTACCTTCCTTGGAAAATTTATCAAAAGCAATTATCTGTCTGAGCATTTTTTTTATCACCATCCGAAAAAAGTCCATTAGTTTATAGCAAACGTTAATAGCACTTAACTTTTTTCAATTAATTATTAACTGTTCATTTTTGAAAAAAAAAATGTATTAAAATAACATTTGAAACTATGTACTTTAAATTAAACGACAGAACACTTGATTTCAAAGTTCAGCGGTATGATGGATTTCTATTAAGTTCATAAATCTACAGTAATTTTTCAAAATATTCTGTTTTGTTCTAATGAGGTAATATTTTTGTATGTTTAAAAAAAAAATAAATAAGAAAGCTGAACAGATTTTTACAGTTCCGCTTGTACTATCCTATTTTTTTTTCATTGTAGTAAATACATCTTACATCAGCGGCTTTAGAGCTTCCAAGTAACTTCGTTTTTGAATGAAGCATTCAAAACATGAAGCATTCATGAATGAATTCTTGAATTTTGAAATGACATATAATACAATAAAATAATAAATCATTCTGTTCAGTAACAAGAGATATTAACTTTAAAAAACCTGTCACAATCACGTATCGCTCTCATGTTTCAAAATTTTAAAATGGCATCTGGTACAGAAAAGAAACACGTAGTCCTACGTTAAAATTGGATTAAGAATAAATTCGTTTCATTGGAATTCAGTTTTTTTCTCGGTATAATTACCACCGCAGATGAGGTCGAGTTGTTGTTTTTGTAGGAGTCCTGTAATTTAAACAGTGTATCTATTGTTCTTATTTATTAATTTCGTAACGTGTTACGCTAGCATCCTCCATGTATGTGGAGTACTAAATAGAATTTTTAGTTATTGTGTAGTGTATCGGAAAAAATAACCAAAATTTACCTAATTGAAATGTAGCGTACATGATCAATTACCTGTAATTTCATCAATTATTTACAGTATGAGATGCTGTTCCAATACCATTCCAGTTGATAAAACAATTGAATAATTTACAGTTCACGTTAAAAATACAGAAAACTAGTATAAAACTCTCGGAGTGGAGATACTTTGTTGACATACTGCACATGTAAGATTAGTGTTTGATTCTCTTTTTATATCCTTTGTACATTGTACATTGTACATTTCATTTTGTAGTGTTGTGTTTAGCTATTGTTTTGCATCTATGTGTTAATTATTTCAGTGGTCAGTGAAATGTTTACATTGTTCAGTGACGTGTGATGGAGTGAGCACAGAAAAATAACAATAACACTACAGCTAGGTGAGATGTCATAGTAATTAATTATACTCGAAGTCGATCATTAGTTCAACACCAATTGCTTTGTTAACGGGCATAGCGCATAATATTTTTTATTCCGGTTATCTATTGTTCGTGGCGTAAGCGATCGAGTGAGCACAGAAAAAAAAACAATAAAGCTGCTCTCAGGAAGTGTCTGTTGCCGTCGTTGTCTGGATTCATCTGCTGTGTGATTCATTGCACTCAACGTTGGGGTATTCTGTGAACAAGGTTTGTACCGCTTTTCACTTTGTTTGGGTTTGGTTTACTTGTTGGTAAAAATGTGGGTGATAATGAAAGTGATTCAGCGCAGGTGTAAACATACTACTATTAATAACCAAACATAGACATAACTGGAAATGCATTTTGCATTATATTCTTTGAATTAAGATTTGTAAACAAGCTATTACTTACCGTCCACTAGCTCACATCATACGACATGTTATTCTATCATTGTGAACTATCATGCGCATATTATTATTTTTAATTATATTATTTTACTAGGTAATTTTATTATTTTCCGTTATTTATTTATTTATTTATTCGTCAACAGAAACAAATGTTTATCCCAACGACAATTAGATAACACTGAGTTACATACAATAACTAACACATACATCTTCGGAAACAACGCTCATTAATATCATGGGATACATTAAAATTAAACACGTTATAGCAGCTGTTGAAAACGTGACGCATGCTTAGCACAGGTTCGTGTTTGCCGTAGTTGGTCATTGAGTGCCGGTTTATAAGGAAAGATTGTAAACTTAGGTTTCGTCGTCGAGTGTTGACGTTCAAGAGAGCAAGTAAAGTGGAACAGTCGATGTTTCCCTGAAGGAGGTCACCAACAAAACACGCTTTGGCCTCCCTTCCAACAATTCCAGGCTGATGAGCTTACACCGACTTTCATAACTTGGCAATCTGCGAGGGTCTTGCCAACGAAGATGTCACAAAGCAAAGCGTATAAACCTTCGCTGAATGGCTTCGGTCCTTTGGACTGCATTTTGGTAGAAAGGGAACCAAACGACAGCACAGTACTCCAAAAAAGAACGAACCAAAGATCAGCATAATGCCTTCAGACAATAAACGTCTTTGAAGTTTTTTGCGAAGCGGAAGATGAATCCTAACTGTGATGAGACTTTAGAAACAATATAGGCAGTGTGGTTGTCAAATGACAGTTTGGAGTCGAGCATTACTTCCAGAACCTTGACTGTTGTTTCACGTTTCAAGCGTGTTCCTCGAAGGATGTAGTCGTGGAGATACATCGCACGTTTTCGGCCAAAGGAGATAGCCGAGCATTTGGATACATTTAAGGACATTCTGTTGATCCTGCATCAGTCGTCGAACACTTGTAGTTTCTGTTGAAGAAAATCGGCGTCTTCTGGACATTTTATGACGTAGTACAGTTTTAGGTCGTCCGCGTAGGATAATTTCAGGCATCTGAGGACCAAGTTCACGTCGTTCATATACAACAGGAAAAGGAATGGACCAAGGTGGCTGCCGTGCGGAACGCCGGATGTTACTGAAAAACTGGACGAGATATAATCTGAAATCTTCACAGACATAGTTCTACCAGTCAGGTATGAGCGGAGCCAGTTCAACAATTGATGGTGAACCCCCATTTTGTTGTAATTGGAAATTGCAATCTGATGGTTCATTTTATCATTTATCATATATATATATATATATATATATATATATATATATATATATATATATATATATATATATATATATATATATATATATATATATATATATATATATATATATATATATATATATATATATATATATATATATATATATATATATATATATATATATATATATATATATATATATATATATATATATATATATATATATATATATATATATATATATATATATATATATATATATATATATATATATATATATATATATATATATATATATATATATATATATATATATATATATATATATATATATATATATATATATATATATATATATATATATATATATATATATATATATATATATATATATATATATATATATATATATATATATATATATATATATATATATATATATATATATATATATATATATATATATATATATATATATATATATATATATATATATATATATATATATATATATATATATATATATATATATATATATATATATATATATATATATATATATATATATATATATATATATATATATATATATATATATATATATATATATATATATATATATATATATATATATATATATATATATATATATATATATATATATATATTATATATATATATATATATATATATATATATATATATATATATATATATATATATATATATATATATATATATATATATATATATATATATATATATATATATATATATATATATATATATATATATATATATATATATATATATATATATATATATATATATATATATATATATATATATATATATATATATATATATATATATATATATATATATATATATATATATATATATATATATATATATATATATATATATATATATATATATATATATATATATATATATATATATATATATATATATATATATATATATATATATATATATATATATATATATATATATATATATATATATATATATATATATATATATATATATATATATATATATATATATATATATATATATATATATATATATATATATATATATATATTTAAATTGTAACTTTTGAACCTTAAGGTCATCTTAAAATTAAATTAGTTATGCAAATAAAAGGTAATTAAACAATTTTTTTAGAAAAAAATGGAACATTCCTCCTTAACTGCAATATGGATTATGAAAACATGAATTCTTGTAGTTTTTTAAGATCTTTGTGGTCTCGGGACCAGAGAGCTTCCTCGTTTTTATATTTTTTCTTGAAAGATTGGACATTTATATATAACATCCCGCATATTCACAAATCATTCCTGGACCTTATTTCTAATTGTTGACGACCATTTACGTTATTGTTACGACATTTACCCTTATAATTGACAACTATAAACTAACAATAACCTATATTTTTTTAACAATATATCAGATGGTAAAAGGCCAAATAACTATATGCTGAATAGGCGGTTAAGCTAGGTTACCATATAAAATTGGCTATTTTCACGAACAAAATTTTTGCTGTACTCTATGCCAAAAAGTATATAATCCAGACCACGTGCAGACAATAAGAAACCATTCAATGACAATATGGCAAACATTAACAATATGTGTTAATGTAGAGGTTGTATGGTGAAAGCGAGATTAAACTATTGGATAACAATAACATAAAATGTCATAATATATCTTACATTCGAAACATAGTTTTGACAATATAGCAAATTGTTTTTCGTTATGCGGGATATCAAAAAATTGGCGATGTATGTATTTTAGTTTTTGAGATAAGTTTTTTCAAAAATGCTCTGCTTTAGGTTTTGCTGACTATCCTTCTACGCGTTTTCATTACTTGAAGGAATTTGCCAACCATGCGCCCCCATTAATTAGAAGTTATTTTTATTAGTTCATTTGGGGAGTTGTATTGTTCGTTACAGATGCATTTTCCATATTAAATTTCTTAATTCTCTATTTGATACCCTATGCACCTTTATTTACAATTCTACGAATCCCTGTGACATTTTTTGATACCCAACAGCAATCTATAAATTTGATTCGAGTCTTTGGGAAATCCATGGTAGTCTAGAATCCGAAATTGAAATAAGTGTAGATAATATGACTATACAGTCACCATAAATCAATGGAGACACATGATAATTTAGTCGCATATGAGTATTTGTGTGTCCCCAATGTAACACCCATCGGCCGGCAGTGGTATTATGGAAGAAATCTGTTTGCAATAGTTATTTTTTAAAGTGACCATAGAAAGCGGCTCTAATCCGGGAGTTAGAAAGTGCTAGATCTATTGCAGTTCCAGTAACCCATTTCAGAATGCCTGGAGAGTTACGTCCATTCCGAGATTACTTTCACACACAATAATCCCCGCATGTAAACATGACCGGTTTCATGTGGATAACGGTAAAGTAAACACACATCCAAGTTCAAAAATAATCAAACCTGGCGCGTATATATTTTATATAAATGTTCTAACTGGTTAGCTCTCACCATATTTTGCTGGTCCGCTATAAGACTCACTCTTCTTGAATTGCGTTGTTCCCTTTGCTATAGAGTCGCCATCTTTGTTTGTTGAATTTTTTTCCCCTTATTAGGAGTGTTTTATTTGGGTGTTCTCTTTTGTTTCTTCTCATTTTCGTTATATTACATAAAATGATTAAAACAAAATTATATTAGTAGTCCATAACCATAAATAAAGTTTTCTATTGGTGCTGTTTGAGTTCCAGTAATAGAATTGCGGTGATGTTTCATGTGCCCAATGGCATTGCTTCATGTTATGGTACATGGAGAAATGTCCAGATTTTTTTTTTGTTTTTTCTTTACTTCAGTATATTACATAATTTTGCCGAAATGACATTTAATTTCAGATCATCCATGGAATTCCAAAGTTTTGTTAAATATTTTACAAAGCCATTCGGTGGTTGGCTTGTGCTCATTTACAAAACCTATTTTCTTTCGTTTTCTATTTTATTATTATTAGTCAATAGGTAAAATGTTTACCCCAATCACAAATTGCATTACAACTAAAATCACAAAAAAGTACAAATATATTATAGTATCTAACAAACATAATTTAACATAAAACACGTCTAAAACTACACTTATTTGTTTCTCGGGACAAGTTGAAATTAAATAAACTGAAGCACCGGTTGAAGACACGAGACATGCTGCGCATTGGTTCATGTAAGCCATAGTTAGTCCTTGCAGGCGAAATGTTGAGGAACGAATGTGAACGAAGATTGTGACGACGTATGTTGATGTTCAAGAGGATCAGCAGCGAAGAACTGTCAACGTTTCCTTGCAGGAGGTCTCCAATAAAGCACGTTGCACCTCGCCTCTAGTGATTCCAGATTTATCAGCATACAGCGGCATACATAACTCGGCAAGTTGAGTGGATCTCTCCACCTGAGATGACGTAGAGCGAAACGGATAAATTTTCGCTGAATGGCCTCGATGCGTTGGATTTCATTCTGGTAATAAGGTGACACTAGAATATTCCAGGATAGGACGCATAAGTGAGTAGTACAAAGCTTTCAAACAGTGAACATCTTTGATCTTTTTGGCAAAGTGGAATAAGAATGCAAGCTGCGATGACGCTTTAGCCACTACGTATCCGACGTGATCCTTGAAATTCAGTTTGGTATCAATCAGAATCCTCAAGTCCTTTACAGTCGATGCGCGCTGTAGTTGTGTACCCCCCAATGCGTAGTTGAAGTGGAAAAGTGAGTGTTTCCGGCCAAATGATATAACCGAGCATTTGGACACGTTCAGTGACATTCGGTTGATATGACACCATTCAGCGAAAATTTCCAGTTGTTGTTGCAGGAATAGCACGTCATGAGGTTTCTTAACCGTACAGTAAAGCTGAAGATCATCGGCGTATGAAAGTTTTAAGCAGTCTAGGATGAAATTGACATGGTTCATATAGAGCAAGAATAAAAACGGCCCCAAGTGACTGCCTTGGGGAACGCCAGAGTAATCCAGAAAGGATGACGAAACGTAGTCACTAATTTTGACGGACATACTTCGACCGTACAAGTATGAATGGAGCCAGATAACCAAATTGTTATTCATACCTAGTTTGTCAAATTTAGCTACAGCAATTTGATGATTCATTTTATCGTACGCAGCAGATAAGTCAGTGTAGATAGCGTCTACCTGTTGACCAATCTATATCTGGCGTATCACAAACAATGTGAAGCAAGTCAAGTTGGTTGTTGTCGAGCGTTTTGGCAAAAATCCGTGCTGGTCCTCTGAGATGTAATGTGTGTAGCACCGAACAAGCTTCTGGAGAACAATCACCTCAAACAGCTTAGAAGTAGCGCTTAATGCAGCTATACCTCGATAGAACTGGGAAAACATACGACTGTTTCCAGCAGTTTGGGAATACACCAGTAACCAAGGAGCGGTTAAATATAGTTGCTAATGGTGTTGCAAGTGTATCCGCACAACGTTTCAGCACAAGCGATGGGATGCCGTCTGGACCAGATCCAGTGGATGATTTTAATTCTTTCCCTGCTGATATAACCATATCGTCGATGATAACGAATTGCAGCCCATGGGAAGAAAGTCGAGGAACATTTCTGGTGGCGGCGACTATTTCATGCGGGTCAAGATGTTCGTTAGTGAAAACACTGCTGAAATCAGCTTCTAGCGTACCGTTAGTCATTCTAGAAGGCTGTCCGGATTCCTTCCTTTGGTCATTGACATAACACCAGAAACTTCGTGGATTAGACTTGAGGCGGCGTTGCAAACGGTCCTGATAGGCGTTAAACAGGCAGTCATTGAGTTGCTTGTAATCATTATTTGCTTCCATATAACTTGCTCTCGTGGAGTCCGTGCGATATTTGCTATGCCATCTGAGAGATGCTCGCTTCACCTTTTTTAGATGCTTGAGATCAGCATTTGACCAGGCAGGTTTTGTCGGTTCGTGAGTAAATTTTATAGGAACAAACTGGTTAATGGCATACAGGATGCCTTTGAAATCGACCTTACTGAAATAGTAAGAGATGCTGTTTGTGTACCATGGTAGCGTTACTGAGGGCATATCTTGAGTTTCAAAAGAACAGGAGGATGGTGCCTACTGATTTTAACGAGCGGCGACGGAGCTTGCATAACCATACATTCCTCGCATAGATCCTCACTAACGAAGCAAATATCCAGCGTGCGATTGTTTTCATTGAGAATTCCATTCAACTGCCTGTGTCCAGCCATGCTAAATGCATCAAGCAACTTTCGTGACGCCAGGTTAATCGACGAACGAGATGTATTCGGGAAAAGGGAACGATAAGAATTATATTGCCAAGAGATCGCGCTCAGGTTAAAATCGCCCACAATGATGAGGTTGTCTCTCGGTCCCAGTTGCGCGACTATCCAGTTGAGCGAATCAAAATGCGTTTCTATTAGTATTTCGTCGTTTACCCAATCGGGAGGGATGTAGACGACGCATAGGTAGAGTGTTGCGTCAACAGTGGTGATTGCGACCCATAATTGCTCAACTGACGAGCTAGAAGCAGGATATATCGCACGAGATTTATAACTTGAGCGAACTGCTAGCAATACACCACATCCAGTGCTTTTGATGCTGTTTGAAGGCGACCGGTCTTGTCGATAAACGGAATATGACTCGTCGAATAACTGATCCGTCAAAGTGTTTCAGTTGAGCCAAATTTCGGAAAGCGCATAAACGTCATAGCAGCCGTCACTGAGGGCCAACTGATGATCAGCGAGACAGCTGTTGATCCCACCAACGTTTTGGTAATACTACAGGATGTTTGAAGAGGCAGGTGCAACATTACTTTCTTGGGGTGCACTCGAGCTATGATGCATAGCATCAAAGACCGTATCGCTAGCACAGGAACGTCTGAATTGCGACGGCTCGACTGAGCTAGGCGTCCGGCGTCTCGGGTCCGATGACGGTGAGCTCGGTTGATTAGTGAAATTGCGCGAACATGACGTTTGGTTTGAAACACTATAAGCCAACGAACCATCAAGAAACGAATCTTTCGGAAAAGCAGCGTACTTGCCTGCGGTAGGGGTTCGGAAGATCCCGTCTCCCAACTCAAACGCAGGGCCGGAACGTCTGTTGTTCGCTGGCGGAAATGGCTCGACTGCAATAAGAGGGACAGGGACTTCCTTTGGCTTCTGGCATGTGTGCGTTCCGGTGTAGAGCAAGATGACAGTTGGTGGTCGCATCCGAAACTATCCCAAATAGGCACAATAGAAGCAGAAGAAGCGCTGCAACACGAAAGTTCATCAGGCAGAGAATTGTTACAAATCGATGCATGCTTGCCTGAGTGAGGAGGTTGGGAAACCCGTCCACCGAACTCGACCACAGGGCCAGAACGACTCTGATGGCAGGAAATAAAACGGCTTTGGTGGCAGGAAACAGCTGGCGCGACTGGGTTGAGTGGTTTGGGGTCTCCCATAATGCGACGGGCAGTGCGTTCTGGGAAGATTGCAGCAATAGTGAGGGACATCGAAGGTTCGTTTCGTATGCAGCAAAAACAGCGACGAGATTTATTGTTAACATTCAGCACAATCACTTCGTTTTCTGTAGGTTCAGTTTGCCACTGTTCCGCTCCATTCCGGGTGATTTTGGTAACTTTCTTCAACCGAGAATCATCGAACTCACGGAACTGAATACTTTCCAGGCACAAATCGCAGGAAAGGGCCACATCCTTTTTATTTTGCTTGACACCGACTTTAAAGGAAACATAGTTCAACGTCGACGGATCTATTCCTTTGGGAACCAATTTGGTAGCCCGTGGTTTCTCATGTGTATCCAAACACAGACAATCAGAGACGAGTCATTCGTAGTACTGGGATGAAATGCTGATAAGTACACCCAAAGCAGATCGTCGTTTAGGTTAACGGTTTTGATTGAATCGATTGAAGCTTTTTTTCCACGTAGTATTGGTTTATTCTCAGAGCTGGACGAAGTACGGCGACGCTTTGGGGTACCACGAACAGAATCATTGCGATCATTTCTGGGCCATCGTGGAGTTGAGCTGGCTGGAATCTTCGAATCAACTTTGACTGCCAGAGCAGTAACAACTGAATTCAATTTTGCAATATCCCCCTTCATCGAGTCTACTGCATTCGTCGTCACAGTTATGTCATTGACGTTACGGCTCACAATATTTCGGAAGTGGCCGTTTGAAAAATGCACCGCACACTGATCGCAAAAATTACGTGGAATGTATCACGTGGAATGTATTAAATAAATTAAGGTACTTATTCCTAGAATTCAATTAATTCCCAAAAGCTGCAGGTCAAACTTGTCAACAGATGTTGAAAGGCATATGTTACCATTAAAAATCCTGATTCACAAGAAAATATTCTTTGGAATGTCCGTAAAGATTCTAAGAAAAATGGCTTCCATTCTTGTAAAAATTTATTTCCAAACTAAAATCTCCTTTTTGATATATTATTAAAATTCTGATAAATTCGAACAAATCTTTTGAACTTTCTACAGAAGTTTGTTTTTAAATGATCGATTTTTCAAATGAGTAGATATCGCTAAGAATTCTTTGAAAATAATATTGGATCCAATTAATTCCAAATCACATTTTAACTTTTTGATTATTTGATAAGTTTCCTGAAGTTCTATGGGATTTTCCAATAGGATAAATAAATTTAAAGTTTGTTTTGTATCAAATAAATTTGCTTCGTAGTTTTCTCATCACCTCCAAGATGTTTTAAAAAAATTTAAATTTATTGATACTTCTGCAAATTTCCATTGATGTTTGAAGCATTAATATAGAAAATCATGCGTCGAAGTCTTCCCTGAATTTCTTATGAATTTCCAAACAAGGCCTGCGCCCATTAGAGATAAATTTCAATACCGATGCAGCCAAAAATGAATATCATTACTGACAGCTTACATGTAGAATTTAGTGTTTAGTAGCTCTTAATTTTTTTTTCAATGAATTATTAACCGGTTCATTTGTATTATTTATTTTATTAACTTGATTTCAAAGTTCATCGATATGATGGATTTCTGTTAGGTTCATAAATCTACAATAATTTTTGAAAAATATTCTGTTTTGTTTCAATGAGTTAAGTTTTTCCGCTTGTACTATCCTATTTTTTTCATTGTAGTAAATACATCTCATATCAATTTACTAATGTTAACAATTTTAGCAACCATCATTTACCAGCATTTTGACACCTTACGAATGAAAATTTACTTTCTGCTGGTTCTAGGGGAGCAATAACATGCAACAGTTGATGGCAGAGTCTTTCAGCATAATACAATCAGAAGCACTCTGTGGTAACAGTTATAAAGTGCTTAAATATACGTATATCAAATATGGAATATGCAAAGAAAATAAATCGTATACCTTACGAATCAAAAGTTCCTTTCTGCTAGTTCGTAGGGAGCAATAACATGTAACAGTTGATGTCAGAGTCTTTTGACATAATACAATCAGAAGCACTCTGTGCTAACAGTTAATATCAAAATGCTGGTCAATGCTGGTTGCTAAAATCGTTATAATTAGTAACTTCCACTGTCGAGGCTGTGAAGAAGAATAATAAACCTACAAGGAAACCTAATCGAATTTTTAGTATTTAGTACGAATGTCTGCCGCAGGTTCAGTTAAAGTCTCATGTATTGAAGGCACTACATACATCTAAATAAGAGAAGAATGGAGAAGGAATTAAAGAATAATTGGACACACAAAATTATATAAATTATCTATTAAGTCAAATTAGTACAATAATATTAACAAAAATAATGGTAACAAAAGTAATGATTAAGTAATGCGTAGCAAAAAATTAAAAAATACATTTAGCATTAAGTGCAATGCTGTAACGCAGATTCCGTTGTAGTATCTTGTAGTTAAGGCACCAGACACTTCCTTATCGTAAGAGGAAGAAAAAAGGATAGGAAAGATTGTTGTACATACCAATCAAAATAATTAGTAGTCTATATTATCTTTGGTGTAATAAATACAATAAAAAATATTTTACAAAAATTTGGAATTCCATTAAATTAAGTGTCGTATAAGAAACAATTATTTGAATTTTCGTTGTTCTGTTCCGTTTCCTTGTATCGCAATAACCATTTGTAGTTTTCAGATTCCATACCATATTCTACCGCCAGACTTCGGCAAATTAATTGCATTCCAAAAGCGAATAACCGTTTGCTGAATCTATGTTTCATTAGCGAAGAATTGGGTCAAAGATGTTCTGTTATTCAAGCTCCGACACCGCTTATCAAAAGCTGCAGACATCATTCGCCTCTGCTACTGACATTTGAGTTTAATCCTAAGTAAAGCTTCCATGACAACATCGAAAACGTTTATTATGACTTCACCCATACTGATTTCGAGGAAATTAACAACTTTCTCGCCGGCGTGAATTGGAACACGATCCTTGCAAACGGGGAGGCGCTGCTACGACTATATGTGGTATTTTGCTGTACGCCGTTGATCAATTCGTGCCTAAGAAACTCAACCATAAGCCTCCCAAACCTGCTTGGTCTAATTCCGACCTCAAATATTTGAAACGAGTTAAAAGGGCTGTTCTGAGGAAACACAGCAAATATCGCACCGATTCTACGAGGACAAACTACGCACGCGCCAACGATGATTACAAATACCTCAATAACAGCTTGTACAACTCTCAACAGTCTCAATTGCAAAGTCGTCGCAAAACGAAACCGAAGAGCTTTTGGCGGTTCGTGAATGAACAACGAAAGGAAACCGGCTTACCCTCCATCATGACTGATGGCACTCATGAAGCTGACTCTGTCGCGGATATCGCTAACTTGTTCGGTACGCAGTTCAGCAGTGTCTTTTGCGACAAAATTCTGGATGCCGTGGGCCTCAACGCAGCTACTAGCAATGTTCCCCGCTTGTCTGTATTTGGCTCTGCACTCACTATCCATAGTGATATGGTGATTTTAGCAGGGAAGCAGATGAAAAGCTCAACTGGATGTGGTCCTGATGGTATTCCATTAATTGTCCTGAAGCGTTGCCTTAACACACTCGCTGCGCCCCTAGCTACAGTCTTCAATTTGTCATTAACTTCCGGTGCGTTTCCTGAATGCTGGAAAGAGTCGTTTGTTTTCCCAATACACAAAAAGGGATGCAAACGATCCGTCGCCAACTATCGTGGGATTGCAGCAATAAGTGCTGTATCGAAGCTATTCGAACTCATTGTTCTCCAAAGGCTGGTCCATGACTATTCACTGACTATTTCTCCTGACCAACTTGGGTTTTATGCCCAAGCGCTCGACGGCGACCAACCTCACTGTATTTACATCGTTCGTCACCCGGGAAATGGAACGCGGTCATCAAGTGAACGCTATATACACAGATCTCTCGGCGGCTTCATTCTATATATATATGTATATATATATATATATATATATATATATATATATATATATATATATATATATATATATATATATATATATATATATATATATATATATATATATATATATATATATATATATATATATATATATATATATATATATATATATATATATATATATATATATATATGTGTATATATATATATATATATATATATATATATATATATATATATATATATATATATATATATATATATATATATATATATGTATATATATATATATATATATATATATATATATATATATATATATATATATATATATATATATATAAATATTTATATATTTATATATATATATTGATATATATATATATATATATATATATATATATATATATATATATATATATATATATATATATATATATATATATATATATATATATATATATATACATATATATATATATATATATATATATATATATATATATATATATATATATATATATATATATATATATATATATGTATATATATATATATATATATATATATATACATATATATATATATATATATATATATATATACATATATATATATATTGATTTTTATTTTTATTTTTTTCTACGTTAGTGGGTCTTATGCAAAATTAATAACCATGAACGGTTTGCATTATACACTGCTTAAAAACCTATGATAATATCTATGTGTAACACTCACGAATTTTTGCAATGTGATTCACAAACGATATCTATTTGTTATCACACATACTTCCTATGTGTACAAATTACCGATTTGTATGGCCACATATATATTTCATTTGCCACATAAACATACACTCAGTAGCAAAAAAAAGCCGAGCAAAATTTTTCTTCCAAAAAATGCCATGTTCAACCTTCTGTTACTTTGTCAATTATCAATATTTTTGGCTGAAAATTTGACAAAATTATAACCAATGTATAGACTTTATGTGACTAAAATTTCATATTGATAAGATTTATAAATTTTAAGTTTTCATAACATATGTGAAAAAAGTCGTTTTAGGACATACCAATTTCAAAAATCCGTATTTCTGTGAAAAATTTAGGTAATATATTCAAAATTTCATCATAGTCTAAAAAAATAAAGAAAATGATGTGGACAAAATTTGAACTGTTTCCATCAAGTGGTTTGGACTACAGCTGGCGTCAAAGTTGACGCACCAACATGAGTATTTCCCTTTTTCACCCGATATTGACCATGCTGAAATATCGGTGCAAAAAAAAAGCCGAGGCGAATTCATCTTATTAATACACATGATTTGTTACGCGTGAAATATCCCAAATAACTAGTGTAACCCACGAAGAACTAAATAAATATGGCATACAGTATGCATTGGTTTGTGAAAACTACGTATACAGTATTATACAGTATTATTAGTAGAATTCGCCTCGGCTTTTTTTTTGCACCGATATTTCAGCATGGTCAATATCGGGTGAAAAAAGGAAATACTCATATTGGTGCGTCAACTTTGACGCCAGCTGTAGTCCAAACCACTTGCTGGAAACAGTTCAAATTTTGTCCACATCATTTTCTTTATTTTTTAGACTATGATGAAATTTTGAGTATGTTACCTAAATTTTTCACAGAAATACGGATTTTTGAAATTGGTATGTCCTAAAACGACTTTTTTCACATATGTTATGAAAACATAGAATTTATAAATCTTATCTCAACAGAAATTTCGGTCACATAAAGTCTATACATTGGTTATAATTTTGTCAACTTTTCAGCCGAAAATATTGATAATTGACAAAGTAACAGAAGGTTGAACATGGAATTTTTTGGAAGAAAAACGAAAGGATGAGTTATGTCAGTGACATAACTGCAAAGTTGACGTAGGACTGCTTTTATGTGAAGAAATTGATGTCATCGAATTCATGAATTTCTACTCTATTTTATTCAGTCTAAAGAACCATGAAACCCTGTGCTGTTGGTGTGTGAGGCTCCGGTTCTTCTTCCGCTATTGGTTCTTCACGAAAATTTATAGAAACTGCAGTTCGCCTCGAATTGACTGTTAATGATATTTTGTTTGTTAAATCATCGCCAACATTAGATTGGCTTTCATAGTCATTTGCTCTTGAACAAAAGGTCACAAATACAAATAGCGGTCCTGGTCTGCATCTCGATCTTAATGTGCACATTTTATTTTTGTGAGCCATCTGACTTTCGAACACTCATCTCTTACTCATCAACTAAATATCACTGCGAACAATCTCACGCACAAGTTCAATTTTTCATTGCGAGTTGCTGCTGCTGTTTTGCCCACAACAATGTTAGATTTTTCATCCAACTTACGATCAATAGCAAAAATAGAACAAAATCAAGCGAAATTGTATAACAATCTTACTTTATTAGTTTGGGTGTAGAGCGAATTACGAAGATCTTAACCTAACACCAAGTAGACCAGTTTAGACATTTTCGTTTTGCAAAAAGTTCCACTGGCTGGAGCGGGAATCGAACCCTCAACTTCATGACAACAACCGCTTGAACGACGGGCGACGCCGCTAACCACTTGACCACGAAGATGATGTGGGCGATTGATTTGGCCATTTTCTCCGGGACGCGGCAGTTTAAGCAACGCCATGTTGAGCCGGTGCGTGGTAATGAACATTTCGATTAGCTCAAGAGAAATTTCAATCAAACATACTCTTTAATCGGTAAATTGATTTGGTCGTCCTGAAAAGGACAGATTTTAGTTATTTACGGAGGGATGATTTACGTCAGCGTCGACGTCGGGCTTCTTCCGCTTGCCTCGTCTAGCGGACGTGCCAGCCACGTCAGGCGCCACATCAGCGTCTACTCGATTTCCAGCATCAGGGCCAAAAACTCGGAACATCTCGGAAAAGCGCTTTTTTATCACGAGAGCGGGATACACACGTCTGAACGCGTCGATGATCCAATACAAATGATTACTATTCTTCTTCTTTATAGTTTTAACGGGAATGCCAGGCCTGTTTTATATAATGGCATATATCATAACATGACAAGAAGGGGGTTCTCAACGAAGGCAATGCAAATCAAATTTTACAAAAGGGGACGGGCCTCAGTTGTTACGCCAGACACCAGCGTGGAAATAAAATTTAGTTTTCATTAGAGCGACATGGGTGTCGGAGGTTAAATTCGAATCTTTTCTACTCAGGCAACACAAAAACGGCCCTTATCAGGGCCTCAGAACCCTATCTCAAGAGAGTTGAGATTTAGACACACTTGCTTCTGAAACTGCATAACAATAGTAACAATACAAACAATAGTTTGTAAATATTGGCCAGAAAAATTATACCTCACATTTTAAAACTACCTGCAACCTAACCTAATCTATTATCTGCACCTAATCCACTATGAATCTATGTACAACAAGAACTTCAATGAAGCTAACCTACCCCCTACACTGAATATGTGAAACACATAATTGGTCTGCCGTGCTGCAGTTCCGCTCTAATTAACTGTTAATATTTCGTTTATTGAATGTACAACGTGCTTGCTAGTTTTAACATGGCAAATAGAGATTTATATAGGATACTAATAAAAAATGTTGCTCATTTTCTCCAGAACGTGGCTTTTCAAGCAACGCCATGTTGAGCCGGTGCGTGGTAATGAACATTTCAATGAGCTCAAGAGAAATTTCAATCAAACATACTCTTTAGTTGGCAAATTTATTTGTTCGTCCTGAAAATACAGGGTTTTAGTTGTTAACGGAGGGAACATGGTTCGCGATTGAAATTTTCTTCTCGGTCTTCCTGGGCAGCAGGATGGCCTGAGTGTTTGGCAGCACGTAATACTACGATAAAAATTGACATTTGCAACGTCTTTCACTCGAGAGTGTACACACTGAACATTGACCATAGAGCGAATTACAACGAAGAACTTAACCTAACACCCAGTGGATCAAACTGGACATTTTCGCTTTGCAAAAAAGTTCCACTGGCTGGAGCGGGAATCGAACCCTCACTTCATGGCAATGAACGACGGGCGACGCCGCTAACCACTTGACCACGAAGATGATGTGGGCGATTGATTTGGCCATTTTCTCCGAGACGCGGTTTTTTCAACGCCATATTGAGCCGGTGCGTGGTAATGAAAATTTCGATGAGCTCAAGAGAAATTTCTATCAAACATACTCTTTAGTTGGCAACTTGATTTGATCGTAATGGTTCGCGATTGAAATTTTCTCCAGTCTTCTTGGGCTGCAGGACACCACTCTGTGAAATGGTCACACCGGAGAAAAGTTTGTTCAGCTCCTCGTCGTTGCGGATGGCTAGCTGCAGGTGACGTGGGATGATTCTGGTCTTCTTGTTTTTACGGGTGGCGTTTTCTACCAACGTGCTCCGCAGACAAGTCTGTCGCATACGAATGCACAGCGAGAACTGATGATTGGTCGGTCGTCCCCACATGTTTGAAATTCGCTGGCACGGTAACTGTGGCAGTATGAACCAATCAGAGCGAGGCGCAAACATGATGTCATTTTCGACCAATAGCGTTGTGCGTTTAGACATTTTTCTTTTAAGTACATTTCAATTAGTTTAAACAAACATTATGAATTAAGTTTGCAACAGGGATTCAACGTTGATGTTCTACCTTGCGAATGAAATACTTATCGTAAAATGTCTGTGGGCCAGAGAGGAGATATTATCGTTCAAAGTCTCCAAACCCGCGTAACGCTTGCGATTTCAGAAATTTTAGAACGACGCCCCTATACAGGAATAGAAAAGAGAGACGTAAGTCCTACGTCAAAATTTTGCTCGGCTTTTTTTTTGCTACTGAGTATAGAAATCATTGTTCGAAATTACATCCATCTTCCACTAGGATATTCGTTTTTGAATTATGTATGCATAACAACGAAAGTTTTTTTAAGCTTACCTATGAAAGTGAGTGTACAACCAATTAAATATCGACTATGTTAAAATGCTGAGTTACATCCCAGTTAGCTCTTCCAAACTGGTAGTGTAGCTCTAATGATTAGTTTTGGTTTCCTGAAATTCGTTTTTTTATAACAAGACGTTTTTTGAGTACTGCGTTTTTCTTTTGTAAACCTAGTGTAGTTTTAAAATTTTGGAATCCGAGAGTGTTACATGTATGTATGTGTATGTATATATGTATGGTAGCCACCATTCCTTCTAGCGCTTGGCTTGGATGCAGCTCCACTCAATAGCAAGATCAAATTGAGCCACCGATCTGAGTTCACAATTTCGCTGTATGAAGGGCCAGAACCGGAGGGGTTGGCCCGTAAGCAGAGACACTCACGCGAAATCCACGGGAAATTAAGAATCTCCTTCCAACGATAGGATTCAACAAATCGAATAACCCAATTCGCAATACTTATTAAGCTTTCTACAGGATGGCTTGTTAAGAAGGGCCCGTCACCATCACTGAAACTGTTGGAGTAGAATTCACAGCATCATAATCGAATCGGTAGGATAAAGAAAATGATACTGTTCAGTCCCTCCTAGACTCAGGCAGCTAATCAAACCATCGTCCAGTTTCAGCTTGAATGATACTCTGATGCTCCCTCCCAACCCAGTATGAATCATACATAATGTAAATAATATGTTATAATATGCATTATATGTATTATGGAATAGAGCAATTAAATATACAAGAATATTTAATTCAAATATGTGATAGTTGGGATTCGTCATCCTGTAATTTTAATATGTTAATTTGTGGAGCGCGTGTAACAACAATTGTTTTTGTACTGGCTTTATTCTTTCTTCATGTGTAATTGAAAAGGTTTACCAGACTATACTGCAATATTCTAGTATTTACCTGACATAAGCAATGAACATTGTTTTTATCGTGTACGGGTCATAAGAATTATAACAGAAACGTTTTATAAAGCCTAACATACTATTAGCTCTGTTTATAATTGGGTTGTAATGCTCAATGAATGTAAGTTTCGAGTCTAAAATAACACCTTGATCCCTAACTTTATCACATCTTTCTACATTTTTATTGCCTAAAGTAATTGCTACTTTGGGAATGTTTCGTTTTCTACTGAAGGAGATCAAGTTGCATTTTTTAACATTAAGTTGCAGCAGGCTTTTGTTACACCAAGTATGGAATAACAGTATCTCAGTTTTGAATGTGTTGATGTTTTCAGCATTTTTTATTTTCAAATAAAGTTTAAGGGGTTATATACCTTTTTCATTTTCAAAAAATCGAAAAAAAAATTTATTGCTCTATCTTAAAGAACAACTCCTTGAAAACATTTTCCCAAATTTTCATAGAGATTTGAGCAGTAGAAAGAAAGTTACAGCGCTCCTAGCAGCGCGCCTCGTCCCGGCCCCAATCCGGAGCGGCCAGCTTTAAACGCGAATATCTCGAAATGGTGTTTTTTGTTCGTAATGAATTTTGTTTTTGCTTGAACGATCCATTTTTTATGCACAAATTTTTATTTCGCGAAATGAATTTTTTAGTAAAGCCTCTAGCGACCGAAAAAATCAATTTTTGCATAAAACGTTCCCGTATGCACAAAAAAACAAATTATAAAAACGTACGTTCAGATACACGTAATTACTCTAAACTAATGATTTTTTTTTTTTTTTTATGGTTTCAGTTGACCTGTTCGACCTGAGGAGTTATCACCGTAAGGCTCTTCCAAAAAAGGCGTTTAAGGGAAACAGCCACCCCTTAAACATTATTTAACATTTTTTCACAATTTTTTGCATAAACATTGTCAACAGACTCTACGGTTAGAAAATAAAATCATTCATGTAATAAAAAGATTGCTAGATACCTAAAAAAAATCCAAACTTTCCTATTTTTTTTTCTACAAAAAAGGTATACAACCCCTTAATGTTGTCAGCGTAAATTTTAGTTCCTTTAGAATAAATGATAAGTCTTTAACAAATAAAATGAATTACAGTGGTCCTAAATGAGAGCCTTGTGGGACTCCCGAAGTGACATGAATAAGGGTTGAATGCTTTCCTTTAAATTTGCCAATTTGATCGCGATTGGTCAGGTATGATTCAAGCCATTTGAGGATTTTTAGGTTTATTCCTATTTTTTTGCAATTTAAAAAGAAGTAAGGATATATCGACACGATCAAACGCTTTGCTAAAATCGTTGTACAGAGCTTCTACATGGTTTCCGTTATCCATTGCTTCCATATAATAATTAACAAATTCGAGTAAATTTGTGGTAGTAGAATGACCATTGAAAAAGCCATGCTGATTAGTAGTTATCCTATTTTTTACTTGGTTAAAATTTTTTTTTATTCACAATCGCCTCTAAAAGTTTCGGAAAGCAAGATATAAGGGCTGTACTTCGATAATTACAAACATAATCTGGTCCTCACATGTTCCTACCTCATGTTTCCACGGGTCAAGAGATGACAAAGATCACCAGCTAAGGGTTGCGTTCTTAGCTGGTAGTGCAGCTTGGGCACTGTTGTTCTTCCTGATTTCAGCAAGATTGTGGAGGTGCGTGCAAAGCGCCTGTCGACCAAGGAGGTGCGGCTCAAACAGCGTCTGTCCTGGCTTCCAGCGGCTGAGTAAGAAACGCAGTATTGCGTCAGCTATACCTAAGATGGCAGCCCGATCATGCTGCATGATCCCGGTAAGGCAGCATGCTGAAATCTTACCCTACCACGAAAAATGGAAGTATTCTTTATACGGTCCTATGGTCCTAGTTTCAGATCATCCGTGGAACTCCCAAGTGTTGTATAATAATTTTAGTTTGTTTTGTTTTCCGTCCGTCCGTTTATAATTGCAGCAAGACCACAATCTGCAGACATGCAGACATTACAAATATAATTGTTATTATTATTTTGTATTATAACATCTTTTCACAATACATTTAATGCTATTTTCAGCTCCGCACTTATGCATCGTTGTAAGTATTAGCCCACCTAACTCACTTATGTATTTGAAAAGAGAGGAGGGTTTTTTACGTTATTTTAAAAGGATCATATACGACAAATTCTCCAAAAAAGACCCAGTAGGAGTTATGCAAGAATTCAAATTTCATTTTTGTGTTAGCTTAGTTTTGTTTTAAATTTATTTCGCCTTCTTTGCTATTTTGTTAGGCTGCCAGGTGATCAACTTTCTTTCATTATATCACGTTGAAATTTCTTGCCATTTCAGAATTTCAATCATCTAACACAGCAGTGGAAGAGGCTAATAGCTGCATTTTATTACTATACGTAGGCGCATTTTATAATCATATTTCAATTATTATTAAAAATAAATAATAATAATGAAATTTTATCTGCTTCAAGGTCACAATGAAGTTGATTCCAGATAGTATAGATCTTTTATTGTATTGTATCTTAAGGTGTTTTTCTATTAAATTAGATCATTGGATATTATTAAAATTGATAAATGCCCTGCTATTCTGCTGATTATGTATATCCAAATACCATGAATACATCCATATATTTTTATGGATATTCATATTATTATCATATGCCTATCACTATTAATTTTTTCATAATATTATTTTATTTACAACCATACCACAATATTGAACATAAATAACCATTCAACAAATAAAATTTTGAAACTCGCCAATTGTTTATCTTTTGAACGTCTATGAAGGTAGTTTGGGTTCCCAGCACTTTCGGTAATAGATGTGAAGAAAATTATTAATTATTCAAACAGTTGTAAGGACGTGGCCAGGTGAGAGAAGCGGGTCTACGACACACAACATTTTATTTACAACACAACATCTTCGACAAGGACATCGCACAGACTGATCACAAAAATGTTTTAATTCTATTCATATATACTAATTTACGTATGTTAAAGTCAAAAGAGTCACACACTTGATTGAACAACCTACAACATGAATCTAACGGGTTATTTCGTCCATAAAGAGTACGTTGGCCAGAAATCCACAACAGTTGACGATTCCGGAGCTGACGAACTGGTGCATGTAACCGAACATTCTCAAGAATGCTGCTACAATCGATGTTGCACATGACCACATCAAAGAAAAACAGCCGTTGAAGCTTCACTCGGCGACTCGATAACGGCTGAATATTTACCGGCACACATCGATCTTCATATGGCGGCAGATTGATAGGATTGTTCCATAAGAGGACCAAGGTGGCTGCCCTGTGGTACACCGGAGGGAATATCAAATAAGTCCGATCTAGCGTCGTGCACCTTGACAAAAGCTTTACGTGAAGACAAATACGATTGAAGCCACTGAACAATCCAAGTGGGCAATCCAAGGCGGTTCAGTTTTTCAAAGGCCAGTTGATCAGGTACCTTGTCGAACGCTTTTGAAAAGTCAATGTAACTGGCGTCGACCTGGCATCGCTTCTCGAGCTCATTGATCACAGTACCGGTGTAAGTCATGAGCTTCGATGTCATTGACCGCATTTTGACGAAGCCATGTTGATGCTCAGAGATCACTGACTGCACAACAGGTGTACATCGCGTCATGTAACAGCTTCTCGAAAACTTTCGCAAGGCAGTTGAGGATTGATATCGGTCGATAGTTCTCAACGCTGTGTGTTTTTCCAACCTTGTGGATAGGAGTGATTGATGCCAGCTTCCATGCGTCAGGAAACACTCCTTCGGTCAAAGATCGATTGAAGATCGTAGCGATGGGAAAAGACAGCGACTGAGCACACTGTTTGACGAAGACAGGTGGAATGTGATCAGGGCCGGGGCCTTTCGATGCATCGATTGCGCTGAGAGCATTGCGAATACCGTCATTATTGAAAGTGACCAAAAGAAGATGAAGATTATACAACGGAAGTATACAATTCCGTTATTATACAAGTAATGCTGCGCCAGCGGAGGTGAGTTGACGTCGTGTACGGAACGGAAAACTCAGCAAAAAGATTTGCGGTAGAGACCGGTGAGCAAGAACTCAGGATTGGTACGTAACCTCAACGGGAACCCTGTTCGAGCTCTTTCGTTTGTTGATATAAGCCCAGAAAGATGAAAGGTCTTATTGGAAATTCATTTGGATACGATCAATATACTCACGGAAACGATCATCTTGCAGTCGGCGATACTCTTCTACAGCAAACTTCAAAGCTCTCGTGTTCGTGGTAGTTTTGTTGCGAAAGAAACGTTTCCTGAGCTTTTGTAAGCGATTACGACGGTTACGGAGTTGTGGTGTCCACCAAGATTGGTTCAACTGCCTTGTAGGCCGGTAAATTCTAACGGGAACAGTTTCACGGATAATTCGATCAATAGTACCGTAAACAGCCGTCACAAAAACATCAAGAGAACCATGGTTCCACAGCTCATTCCAGTCCTGGGAAGCGATTCTCGCATTTACGGCTTCATAATCACAGCGGGTGAAATCAGAGTGTCGTGTCGTGATGTCTGCTTGGTATTCCTTCTCACGGGAACGGGCGTCCACAGTTACAATAACCGGCTCATGATGAGCGTCAATTTTTAATAGAGCAGATGGCGACTCGAAGAGATCTATGATACATGGATCACCTACGAACACTAAGTCAAGTAGCTTACCGTTCACGTTCAGAAGATCATTTACTTGATGGAAACCAGCTGACAACAAAGACTCGACTAAGGCAAGTTCCTGTTCAGTTGACACGTTTATTGGCAAGTATCCCAAAAACTTTTTATCAAACTGCCAGATTAAATTCGGCAAATTGTAGTCTCCAAGGCAGACGATAACATCACGGGAATCGGCAAGACGTTGAATTTGGTTAACTGATTCCACGTGCCTCGTGTAATTCTCCGGGCTACTGTTTGCCCGAATGTAAATGCAGCAGACATAAAGGGAAAACTGCGGCAGAATAATCCGAACGGCAGTTTGCTCCAGGCTATCACTATCCACAAGATTCACAGCTTTGCAATCAAGCTCCGATTTAACTGCAATTAGCACACCACCTCCTCTTCGCAAACTGCTGGTGGAAGCATTGCGGTCGCATCGATAAATTACATAATTACACGCCAACTCAGCGGAAGCAATTTCGGTGTGAAGCTATGTTTCCGTTAGAACGACAATTTCGAAATCGCTGGCCAGCAGAGAAAGCAGCATAGTGTTGGTTTTCGTTCTTAATTCACAGACGTTCTGATAGTAGATCGTTATTGGCGAGGAGCTTAAACGACGGTGAGGATAAAGGCACTATCGTATGCGGCACACTTGCATTCGACGTAGGGTGACGCAGATGTGACTCGGATATTTCTGCTCGCATCGTTATTGCTGATTCAGAGTCAGTGATGCCGTCGTGGGTGGACGTAGCTCCGGGATGATCGATGGCTGTGGACAGTTCGATGATGCCGTTCCCGGATCGATGACCTGAGGAGGCTTCCTAAAATGTTTAGCATTCGATCCATTGTCAACAAATTCTCGAAACTCTATTTGCGAGGGCCACGTAGAAGGATCCATTGCTCTAGCTTTTAAGCCTAGAACCTTGTAAGATACGAAGGTGAGCGTAGACAATGGTCGACCTTTGGGTATAAGTGCTTTAGTGATCACGTCATCCATCCGCAAGCATTCCTTCACGAGATGTTGAACGTCTGCATCACTAACATCCGGGGATATTTTGGTCAGATACACCCAAAATCTGTCGACGGCCCCGCAAGCGCAATGTTGGCGGAATGAGCAGTACCTCGAAAAATTTTAGACGGTGAGGGTAGATCGGTTTCCGAAATGGAAAGGCGAGGTACCGGTGATAAAACTGCCGGTGACAGCTTGTTAAATCCTCCCTGGATTTCTTGTCTGAGCTTCACGATCAAACTTTGCTTGATGTCCGTTTTCAGATCCTCAGCGAGCTTCTGGTACACGTCATTGACCTCCTTCACTGCCGCATTCATCGAAACTAATGTGTTTTTAAAACGGGCATTTCCCATAATATCACGACATCTTTGGACATTCAAAACAGCGCCGGTTTGTCTCTGACGTCCTTGTAAAGTGCTTCTGTAATCTTAGCGCAGCTGAAATGGGAATTTGCTTTGCAAAAACCACCGCAAACAACTTCCACATTGCTCATGGTGAATGCGCCACTATTGCAAACTTCCATATTACAAATCACCCTTAAAAATTTCGTGCACATTGATTGACCAACGCAAATGTCACTTGGAAATTCAGGATGGAAACCAAAAAATTCACGATCACGATCTGCTTCCGAGAAGCTTGTATATGTATCTTGAAAAAACTAAGCAAATAAGTAACATATTTCTTCTGAGTTATTACTTTCAGTGTCATCAAAATACATTCTGGATGGAAAATGTTCCGACTTCTGTTTGGTATTGTCAAAATTAAAAAAGTTTTTTCGGCAAGATTTAATTTCACGTTCAGTTTTTAATTTATACTCCTCAAAAGTGATATTTATGGCCGAATTAAGTTGATCACAAATATTCAAATAGTGTTCGACATTTTCAGGACTATCATAGTTTTATGTGCCTTTTACTTACGATTTTTTTAAGGTTTTAACTTGCCTGTCCATACTGGTTTTTTTAAAAAAACACTTTACGTCTACGTCGTTTAATTGATACTTCTTCTTCTATTATTTTAGTCAACTTATTGTAGAACACTTTAGTTGCACTTCCGACATTAACTTCTTTCCTTAAGTCTGTTTTCCAATCAATTAAGTTTAGTTTATTTCTAATGTTTTTATGTTTTGCTGATTCATAGTCAAAGACTTCCTCAAATTCGCAGTCGACAGGCATTTCGACAGGCATTTTTATGCCAAAGCTTGAGGATTTTCTAATCCAAGGATGGTACCGAATTCAAATTGAAACCAATCATAAGCTGTATGAGTCAATTCCAAGACGAATCCAAGCGGTCATCCAAGCGAATGGCGGTTCAACGCCGTAATAGTATGCATTCTTATTAAACTGTAGATAAATATAGAAAACTTTCATTTGTTAAAGGTCATATTTTTTCTTCTTCTTCTTCTTTCTGTTTTGCTTTATCGTGTGTCACCGTAGTATGTGAGGGCCAGTGTCTATGACTATATGCCCTGTCATATTTTTCTAACGACTATTCTTGAATACAAAATATCAAAAACCCATCATGTTTAGATACGAAAACACAACTGTCTCAACAAAATGTTCTTCTGGGGCGTATCGGTGGTTTCAAGGGTTGGTAATGTGTTAAACAGGTTTCCCCGGGGACGTTCTGGTGTTAAAATGTAATTGGTTATACAGGTTCCCCGGGGACGTTCCGTTGATCCCGGGTCGACCAGTGTGTCCAAATGTCCATTTTAAGTTTAAAGAAAGCTTTGTGACGAAAAAAGAAGAAGAAAAAGGTGTCGCACGGCATGTTTTGGCGTCAAAATGTAATTGACTCCTGCTACAGGTTTCCCCGGAGACGTTCCGACGGCCTAAGGAGTGGTCAATGTGCCCAATGGTCTTTTTACGTAAATCTAAAGATTCTTTATGAAAAATCATAAAGATAGAGCTGTCGCAGGGGATGTTTGGGTGTAAAAATGTAATTGGTCTACTACGGGTTCCCCGGAGTCGTTGTGGTGGTCCCGGGAATGGTCTTTTCCAGTATACCAAAACCTTATTTATGAAAAATCATGAAGATAGAGCTGTCACACGGCATGTTTTGGCGTCAAAATGTTATTGGCCCCTGCTACAGGTTCCCCGGGAACAGTCCGGTGGACCCGGGAGTGGCCAAGGTGTCCAAATGTCCACTTTAAGCTTGAGGAAAGCTTTGTGATAAAAAAAAGAAGAAGAAAGAGGTGTTGCTCGGCATGTTTTGGATGAATGAAAGATTTGGCCGCATCCAGAACCCTTCAGAGGAACCTGTTCCAGGAAATGGCCTTATCTCGGCCATTTAAGAGCCGATTTTTAAGTTCAACATATTATTCGCTAGGGAAATGCTACCAATTTTTGCGTATTTACTAGAGAAAAATATTGCTTAACGGCATCCTGTACAAAATTTCACCAGAAAATCAGCATGTGAAACGTCCCCTTCGGACACCCAGAATATCTCCGGTACCCGAGAACCATGGCCATT
Source organism: Aedes koreicus (assembly GCA_024533555.2). Taxonomy (NCBI): domain Eukaryota; kingdom Metazoa; phylum Arthropoda; class Insecta; order Diptera; family Culicidae; genus Aedes; species Aedes koreicus. The sequence continues at coordinate 92,095 of JAHHFK020000897.1, read as the reverse complement.
CCCGTTACTGCATTATAAAAATACATTAATTTCCCCGTCGAATGCTTGTAAGAGAATACAAATCGGTCAATATTTCGTCACTCCAAAGTTGACCATATATTTGCCAATCCTAGTTATTTTTTCCACCCCCTCCCTGTATGTACTTTTACTTCAGGGAACAAACCAGACATAATTTCTTAGGTATTACTAAAGAACTCCTCATTTACAGCTTGATGGGCATTGTTTGGAGGAAAGTAGTCTGAAACAAAAATGTGCGTTTCATTTCCCACATTCACTTTTGCCCATACATGTTCAAACTCCTTGAATTTTGTTGCCATAATAATTTCAGAATTGAACATTCTAACTATTGACAAAGACCTCTTCACTTCTTAAATTCTCATCCCAACTAGTTTCATTCACCAGGATCACGGTATAAAAACAACTCAACACCTTGTTTTGGATCTAGTTAATAAGCCGCACTTTTCATCCGATTAAAATTTTGACAATAAACTGAGATTTTAATCGTGGTATGAGGGTTGAGTGAAAAGTTTGAATAAATAGGACCAATTGTAACATTAGAATCATTTCCATTAAAAATACTTACCATTCCAGAAAACTGTCTGGAATTCGTAACGTCTTGAAAAATGCTGCAATCTTCGGGATCCGTCAAACCGTTCCTCGGAGAAAATCGTCAACTGCGTTGAATACACGAATGTCGAGCATCGCACTCTTCGCATGATGTAGTGGGATTTGAAGAGCATCCAGGTTGGTTTGAGGATATTTGGTTGGGTTGATTGCCACAAGTAGAACGTGGAAACTCAGCAAGAGTTGGGTAGGGGTTCAAAATTTAGCCCCTCTAGACCTGTATTGGCCGGTGGGTTAGTGCATCGAGTGCGGTACATCTTGGTAATTTGGAAAATCTTTCTTTTGCAGCCAAAAGAAGTATTCTATCTTGAGGCAGCAAGCCGTTATCACTGTGACCTCTCATAAAGTTGAGAATGGTGTGTAGTATTGCCATGATTTGTGTGACTTCTGTTATGTTGACGGATATTACTGCTGTTATTACGTGCCTTTTTTTTTACACCATCTTGCTTTATCGGCCAGTTTCTATTGTTTTAAACGATGGAACATTCGTTTATCAAAATTGGCCTTATCAACTTTCCATACCTTCCTTTTTCCAAGAAGGCGCCAGCCGAACTGATCAGCCGTCTGAATGTTATTGTAATAATTTCATGCATTTTATATCATTTGCAATATCGAACGTCGTGTTTTTTTGTGCCAGCAGAACCGCTGCTTCTGATAGCCGTCAGCATGTCAATGAGCAACCTTCAAGTCGATCAATTCCATCGTGCACAAGTGAAACATTATTTTGCTGCGTTGCGCGATAGCTCAGTGTAACCTCAGTGTTTTTATTTACATTTTCGGCTAAAGTTCTGTCCAGTTAGAATCCGAAAACACTTAATGTGTTGCAGCGGCACAGAAAGTGACCGCAGCAAGAATTCTCTTACAGTGGTTTGTTGACCTAGGCACTCACTTTTTGTGGTATAAATTTCACAGTGTTTCGTGTAGTGAGTCAAAAGTTATTCCAGATGGAAGCCGAGAGGAGAGGAAAAATTCTGTACGCCCACGTTGATAATCCATCGTGGTCCGCAATAAAAATTGCAAAAACGTTGAAACTCGCCAAATCAACCGTGTATGATGTGCTCAAACGTTTCAGGGAACAAAAGAGCGTGCATCGAGTGCCTCAAGGTAAGCGTCGTAGTGCAACATATAACCAAAAGCTGAACCAGAAGGTGTTGAGAACCGTCAGAGCAAACCCTGGACTATCAGATAATGAAATCGCACAAAAATACGCTGCTGATCGCAGTACCGTTCGAAGAATTCGTTTGCGAGCAGGATATCGTTCTTATCGAGCCAGCAAGCAACCAAACAGAACGTTGAAGCAAAATTTCGTCACCAAAACTCGAGCTCCAGTACCAGCAGGTTTTGACGAAGTAACAAGGATGCCTGCTCATCGACGATGAAAACTACGTCAAAATGGATTTCGGACAGCTTCCTGGCCCAAAATTCTACATGGCGACGGCACGAGGAGATGTTTCTGCGAAGTTTAAGTTTGATTTTATGGACAAATTTGCCAAAAAAAAACTGATGATTTGGCAAGGGATATGCAGCTGCGGAGCAAAGACCTAAGTGTTCGTGACGAATAAGACGATGGACTCGAAGCTGTACAATGAAGAATGCCTCAAAAACCGCGTACTATCTTTCATTAAAGCCTATAAAGGTCCCGTGAAGTTTTGGCCAGATTTGGCGAGTTGCCACTACAGCCGGGAAGTCATCCAGTGGTACCGCAATAATAACGTAGATTTCATGGATAAAAACATAAATCAGCCCAACTGCCCGCAGTTCCAGCCCATCGAGAGATTTTGGGCAATAGTGAAGCGGAAGCTTAAGAAAAGTGGAAAAACGGCGACTCAGATGACCAAAATGTGGAACAAATGTATATATATATATTAATATATATATATATATATATATATATATATATATATATATATATATATATATATATATATATATATATATATATATATATATATATATATATATATATATATATATATATATATATATATATATATATATATATATATATATATATATATATATATATATATATATATATATATATATATATATATATATATATATATATATATATATATATATATATATATATATATATATATATATATATATATATATATATATATATATATATATATATATATATATATATATATATATATATATATATATATATATATATATATATATATATATATATATATATATATATATATATATATATATATATATATATATATATATATATGTTTGAATTGAATTGAAACTTATTTCCAAAACTTTTATATTGATTTTCTTGATGATAGTAATATGTTACTTACGTCTTTATTGAAAATTTACTCTAGAAATAATCTTTAAATCCTCTATGTAGTTAAATCAATAAAACAATATTATCAAATATAATGATATTGTGAGTTATGATAAAATAATGACAAAGATTGAACTGTAAAATCACACACTAGCCAAATGGCACACAGCGCTGCATGAATCATACCAGCTCTGATTTGGTCAAATGTTCATTTGCATACCGGAAATGAAAAATACATTCAGTAATAAGTGCAAAAGCCTACCACAGATTCTGTTGCAGCTTCTTGTATTCAAGGCACTAGATACTTCTTAATCATAAGGGGAGAGGACAGGATCAAAATGATAATTGGACATATAAGACATAATAATTATTGAAAAGTATATATAACCTATTAGGTAGAAATTATAAAATTATTTTTATGTTAATATATAAATCACGAAAAACCAATTAATGATAAAAATGGTAATGATGATGATAAAGATGAATGGTAATGGTAATGAATAAACAATGTCATGTAAGATAATATATACAGTGAAGGGATATAATGATATGAACAGAAAATTACATGTTTGCCGACTGCTGTTTTGTTGCAATTGTAGACAAACTTGCACATCTATATTGAACCAGAAAATTTAGACAATGTATGACAGCCATGAGAAAAAAAATGAATTTTAAATTTTAAATTATTTTACAATAAGTGATGACCTGGAAGACCTGAAAACATCATGCAAAAGACAGTACATCTCAAATTTTGATAACCTGAAACCAATTTATATGTAATAATATACGATCATATCATAAAAAAATAAGGTAAAAATGTAATCTGCCTATGTCTCCCTATATTTAAGAACGTTACTTCCATGTTATTAGGGTGAATGTGACCTCCAGGCATACGATCCACTGTAGCAGGTGGAAAAACTACTTGATGTGATATTTCCACAATGGAACTGACTCTTAGCTTCGGGTCTTGACCAAGAATCCCTACTGAGCCCTTGCGGCAATGATTTAGCTGAACTTTTGCTCCTAAAAAATTGTAGGTACACAGCTCGAAAAAGTAGTGTGGATTTCTGTTCAATGTGATGCACATAAATGGAGCGTCACAAAACTTACAAACGTACATCATAAATCGTGTGAAGTTCTAGGACATTCCATACATTATCGACAATGTTGTATGCAAAAACTCGTCTTTGTTAGAACTATTTCATGCAAGTGGCTGCTTCGTGTGGAAATAAATACGATTTAAATGCTCTGATATTTACATCACAATGAACATTCAGATTTTTTTTCTGTGTAATTCAATTTAATGAAACTTTGCTGAAGAAACTTAACTTCTATCTCATCTACGTATCGATTTATAACAGTTTTTCTAAGTTTCCTTAGGATGGGCCTTTAAAAAACCGTTTTTTTTTTGCTCTAATTTCTTTTATTTAAATTTGAATTTGAAAAACTTGTTAAGATGACTTTTAGGGCATAAAAGGACGCAAATTTTGAAGATGCAAGATGGTTGCTAGTTATTGAATAAAACAATTTGTTGAAGTTGAAGAGTAAAAAAAATACGTTTTTTCAAGATATTTTACTCACTTATTTGCAAATATTTCCAAACACAATATACGTAAACTGAAAGTAAAAACTTTCATCTACAAGACCTATGTAAAATCGTTTGTCCTCTTTTGTCCCCTTGTGGAGTAAAACTCATTTTAAAACTGGTAATTTTGCTTTTTTTCTGCATAACTTTCGATCAGCAGCATGAACAATTACCACAAAAGTGTTTATATTTTTAAGTTAACCCATCTCCATTTATTTATTACCATTTATATCACAGAAAAACAGACATAACACATTGAAAATTTCACACTACAAATCATCGTGACCTGCGCCATCTGTTGAGAATACTGCGATGGGTAATAAAGCTGAACAGATGGGAACGTCAACCGTAAGGGAATCAACTATGTGCCATCTGTGGCGAAACTAGCAACTAAGAAACATTTGAATTGATTTCAATATGAATAATTATTATAATTTAGTTAATAATAAAATGATTCGAATAATAATTTTCGTCAGTATTCCATGTTGAAGGATTTCAATACTTCCGGTTTTGGCTATATTGCATCTGTTACCGATATGACCAATATCACTATCCAATTTGAATTTAGGAGTGGCTCGAATGGGTGTGAAGTCAGAGCAACGGAGATCCATTAGTTTTTGCCTTCAGTAAGAACCGCTACTATGCAATAATATTACAGAACGACACAATGTCTAATCCCGAACCTAGTCCAATTGGATTTTTTTTAACCCTCCTCTGTCCCCCACACCAAAGAGCTCACACAGAGAGCCACCTGGTAGCGGACACATACTGAACAAAAGAAAAGAAAAACAAAAACGCGGTGAATCAAAATACAAAAACAAATACAAGGTGAAATCCCAGTGGAACTTGGTTCCTTTGAAGGGATTCACACAAACAAAGAAAAATATATTAACAATGATAACGCTTATGGCTTAAACAATTAAGTTAAACTAAACTAAAGTAATATTAAATATGTAGAAAAAAACAAGCAGGAGCGAGAAAAACCTACAAACATAAAAGGTTGACACATTTTTCAAAATATACATTTACGTTCCTGATTATATGATGCTTGAGCTCACTTTTAAAGAGAAGGTTATTCGTTATTGTTTTCAAATCATTGGGAGCATGTTAAACTTTAATGGACCGTAATTCATGATGCGTGATAGACCCAAGTTTGTGCTTGCTCTGCTTCTCAATAGTTCATTAGCATGTCTAGTGTTCTGGAGATTAACTCTAGTCGAGAAACCAATAATGTGTAAAGTATTGTGTACAAACATGATTGTCTGAGAATCACGTAAGCCTAGTATGGGAATAATTCTGTGGTATAGACTTGTATAAAGCAAAACTGTCGAATATAAATGAGGTAAATTGTATATTACTTTTACACATCTGTTCTGCAGCGTTTGAATTTTTTTAAGTTTTGATTTAGCAGCATGACCCCAGACAATGGTTAAATATTGAAGTATTGAATGAATACAAGCGTAGTAAAAACGTAGTAAAGCTTCATTGAGCACGAAACAACGTACCCTTTTCATGAGTTGTTTTATGTTTTATATGAGTGTCCCAGGAAATACATGAATCCAAGTGCAACCCTAAGTATTTAAAAGATGTAACTTTTGCAATCTTCATGTTTCTGATATACGGATCGGAGTGCTGCGAAATTTTTTTACGTAACGAGTGGAAAACCATATACTTTGTTTTAGTAACATTCAGAGTAAGATAATTGCGGTTCAAAATTCAATAAGAGTTAATAAATCTGATTCCATGTCTGCTATGATGGATTGAACATTAGAACGAGGGTAAAATAAAGCCGAGTCATCTGCAAACAGTCTCGGTATTCCATGGAGCTTTAAATTACCAAAATCATTAATAAATATCAAAAATAGCATAGGACCTATGTTACTCCCTTGAGGAGTACCTACATCAATCGGGCGTAAACTGCTACGATTACCGTTTATTGCTACAAATTGTTTCCTATCTGTTAAATAGCTTTTTATCAAATCATTGGCAACTCCTCTTACGCCATATCGATCAAGTTTTTCCAGTAGAATTGAATGGTTTAGGGGGTCAAATGCTTTTTTGAGATCGACAAATAAACCTCCTACGATCTTTCTTTTATCAATTTCACAGATCAACTCATCAACAAGCTCGGTAATGGCAGTCATTGTTCTCGAAAGCCATACTGAAATTTATACAGAACATTATTGGCACACACAAATTTCAGAAGCCTGCTAGTCAAAAGTTTTTCCAAAATTTTATTAATGACAGACAACGTCGAAATCGGTCGATAATTCGAAGGATCGCAAGTGTCTCCAGATTTAAAAACTGGCGTTAGTTTAGCAATTTTTAAAACGTTTGAATAAATTCCAGTTACTATTATTCTATTGAAAAGTTTAGCAATAATCTCGGATAGTGGGCCTATGTTAGTTTTAACTAAGTCAGTAGGAATGAAATCATGCCCTCTGCTTTTCTTTACGTCTAGCTGACTTATTAAAATGCTGACACGGTGGTGGGCCGTGATAAAAAATATAAAGTTTCTAACACATTTAACATTTTTCAGATAATCAAAATTATTCCTAGGGAGCTGATCAGCCAGGTTGTTCCCAATGCTAGAGAAATAGCAACCACCCCCATCCCCCCCCCCCAATTTCCTCCCCAAAATCATTTTCCACCTCAATACGAACAATTAATTATTAACATAAAAATTTTTTTTTTCTCTTTTTTTTTTTACTTTTTTGACACTCCTTCCCTTTGCCCTTCTGGATTTTTTTCCTTTTCCAAATACCTAATTTTAATTGTATCAATCTCCAAACGATCATTGCCCAGTGAACAAGCGAACGGTACAGTTCGTTCGGTCCGCTCTTCGTTGCTTTTCACGAGTTGTTTCAATTCTTCAGTCTTAAGTTTTTTTTTGCGCTCGCGAGTGAAATTGAGTCTTGGTTTTCTGAAGAAGAAAAAGTTGTTTGATAAGCAGTGCAACAACGTCATTAATTGCAATTAGCAATATTGCAACGATCGAAAAGCCATATTGTCCCGCATTTATACGGCACGCACACCAGCAGTCCATCGTGTGTAGCGTGCATTCGTTCATCTGCTAACCACCACCGACCAGTATCACCAGTATCATTATCACCATCGTTCAGCTCCACGCCTAGCCGGTACACGCGGCCACTCATCGTCGCTCGGCAGCAGCAGCATATTCGTCGCCCGTATGCAGCAGATCCGTGATATATATAAGATAAGTTTTTGTTTCTCGCTCTTCTGAATACAAGAAGCGTTATCTTATAGTGTGTGAGAGTCTGCGGGAGTGTGTGAGAGAGTGTGAGAGTGTGTGAGAGAGTGTGCTTAGCTTTAGTTTGTTTTTCTGTGTTTAGTTATTTATAGATTGCGTCAGTGGTGAGCGTCATAAGCTCCCACGAACGAGCCATGGATGGTTTGTCGGATGACGAACCATCTATGGGGCAAAACGATGGGTTAGCTCTTAAAGTTACCCGATCGCGTGCTTATCCAGATAGTTCAGCTGGTCCTTGGGTTGTCTATTTTCGGCCCAAAACGAAACCTCTCAATATCTACCAGATTTCAAACGATCTGACGAAACGATTCTCGGCCGTGACCGAGATAATTAAGGTGAGACCCAATAAACTAAAAGTCGTTGTGTCCAACCTTAAACAGGCTAACGAAATTGCTGTCTCTCAGTTTTTTACACTGGAATATTTAGTGTACATCCCAGCTCGAGGTATTGAGATTGAAGGGGTGGTCACCGAAGCGAGCTTGACCCCTGAGATCCTGTTGAAGCAGGGGGTTGGTCGCTTTAAGAACCCTCTGCTTCCTTCAGTCAAAATACTTGATGTGCGAAAACTAGGCACAGTATCGATCACTAAGGGTGAAAAGAAATTTACCCACTCAGACTCGTTTCGTGTGACTTTTTCTGGTTCAGCCCTCCCTCAATACGTCGAGTTGGGAAAACTTCGACTACCTGTGCGGTTGTTTGTACCTCGGGTCATGATCTGCGAAAAGTGCAAGCAGATGGGACATACGACCTCCCATTGCAGCAATAAGGCACGCTGCTCTAATTGTGGGGAGAAGCACGAAGATGGCGCCTGCGCAGACAGCACACCAAAATGCGCTATCTGTAAGGGTACTCCTCCTCATGCTCTCTCGTCGTGCCCGGCGTACAAACAACGCGGGGGAAAATTAGAACGCTCGCTAAAACAGCGTTCCAGGCAATCTTTCGCCGAAATGGTGAAAAAAGCCTCACCATCACCCGATGCCAATACAAATCCATTTGCTCCTCTGTCAGATGACGAGTCTGACTTTGATTTGGTTGAAGAGGGAACATCAGCCAGTGCTTCACGAAAGCGAAGACGCGTCCGCCCACGGAAAGCTGCTGAACCGGAGCCCAAAACCAGCTTGCCCATTTCAAGGAAAGGTGGAAAAAAGGAAAATCCAATTCCACCTGGTTTCCGTAGTACTAACTACACCCAGGACTTTCCATCTCTTCCGGGGACATCCAAAACCCCTGAAGCCCCTATTTTAAGAACAGAAGCCCCCTCCTAAAGTGGGCTGTTCTCATTTGATGACATTGCCGAAGGTATCTTCAAGTACCTCGAAATTTCTGACCCTCTTAAAAGCATTGTTCTTGCAATGCTTCCCTCAGTGAAAACTTTTTTTGAAGCAATTCACAATCAAGTGGCCCCTCCTTGCAGCAATCATTTCCTTCGATGGATAATTTTCCAAATGAGGTCGGGGATTTGATCACTGTTCTACAGTGGAATTGTCGAAGTTTAATTCCTAAATTGGAATCATTCAAATTTTTAGCTCACAATACCGGTTGTGATGCATTCGCTCTTTGTGAAACATGGCTCTCTTCCGAAATCAATCTTCCGTTTCATGATTTCAATATTATTCGTCTTGATCGTGAGGATTCACGTGGAGGGGGAGTACTTTTGGGGATCAAAAAGTGCTACTCCTTCTATAGAGTGAATTTTCCTCAAACTCCAGGTATTGAAGTAGTCGCGTGTCAGGCTGTTATTAAAAATAAAAGCCTTTGCATTGCTTCTGTAGATATTCCTCCTAGAGCCTCAATTAACCGAAAACAACTTTCAGATATTTGTTCGGTCCTTCCTTCTCCACGGTTGATCATGGGAGATTTTAACTCTCACGGTACAGGCTGGGGAGAACTGTACGATGACAACCGGTCTTCCCTGATATATGACCTCTGTGACAACTTCAATATGACAGTTCTTAACAATGGCTGGTCCATCCTCAGTTGGCAGTAGATTAGACCTCACACTTTGTTCGAATTCATTATCGTTGGATTGCACATGGAATGTGATTCAAGATCCCCACGGTAGTGATCACTTGCCCATAAAAATTTCGGTTGCCACCGGGTTCAATCCGTCGAAATCTGTCAACGTCACGTATGATCTTACCCGTCACATCGATTGGACAAAGTTCAGAACAGCAGTAGATGAAGCCGTAACGACGGTAGAAAGGCTTTCACAACTCCTATCGACCCATCACGATGTTATCCTGCATTAGAAAGTTGTTGGAGAAAATGATCCTCTTCCGTCTGGACAAATGGGTTGAGACGAACAACCTGCTTTCAGATACTCAATATGGTTTCCGTAGGGGTAAGGGAACGAACGACTGTCTCGCGTTGCTTTCCACAGATATTCAGTTAGCTTTTGCTAAAAAAAGAGCAAATGGCTTCTGTATTCTTGGACATAAAGGGGGCTTTTGATTCAGTATCTGTTGAAGTTCTTTCAGATAAACTCCACGCTTGTGGCTTTTCACCATTAATGAATAATTTTTTGTACAATTTGCTGTCAGAGAAACATATGAGCTTCTCTCATGGAACCTCTACAGCTTCACGATTTAGCTACATGGGTCTCCCCCAAGGATCATGTTTAAGCCCCCTTTTGTATAATGTGTATGTCAAAGACATTGACGGTTGTCTAAATGACAACTGTACGTTGAGACAGCAGAGGGTCAATTTTCTCTGCACAATTACCGAGACCTGGTGGGGAGCTCATCCACAAGATCTTCTAACGTTGTACCGGACAACGATTTTGTCGGTTATGGAATACGGTAGTTTTTGTTTTCAGTCAGCGGCTCGGTCGCACTTCATTAAACTGGAACGTATTCAGTATCTGTGTATTCGTATCGCGTTAGGTTGCATGCACTCGACTCACACCATGAGTCTTGAAGTGCTGGCTGGCATGTTGCCACTCTCGGATCGGTTTTCAGAATTATCTCTCTGACTCCTCACCAGGTGTGAAGTAATGAACCCCCAGGTGATCGAAAATTTTGAGAAGCTCCTTGAGTTGAATACTCAAACCCGCTTCATGACCTTGTACCATTTGTACCTAACACAGGATGTCAGCCCTTCGCCGAACATTTCCAATCGTGTTTGCTTCTCCGATTTCGACAATTCGGTTCATTTTGATTTATACCAGAGCATCATCGTCCTATGATTGCTCCGGTAATATTTGCTTCAAAGTTTGGCCAAGTTGATTCCACTAAATCGTTCTTCACTGACGGATCATTGATAGAGGAGTCAGCAGGCTTTGGTATATTTAACGAAATGTATAGCGCCAATCGTAAACTTCAAGCTCCTTGTTCCGTATATGTCGCTGAATTAGCGGCAATACACTTTACGCTAGAAATTGTTGCCTCATTAATACCGGATCAATACTTCATTTTCACGGATAGTCTCAGTTCTATAGAGGCTATTCGCTCATTGAGGCCAGTAAAGCACTCCTCGTTTTTTCTCATGAAAATACAGGAGCTTCTAAGTGCTTTATCTTCGCGTTATTTTATCATCACCTTTGTATGGGTCCCATCTCATTGTTCAATTCTGGGCAATGAGAAAGCGGACTCGCTTGCAAAGGTGGGCGCTATGGAAGGCGATATTTGTGATCGACAAATCGCCTTTAACGATTTTTTTTCTATTTTTCGTCAACAGTCACTCGTCAGCTGGCAGTATAAATGGAGTAAAGGAGATTTGGGGCGATGGCATCATTCTATCATCCCAAAGGTGTCGAAGAAATCTTGGTTTAGGGGGATGAATGTGGGTCGAGACTTCATTCGTGTCATGTGATGCAATTTAATTTGTTTATTTATTTGACATCAATCATGTGTAGACTTTTAGTTACAGTTATTAACATGTTTGTTACTCTTAAATCTATATAAATAGCCGGCGTCGGTGGTGTAGTGGTAAAGCGTGACTGCTACTTGGCACCCCAGTGGGTCTGGGTTCAATCCCAGTCGACGTCGGTGGTTTTTCTGAGGTGAAAAAATCTGGTCACGTCTTCCTTCGGAAGGGAAGTAAAGCCGTTGGTCCCGGTTCATATTCATGAGTCGTTAGGTAGGGTCCAGGTGGTGGAGTCGTCTTCCTGGCGTCGGTGATTGTCACCATGTGAGGAAATAGGCCGACGTAAAATAAAGATTAAAAAAAAAAAAAAAAAATCTATATAAATATATTTGTTACAGTATTAAGCTTACATTCTAGTACATTTATGAGCAGCTTTTTATCAAATATCATTAAAGTATTGCTTCAATTTATATTTTGTCGTAGTGAAGTCAACGTTTTCGCAATGCATATTGTATGTTGCCATCAACCGATTTCATGGCCCAAATTTAGCATAATTTGTACAATAGTGGCTTGTAGTAAAAACATTTAGATTTCGTAGTTGTCGACTTGGAATATAAAAATTAAGTTTTGATAAAAGTTCTTCAGAATCAATACGATGCGAAACGATATCGTTTACAACTGAGACCATTGCGAATTCTCGACGCTCTTTTAATGTTTTTATGCTGATGAGCATACAACGAGCTTTATAAAATGGTAAAGGAAATCTTGTCCAACCTAATTTTCGAAGGGCAAACAGTATAAATTGCTTTTGAACTGATTCTATTCGTTGTTCGTGCGTGACTGAAAAAGGTGACCATACTACGCTACAATACTCAAGTATTGACCTCACATATGCAACGTATAATGTTTTTATTGTGTATGGGTCATGAAAGCTGTAACTAAATCGTTTTATAAATCCTAGTATGCTACTTGCTTTACTGATTATTGTGTTATAGTGGTCAATGAATGTTAGTTTCTTATCTAAAATATCACCTAAATCCTTAATTCTTCCGCACTTTTCAACTGCCTGATTTCCTAGCGAGATTGTACAGTCTAATGTATTCCGCTTTCTACTAAATGATATTGATTTACATTTTTGGACGTTTAGCTGCAAAAGGCTTTTTTTGCACCAATTATAAAATAGGAGTACGTCGTTTTTGAATAGTCTTATATCTTCCTTGTTTTTTATTTCTAAAAATATCTTTAAATCGTCCGCATAAATAAGAATTTTTACGTTTTTTAAAATGAGGGAAATATCGTTTACAAATAGTATAAACAAAAGAGGGCCGAGATGGGAGCCTTGAGGAACTCCTGAAGTAACCCGAATAGGATTTGAAGTCTTGCCTTTAAATCTGACTATTTGTTGTCGGTCAGTGAGATAAGACTCGAGCCATTTAAGAAAATTTAGCTCAATACCCATTTTTTGCAGTTTGAATAGAAGCATGAATATATCAAATGCCTTGCTGAAGTCTGTATATAAAGCTTCAACATGGTTTCCATTGTCCATTGCAACCAGCAAATAGTTAACGAATTCGAATAAATTTGTATTGGTTGAGCGTGCTTTGAAGAATCCATGTTGCAAGGTAGAGATTCTATTTTTAATTTGACAAAATAGTTTTTCATTAATGATTGCTTCAAAAAGTTTTGGAACGCAAGAGATAATAGCAATACCGCGATAATTTCGTATGTCAGATTTTTGCCACATTTAAAAATAGGAACTAGATAGGAACTTTTCCACGAGTTGGGAAAAATACCGGATTTGATCGACTTATTGAAAAGCCAAAACAAGGGGGTTGTAAGCTCCGAAGCTAAGTTTTTCAGAAAAATGGGGGGAATTGCATCGGGCCCACATCCTTTGGAGACATCTAGTTTTTTCAATGCTTCTTTTATGTCATGCACATTTATATTGTTTACACTAATATCTCCACTAAATTCTGGAAAGAAACCGAAATATTTGCGATCACGATCTGCTTCAAAAAATGTGGTATATATATCTTGGAAGAAAGTTGCAAATAGATTGCAAATTTCTGGCGAGGTAGAACCCACATTTTCATCTAGGTACATTTTTGATGGAAAATTGTCAGATTTCAATTTAGTTTTTACATAGTTAAAGAATTTTTTTGGATTAGATTTAATCTCTAACTCGGTTTTTGAGTTATACTCATCAAAGGCAATATTAACGGCTTGATTTAAAGGGTGTATTCGATAAAAATGGCACACAGAAAATCTTCTGTAACTTTTGAATCGTATTAATAAAAAACCTAGAAATTTGAGTAGATCTTATCCATAGTGTATTATATACATCTGCCAAGTTTCATAGTTATACATTCAGTAGTTCCAGTCATGTCGTCGAAACAAGAAATTGTCCGTGAGAAAATTTTGTGCACTCACAATCAAAATCCAGGGGCATCCCACCGGTGGATTGCTAAAAGGCTTGGAATTGCAAACACAACTGTGTCTCGTGTAATAAGAACCTTCAAGGAGCGTTTGAGTGTCCAAAGGAAGGAAGGGAGTGGTCGTAAAAGTGGTCCAATGGACAGTAAAATGGCCAGGAAAGTCGTACAACAATTCAAGAACCGTCCAAACATGTCAATTCGAGATGTCGCTAAAAAGTCTAAGGTGTCAGTCAGTTTTGTGCAGAAAACCATGAAGCGTGCTGGGTTACATGTTTACAAAGTGCAAAAAGCCCCAAACCGGAATGAAAAACAAAACATCACAGGGAAAACCCGCGCCCGGAAACTTTACACGAAGCTGCTCACCAAATCCGGTTGCATCGTGATGGATGACGAAACATACGTCAAGGCCGACTTCCGTCAACTTCCTGGGCAAGAATATTTCGTTGCCAAGTCGAAGTTCGATGTTCCGAAGGATGTTCGAAAGAAGAAACTATCGAAATTTGCAAAGAAGTTTCTAATCTGGCAGGCGATTTGCGGATGTGGTGAAATAAGTGCTCCCTTCATCACTTCCGGAACAATAAACGGTGCGATTTACACGGAAGAGTGCCTTAAGAAGCGTCTTTTGCCATTCATTAAGAAGCACAAAGGATCAACTCTGTTTTGGCCTGATCTAGCATCCTGCCACTACGCTCGAAACGTATTGGAGTGGTACCGAGCCAACGGAGTCAATTTTGTGCCAAAGGATATGAACCCACCAAATTCACCGGAACTTCGTCCAATTGAAAAATTCTGGGCAATTATGAAAACGGAACTTCGCAAACATCCGAAAACTATAAAAACAGAGCTAGAATTGAAGAAAATTTGGGTAAAAACAACAAAAACACTGGGAAAATCGGTTGTACAAAATTTGATGGGTGGAGTGAAAAGGAAGGTGCGGGCATTCGGGATTGGAGACGAAATTGAATAAAACAAATGTTGTAAATCAAAACTCATTAGTAGTTCTTCATTCCCTGAAAATTTCAAGAAAATCCGATAATCAGTTTAATTTTGATGAGTATATATGTGTGTGCCATTTTTATCGAATACACCCTTTAGCTGGTCGCAAATATTCAAATAATTTAACAGATTCTCGTTGCTACTATTTCTTTTGTATACTTTATGTGCTTTTTGCTTTTGGTTTTTTAATTTTTTTATTTGTTCATTATACCAAACTGGGTTTTTTGAATAACTTTGTCTCCTTATTCTTTTCAATGGTACATGTTCAACTATAATTTCGAATAATAATTTGTAAAATGCATCAACAGAAGATTCGACATTTTCCTCGTTTCTAAAAATCGTGTCATGTCTAGCCTCATATCCAATCATTATTCTTTGAACGCTCATTTATACCGGGTTGGGCTGAGCGACAGCCATCTCTGTGAGTGTGGACAAGGCTATCAGGACGCAGATCACGTTATTTGGTCTTGTGCTGAACATCGTGGAGTCAGATCGGAGCTTTATGATTTCCTTCGGGCTCGAGGTAGACAACCCAATGTGCCAATTCGAGATATTTTGGCTGTACGTGATTTGGAGTACATGAAACTCATTTATGTGTTTTTGACTAACATTAGCCTTAGATTGTAGTTAGTTTAACCTGTATGTTTACTATAAGTTTTTTTTTTATCTGTGTATGTGTGTATGTGTGTGTGTTTTTTCTTTTTAAAAAATGTTCAAGTCAAAAGAAAACCATAAATTGTATAGTTATAAGTTTTTAGATAATTTAGAATTTAAATTTAATGTGTCATGTAAACCATACTTTAAATTCCCACCCTCTTTCCCATCCGTAATTTGTAATCCCTATTAACCTCGAGACGGCCGCGAGTAATCGGCTCTATCCTCTTAACTTTAGTTTTAAGATAGATGATGTATAAAAATATGAAAATTTGGCTCTGTAAAGTTGATTCGATTGAGCCTGTACAAATAAACGATTATTATATAAAAAAAAAAAAAAAAAATCTCCAAAGGCTATAATAAGTCATCCAGGGGCAATGCTCACCTTTTATTCTGACAATTTTGATAAAAGTTCTGGTACACTGAATTAAAAGATTATTATATGTTGTGATGAGGGTGTCGAAGGTAGCATCAACATCATCAGTAACTTGAAAATTGCTCAAAAATATTGAAAATTGATTTTGCAGTTTAACACGATCAACAATGTTCATTCTCAGTTCTTGTTGCCTCTTTTCATTGCTCAAAGCGAGAGACGAAATAATCGCTAATATCGCTGAAGATAGTGTGATTTTGCAGTTTCGCAGCATGGTCGATCGGGCAGATAATATGATCCAGAATATTATTACTTGCTGGACGAGTTGGGAATGTATTTGTACAAATATAGCCGTACGATTCTAATAAGTTTTTATATCTTATTACTATATTGTTATTCTGGAGATTAATTGGGACATTCACATCACCAACAATAAAAAATGGTTTGGACGGAGTAGCAGTTGATAACCAGCCTTCTAAAACATTCTGAAATTCATTGTAATCAAAAGATTTTAACCAACAGGTTATTTAACTGAGTAAAATCTTTTAATAAACAAAAATATAAATACCCGACTGATTTACTTACAAAAATGCAGAGCATGTTTGAAATAAAAATATTTATTTTCAGGTCTCTATGCCAAATCCAAAAATATTCACATTTATTTTTAATACGAATTATTTTAAAACAATCAGTGACGTAACGCTAATTTTAACAAAGAATACTTTTGAAACAAATTTAACATATATTTGTGGCAAGAACAAACAAAAAATTACCTTTGAGTCGAAATAAACATATTTGCTTTGACGATAGTTTTCTTCGAGTGTAGTTTTCATAATACAACTCTTTTCGTTTAATTTAAATTTATTGTTTAAAATTTATTTCATGATCAAATAGTCAAGTTCATTTTTACAACGTATCAAGTAATCGGTAAATTTAACAAGACCCTTAGCAACATTTGCAGATTTTCTTCTTGTATAGTTATGACTTCACGCAGAAAAAAATACAGTCATAACACACATAAGGAGTGTATCGAAAATAAGCTATCCACAAACTTTCTTTCAAATTATGTTGAAAACCGATATTTTATTCATACAAAAAATTGATCCTTCATTGTACGAGGTAAAACTTGAACATAATGAAGACCGGATGAAATTTAAGTTATTCCTTCACGAATTTTCGAACTTTGGATCGAATGCTCTTCATCAAGTTCCGGACAAGTGTTGCATCGCATTTTTTGGACGCTTGAGCCCAAATTTTTTTGAACTCCTGCATGTTCCCAGCTGCCTTACCAGTCTTCTTGAAGACCCTCTTCACGATTGCCCAGTAACGTTCGATGGGTCGAAACTGAGGGTAATTTGGTGGATTGATATTTTTCTCAACGAAATCTATACCCTTTTCCGCAAGCCAATTGAGAGTGGTTTTGGCATAGTGAGCCGACGCTAAATCCGGCCAAAACAGTGGAGGTGTACTATGCTTCTTATATAAAGGCAACAATCTCTTCTGGAGACACTCAGATCGATAGATTTCCGCATTTATAGTTCCGGTAGTGTAAAAAATGGTTGACTTCAAACCACAGGAACATATTGCTTGCCATACCAGTACCTTTCGACCGAATTTCTCCACTTGAATCGACCTGTCCGCATCGCTCACATCCTCCCCAACGACGGCAGTAAAGTATTGTGGACCTGGAAGGGTTTTTGAGTCCTCCTTTACATAGGTCTCATCGTCCATCAAAACGCATGCATCCGGACGCTGCAAAAGACTCGAATACAATTTCCGGGCCCTTGTTGCTGCTCGCTTCTTCTGTTCGGTACTTAGTTTCGAGATTTTCTGCTTCTTGTAGGTCTTCAGGTGGTTTCGCCTCTTGATACGCTGGATCATTCCGACACTCGTTCCTGCTTTTTTGGCCAAATCACGTATTGACATTGATTTGTTCTTCATGATTAGAGATACCACTTTCTGCTCCAGTTTCGGGTTGGAGGAACCGGGTTTTCTGCCTCTTCCTGGTAGCTCATCCAAAGAATAGTGTTCCCCAAACTTATTAATGATGGTTTTAACACTCGCATGATGAATTCCAAACCGCTTCGCCAATTTTCGCATAGTAATACTCTTCTCACTTAGCCATGTGTCCAGAACCTTAATTTTCACTTCCTTTTCAATACGCGACATTTTGAAAACGCAGAATTTGAACCGCACAAACAAGTAAACAAAAGAAAGCTGACAGTCAAACGCACAGCATGCAGTGTTCAGAGCATAAAAAACCATCACAAATACATGCGTACAACGCAAATGTACGTGGTTAGCTTATATTCGATACACTCCTTATTCCAGGTAAATCCAAACATAAACCTAGTTTATTCTGGCCGCAAAAATAAACTTGCTTTATTTCAAATACATTCTATGTTTAAAATCAAGCGACATCGATGTTTGAAATAAAAATCATGTTATGTTTATTTTAAACATATTAATTATAAGAACAAACGTACATATTTTGGATTTTAATGATTGCGTTCTAAATGTATTCTATTTATTCCATGAATCTTGGTTATCTTAATTCTGGATTTGGCTTGTATTCTAACATATTCTAGGTTCAACGAGTTTGCTCAGAGATCCACTACTGGAATCAAGCAAATAACCTACCAATTAATGTGACGATTGACTCATGTTGCAAGCGTCGAAATTTGCCTCGGCCTCAAGTTCTGGAGAGAGAAGTACACGCTCAAATTCACCTACCCGATGAATGTATTGTTAGAATAACAATGCCTTGAATTTGATTCAAAAATTGTTATTTTCCTTCGAAACAGGCTTTCTATTTACTTTGAACAATTCTTATGTTTCAAGTTGAACATCGATATTTTTAATTTAAATGGACTAAATTTGTATCCGTGTTGGATACAAAAATAAATGTCTCTAGGCATTATAAGAAATTGGTCAAATGATTTGTAGTGCGAAATTTTCAATGTGTTATGTTTGTTTGTCTGTGATATAAATGGTAATAAATAAATGGAGATGGGTTAACTTAAAAACATAAACATTTTCATAAAAATCTCGCGTTGTTAGGCACTTTTGTGGTTTTTGTTGATGCTGCTGATCGAAAGTTATGCAGAAAAAATGCAAAATTACCAGTTTTAAAATGAGTTTTACTCCACAAGGGGACAAAAGAGGACCATTTTGCATAGGTCTTGTAGATGAAAGTTTTTAATTTCAGTTTGTAACCGTTCGCCAAATTCTCCGAGCTGATGCAGCAAACACAGTGGCTTAAGCGCCACTCTTGTTTCCGAGAGACCACTGGTCAATTTTAATTATAATGCCCGACTAAGCAAGCAGTGCTTTGTTTGCGAACTACAGCAGAAGGTGCCATACCGGCAAAGGCGCAGCGTAAGGGCAAGTAGCACAGTCTCCTTTATTGTTTCCTCATCTGTTGTTATCAACCGTCTTCTGCCTCTCCTTGAGTTGTCTACTTTCGGCAGAAAGTGACTTTTTGGGCATAAAAAGAAATTTGACGCGTCGTTATCCGGGGACCGAATTTCATCAGGTCAATCGAAACAAACTGAGTGTCACTGCACCTACGTATAAAATTGCAAATGAAATTGCTAGTGACGAAGGTTATAATGTCGAGTACTACGTCTACATCCCATCTCGAGATGTGGAGATAGACGGTGTGGTTTCTGCAGCGAACCTGACGTGTGAAGACGTTATGGAAGGTAAGGGGCGACTTCCAGATTCTGCTTCGTCTACCATTGAGATTCTAGAATGCAAACAATTGCATGCAGGATCGATGGTAGATGGAAAAAAGACGTATTCGCCGTCGGACTCGCTACAAGTGACCTTCGCCGGATCAATTCTCCCAAAATTTGTTGAAATTGATAAAGTTTTTTTTTCCTAGTGCGCCTTTTTGTACCAAGGGTATTTAATTGTACCATGTGCAAACAGTTGGGTCATACGGCTACTTTTTTTGTGGCAAATGCGGCCAAAGGCATCTAGAGGATGCTTGCCAACAGGAAGCAACAAAGTGTGCTTACTGTGGCAAAGAGCCTCTCCACGATTTGCAGAACTGCCCCGTGTACAAGAAGCGCACTGGTAACGTGAGACGTTCCATACAAGAACGCTCCAAGCAGCCGTATGCAGAAATGTTAAAGTCCCAAAACAGAGCGTCTGCATCGTCTGTATCAACCGTTCAAAATGAAAATCCTTTTTTGATTTTGTCTTCCGCTGAACTGGATTCTGACGTAGCCGATGAGGGTGGATTTCCGGAAGTACACGCCCCCGGTAAAAGAAAGCCTTCTAGTTCTCCGGGTGTGCGCCTGAGACAAATTAAATCTACTCTCAAAAGCTTGCAAAAAACTGGAGGTAGCGGGAGTCAATTAAAAAAACCGAATAAACCGGTAATAGCTGATGCATCCGTTCCTAGCTGTAGCTATACCAACCCGCCGCTGCCTAATAACAGTAACCGTACACACTTAGATTTTTTTACAGAAATCTGTAAAAGTTTACCGAATTCTCAACAGCTGAACGTTCGGTTATCCAATTTAACGGATTTCGGTAAAATTTTACCGAAATCCGGTAATTTGTTTACAGATAACTGTAAAATTTCACCGAAATCCGTTAAATCGAATTACCGAACGTTCAGCTGTTGAGAATTCGGTAAACTTTTACAGATTTCTGTAAAAAAATCTAAGTGTGTAAGAGGTTGAGAATACCATAAACTACGTCTTCTAGCAATTCTAAGAATATCCCGTCCAAGCGAGGTGAGATTAATTTTAGGGACATTGTGGATAACATTTTAAATGCTCTTGGCCTTTCGGATGCTTCACCGCTCCGAGGAATTATTGACCTGCTTATTCCTATAGTTGGAAACTACTTCAAGCAATTGACTGTATCATGGCCCCTTATTGGTGAATTCATATCTTTCGATGAATAATTCGTCGAGTGAGGATCGAGATATGATCACCGTATTACAATGGAACGGTCGCAGTCAAATACCTAAATTAAACTCGTTCAAGTATTTGATTCACAATTCTGATTGTGATATATTTGCTCTCTGTGAAACATGGCTTTCTTCTGAAGATGAATTAAACATCCACGATTTTAACATTATTCGCCTGGATCGAGATGATTCATATGGTGACGTACTTTTGGGGATCAAAAAGTGCTACCCCTTCTATAAAATCTCACTCCCAATAATCTCAGGCATTGAAATCGTCGCTTGCCAAATAAATGTAAAGAATAAAGATCTTTGCATAGCTTCCGTCTATGTCCCTCCGAGGGCATCAATAAACCGCCGTCAACTTTGGAGTTCAATTACATTACTTCCATCTCCAGTTCTTATTCTGGGCGATCTGAACTCCCACGGTACTGCTTGGGGCAAACAATACGATGACAACAGAGCGGGTATTTTCTATGACTTATGCGACGATTTCAACTTGACCAACACTGGGGAAGCGACACGAATAGCCAGGGAGAGTCGACTTGACATATCTTTGTGTTCTAATTCACTATCATTAGATTGTCTGTGGAAGGTAATCAATGATCCCCATGGTAGTGATCACTTACCAATAATTATCTCAATCACAAATAGTTTTCAAAAAACAGACCAGTCAATCCATGTTCCTTATGACCTCACGAGGCATATCGATTGGCAACATTTTGCATCGACGGTAACCCTTGGTATTGATTCTACCGATCCTCTTCCACCATTAGAAGAGTATCGTTTCCTTTCCGAGCTGATGTACAAACGTGCATTAGAAGCTCAGAAACGAGTGCATCCCTCAAAAGAGGACCCGCCACCTCTGGGTGGGATGACGAATGCACTAAGTTGTATCTTGAGAAATCCGATGTGTTAAAAGATTATCGCAGACATGAAACATGTGAGCTTTTTGATAAGTACCTCAAGCTTGAAAAAAAGCTTAAAAACTTACCCAAAGCAAAGAAACGCAATTACTGGCGTTCGTTTGTAGAGGGACTATCTAGGGAGACCTCGATGACAACGCTTTGGAGAAAGGCTCGTTATATGCGAAACCGCTCATCCTCCAATGAGAGTGAAGAATACTCCATGCAGTGGATATTCGTCTTCGCTAAAAAGGTTTGTCCAGACTCTGTCCCAACACAACCGAATTTACGGGATACTACCCGAAATAACGGCTCTCTGGACGAACCATTCACAATGTGGGAATTTTCAATGGCACTTCTTTTATCGAATAACTCTACTCCGGGAAGCGATATGATTAGATTCAACCTTCTAAAAAATCTCCCCGATATCGCTAAAAGACGATTACTTTACCTGTATAACACTCTCATGGAATTAAATATAGTTCCACCCGCATGTAGGCAGGTTAAAGTAATAGCTATTCAAAAGCCTGGGAAACCAGCGTCTGATTACAATTCTTACCGTCTGATCTCTATGCTATCATGTTTAAGGAAATTGTTAGAAAAAATGATCCTATCAAGACATTACCGTTGGGTTGAATCAAACAACCTACTATCAAATACGCAATTTGGTTTCCGAAAGAGCAAAGGAACAAACGATTGTTTAGCGTTGCTTTCACCTGATATACAACTGGCATTTGCACACAAGGAGCAATTGGCTTCAGTATTTCTGGATATTAAGGGCGCATTTGATACAGTTTCCAGATAGTCTGCACAGTAGGGGTTTGCCAGGAGTTTTAAATAATTTTTTGTATAATTTACTGTCAGAAAAACAAATGACCTTCAATCTAGGCCAACTGACAACTTCCAGAATTAGCTACATGGGCTTACCCCAAGGCTCATGTTTATCCCTTGCTTTACAATTTTTATGTTAAAGATATTGATAAATGCTTGGAAAATAGATGCACGCTAAGACAACTTGCAGACGATGCTGTGATCTCCTTTAGAGGTCCACGTGCGGAAATCTAACAAAGACCATTGCAAAATTCCCTAGATAATCTGTCCATCTGGGCCAGAAATTTGGGGATCGAGTTTTCACCGCATAAAACCAAACTGGTAGTGTTTACTAGAAACCGGTTCCCAGCCCAACTGCGTCTCAAGCTGTTGGGAAGAGACATTACCCAATCTTTTACCTTCAAATACCTTGGAGTCATGTTTGATTCAAAATGCACTTAGAGTAATCACTTTGCGTGTTTAAAACAGAAATGTCAACAAAGGATCAATTTTCTAAGATCAATTTCCGGGACATGGTGGGGTGATCACCCGGAAGGCCTCATTAAACTCTACAAAACAACTATTCTTTCAGTTCTCGAATATGGCTCTTTTTGCTTCCTCTCGGCAAGAAATAGCCACCTCATCAAATTGGAACGCATTCAATATCGTTGTCTACGTATTGCCCTTGGCTGTATGCATTCAACGCATAATATGAGCCTGGAGGTTCTGGCAGGAGTAAAACCCTTACAGAACCGCTTCTGGGAGCTCTCATCTAGAATACTGATCAAGTGTGGAATCAGTAACAACCTTGTGATTGAAAACTTCAAAGAAATGCTCGAATTGAGCACCCCAAAACCAAACCCCCTTCCCCCCTTTCCTTCCCTTTCACACCCCCCCAAAGACCCCCCCGAAACAGGCTATTCTGGAGCCACACAACTTCGACTTATTTTAATTACCCATATTTTTATTAAAAAGTACCAACATGTCAATTGCAATAGAAGAATTTTCACTGATGGGTCACGCATTGATGGATCCACTGGTTTCGGTGTTTACAATGAACTAGTTTATTTGTGGACGCAGCAGCGCCCGTGGCAAGTGTTTTTTTTTTTTTTTTCAATATAAACGGTTCATGTGTTATTCACGCTTGTAGATTAAATAAGAAAAGCATTACATTTTTCTACGTTTTGAATAGAGTATTTGATTCGGTGAATTCAATGCAGTTTATATTTACATCTGAAAAACTTCGGTGAAGACCACATTGCGTGTAAACTGACGACCATCCCTCAATAGATCTCATTGCTTTGAATTAGGTTCGATGTGAACTTTTACCTGATTAGGGTTCCGAGATCGTGACAAAGCAACGTATAGTTGCCCATGCGAAAATACAGTCGACTGAAGATCAATTCCCACATGATCAAATGTCTGTCCATGCGATTTATTGATCGTAATAGCATATGCTGGTATGATTGTAAATTGCCGTCGACGTAGAATAAACGGTAATGTAGAGTCACTTGGTGCCAAATCTATTCTTGGGATCATCACAACGTCTCCGCGATTACACTCCGAAATGATTCTCGCAGTAATTGTGCTTCTATCGAGTTGCTCAATAACCATTCTTGTTCCATTGCAAAGCCCTTTTCGCGGATTCAAGTTTCGTAACAGCATGACGATCACTCCCTTCTTCAGTACCAGGGTATGTGGAGGCATTCCGGATGGCGTTTGTTCATGAAGGAATTCAGGAGGATACCTCGTGGCATCGCTTGGGTTCTCCGTAACAACAGAATCTGCACTATAATAAACCGTTGGTTCTCCATTTATCATGTCAATGCCTCCGGTTCA
This sequence comes from Aedes koreicus, assembly GCA_024533555.2. Classification (NCBI taxonomy): domain Eukaryota; kingdom Metazoa; phylum Arthropoda; class Insecta; order Diptera; family Culicidae; genus Aedes; species Aedes koreicus. The sequence goes on along the minus strand of JAHHFK020000897.1, from coordinate 67,567 downwards.
TCGCCAGCGTATGCGCATTTGTCGGAGCCACGACGATGCGTTTTGACAAATCTTGAACCGACATTTCTTGAACATCAGATCCAAACACACATTTTATTAAATCCTCAGTCGCTACCATTTGTTGAGGTATCTCGAGCACATTCTCATCGTTCAAACTTGGCACTTGAGGAGTGTTTCCAGATCCAACCTGAAGGAACCATTCATTGTGAGCATCCAGCCCCCTATATCGCATGTTGGTTATCAATTTTAACTGTAGGAAGTGTTTCCATAGCGAGCTGGACTTGATGCAACACTCAAAAACATCAGTTCGAGTTTCTCTGATGACAACAGGCAAAGTTTGGCGGAAATCTCCACCAACTACAAAAACTTTTCCACCAAATGGTTGCTGATTTTGCATTATGTCTCGTAACAGTCGGTCTGTGCAATTCAGTCCATACTTTGACAACATCGTGATTTCATCGATTATGATGAGTGATGCTGCGCGAATAGCAGCAGCTTTGGGGGATGTTAATCTCATCGAGGAAACGGATGTGTCCAAAAGCGGAACGGGGAGCTTGAAACCACTATGAACCGTTCCACCACCTGCCAAAAGTGTCGCTGCAATTCCAGTCGTTGCAAATGGCAAAACAACTTTTCCAGCACCTGTAAGCATAAACAATTACAGTTACATTCCCACTCTACTGGTTACGGGTAAAACTAATAATTTCTTTCTTTTTCTTTCTGGCGCTACATCCTCGCTGAGACAGGGCCTGCTCAACAGTCATCATTTTCGCATGAGTATACATAGTGGAGCAAGCATGATGACACTTAATGCCCAGGGAAGTGAAGAAACTTTCCAACCTGAAAAGTTTCTGCACCGACCGGGAATCGAACACAGGCACCTTCAGCGTGGTCTTGCTTAATAGCACGTCTACCAGCTACACACTAACAATACACTAAGGAAGGTCTCAATAATTGCTTACCTCTGACAAATGCCATTAATGTTGTATAGAGAAATGTTTTCCCAGAACCGCCTGGGCCATCAACGTAGAAGCATCGCTGTTGAATGTGCTCGGCTTCTACCGCAGCTATGATTTTGTTGAACGCTTCCGACTGATTTTCGTTGAGCATGGATGTTTGGTCTGCACCCCTACAAAGTACAGCTGGTGAGGATCCAGTTGGTATTGGCAGACCAAGTTGTAGACACGATGATCCATGCTGCTTCAGAAATGCATCGATGTCATGAAGTGCTTTATTGATGGCACAATCGTTGGAGTCAGTCCTCATGTAAACTAAAGCCATGTCGTTGACGTATTTATTCCACAAATCAATGGCACTGGATGGTTGGCAAAAAATACAGATGAAAGCAAAAGTGTCTCGTAGCTGTCTTGGCATTTCGTATACAGCAGCTTCTCTAAGGCAACGGTCCCATTCTTCATCAGATTCCAGGAGTCCTCTTGAAGAAGCGGCTGCCTTGAACGTAACGTGAACAACATCATCATATGACCGAAGTGCTGCAAAGCTTGTAGCACTCTTTTCGTGAAACAATAAAAGACATAGATAGAAGCGTTCTTCGTCTCTCGCGCTAACAGTGTACATGCGGGAAACTACCATAGGTCCAGCTCTTATTCGTTTCACCCATTTATTTTCCTTGTACACATAATTTTGTGGAATATCCGTATACAAAAATTGCCGTGCAGTAGGGTCCTCACTATTAAGTTGTAACCATGCTTCAAGCTTGGTTCTATTAGACTGCGCTTCTTCGAGTGCTTCTGCTTCATGGCCTTCCTCAAAAATAAGTCGTTGCTGATTACGTAGATGAACTGGCAGTCTGGTGACCGTATGAGAACGTGCGTGTATTTTCGATTCTAGTAGACGCCACATAGCTTCTGGGGCACTCACGTATCGGCAGTCAATGAAATTGATTATCTCATTGTATTGAGCTTCCGTCTGATTAACTTCAGTAATAGCGACATTGCCGCAGTCGAATCCCTTATAGATATATTTGTATATGTATTTGACTGCTTGTAAGGATGTACACACCTCGACATTAATATGTGCATTGTACCGCAAGGTCAAAAATGCATTATATGGCACCACGTTTCCGTTGTGCATTTGACTACCGCGTACTGTTACGGATTCCATCCTGCGTCGACGATATGACGGATACCCATGCGAGTCAAATGTTGTCGTGTGGATGAAAGGTTTGGGGAATTCCTTTTTACACTTACCGTTTTCCATACATACTGCTCTTGGATTAGAAGGTCCGCATGGGCCATGCATCATGAACCTCAAAACAATTTCGCGTAGACTTGGTTGTGTAGTCGGTGGTATTTCCGAACTTACAAATGCATCAAGCCGCTCAGTGGTTGTAAATTTGTCCTCCGCTTGTAATGTTATTAAAATGTGCGCATGGGGAAGTTCTCGCTTTTGGAACTCGATCGAGTACACGTAGGCCTTCGATCGTCTCAGGTTGTTATTTTTCCACAGGTCATCCATCAAAGCGGCTAGTTTAATCTTAAATACCCTAACCAACAAATCGGATCGATCGGAGGTGGTTTCTCCTGGGCGGAGATTGTCAACGATTTCTGCCCAATTAGGGTTAGCCGTAAACGTAATGAAAAGGTCTGGAGCTCCAAATTTTGCAAATAGGGACATCGCGTCGCTGCACCTTTCATTTCTCGGTGATCCTTCAAAACTCGAGGGAAGAATCACCGGGATGCCGGCTGAAACATTCTCATCGGCTGCCAAATTCTCCACATGATCAGTGAGCCCCTGATACTGTTTCGTTCGGAGTCGTCGCTGGTTTTGCCTAATGTAATGTAATTTATTGATAAATATATCTGTTACAGAACTTTTTATCACGTCAAGGAAATACCTTATACCTTACCTAATATAGTTAAGGTTGTTAGCTTCTACTTGAAGATTGAAATCTACCAACCATTGCTGGGTTAGTTTGCCAGCGCTCATTACGGGGTTATATTCTGCAGTGCGTATTGCCGTCTGGGCAACTTTATATTGCAACATAGTTACGTTGGTCCTAATACGGTTAAGTTGTGCATTCTCGTACGCATTACACTGCCAATTAGGTTGCCATCCTTGTTCGCCATACGGATACAACAATGCATACGCCATCGGATCCAGATTCGAGCTCAAGATGCTAAGATTCAAAAACTGCTGTTGCGAGTTAACCGGATTTTTCGGGTAGATTCGGATGTCCCTGTTGAACGGTGGCTCACCATCCTCATTGACGAAAATCATCGCAACTTCGTCAGCGGTTGCCGCATTATATCGCCGCTGGTCTTGTTGTCGATCGATTTTGAGAACCATATTTACAACTTGTATCTCATTGCCAGTTGTAACTGCACGTTGCTCCTCAGCGATCATCTTTTGCCGCATCATAGTGTAATGCTGTGCCAGAACATCGTTCTGTCGCATGAAACGGTCAATTTTGTCCAAAATCGGCGTCCGCAACAATTCGCTTGCCGGATAGTTTTGCCGCACTTCCGTAGCTTGAGTGCTGTCAAGCATATATAGTTGGGTGAACTGTGGCGGTTCACCATGTGGTGGCTGGACGTGAGATGTCCTATGATAGGTTTGTCCATGTACCTGTTGAAAAAGAATATTTAGTCCAAGGATTGGGAAAACAAAAATAATCGTTACGAAACTGCACTGTTGTACGACCGAATGCACTGCCTGAAGTGGGTTCTTTCGAGGTTGTTGGTGTCCATAAGGAGGCTGCGCAGGAATTCTGGATATTCCAGTGGTTCTCCCGATGCATTCGTAGGCCGCAGAAGTTTAATTTTGCCTTTGTGGCAGCACGAATTAAACTTTCCATCCGTGGGTCTTTCAGCGATAAAATTTTTGGATTGACAAAATTGACATATTACGTTCATTGGGCCACAGGTATGAGGAACTTCTGCATCTACATCTGTTACATTTCGCTGCCGTGTCGAACGAACAGAGGCAGCAACCGCTGTAAGACGCGCTTGCGTTTTCTCCGGTGTTTCGCTTGCTCTTCGATTCCGGTGAGCCTACGCATCTCTCCGCCGTATCTCGCATCGAACTGCCTCACCCTGACGCGATCGCCATTTCTGCTTTTGCAGCCTTGCTAATCGCCGCCTCTTCTCGGCGGGAGACTCACTGGAATCCATCACAAAATAACTTTTCTTCCCCGGGAGCACTATGTCACTCAACTAAAACTAAACAGAAACTTTTAACTTCTGAGTAACGCGTTTTTTGTGAGCGGAAATGACCACCAAAGGTACTAGCTTGAGGACTGTTTGTTTTTGAATTTTGACGTTTCGTGGAGATTACCAGCCAACTTCGCTCCGATACATGGAACCATAATTCTACCCAAATTTGAGCTATTTTCACCCACCACTATAGTTGAGTGAAGTGAACATAGTCGTGCTGGGTAGTTTACATTTGAGAGCCGTGAAAAATACTTACTCACCCGATTGTAAAATTTTCCCAAAGCTGAGGATAATTGAGTAGTGATAATGCGAAATCCAGAATGCATATAATTTTACTCAAAATTGAGTTATTGCGTTGAACTACCACGTTGTGTTGGTTATAAATTCCTAAAATGTGCTCATGGGAAGAAAAATATACATTTTTTTTTTAATTATAAACACCGAAAATTGAGCAAGCGTTTGAATTTGTACTCAAATTTAGGGTAGTTTTCTCTCTTTTCTTCACGAAATGTTGACAAAAAATAGAGCAAGCCGCACTCAACCCACCGGGATGTTTGGCGCAATGACTCAAATTTAAGTAAAATTATACACTCTCGATTTTGCGTGCAAAATTTGTTTTAGTTTTGGGTAAAGTTTATTACCGAGAGAGTAAACATTTTTCACGGGATGTAAATGTGAACTACCCAGCGCGATGTTCACTTTACTCATATTGGCCTACAACCATTGAGGTGGGTGAAAAGGGTGAAAACAACTAAAATTTGGGTAGATTTATGGTTCCATGTAAAGAGCATTGGAGTGAAGTTGGCTGCGATGAGGATGGTGACTGACACAAAATGTCAAAATTTAACAACAAAGCATCCTCCAAGTCAGCTCGATCTTCTCGGCACAGACAAACAGATATGACACTCAATACAGTTTCCATCGTTTACTGATTTTAGTGGTTGAATTAAAAATCAGTAGATTGACGATAGGCCACGGCGGCGCTCATGTCGTATTTGACATGTGGGCCCGCTTGTCGAACGACGGATTTTTTTATTGTTGTCTGTGTTATTTCCAGTAACTGCTGTATTCGGTTGTCTAAGAGTGATAGATTCTTTACTGCATTAAAAAAAACAAAATTTTCAACGTCTGTTGTCTGTGATTTTTTTCATCAAATGCTGTGTCTGGTTGTCTAAGGTTGTCACTGGTTTTGTTTTCTGCATCTGATAGTAAAAAAGAATTAAAGTGTCAAATATTTTATTTTTTGTGAGAATTTCCCCGCGTGCTGCGTCTGGTTGGCTAGTAACCGGACAGACAAACAGGGCTATTATATGATGATGATACTCATCTGCCTTCCGGAAACTTCAGGAACCTTGTTCCGTATATGTTGCTGAGCTGGCAGCAATCAATTTCGCATTGGGGATAATTTCCGACATGCCCATAGACCATTATTTCATCTTCTCGGATAGTCTCAGTTCTATTGAGGCCCTCCGGTTGATGAAAACAGTGAGGCACTCATCTTACTTTTTTTTCAAAAATAAGGGAGCAGATGTGTGCGTTGGTCGAAAGATCATTTAGAATTACCTTTGCATGGGTCCCCTCACATTGCTCAATTCCAGGCAATGAGAAGGCGGACTTTCAAGCAAAGGTGGGCGCAAAAGAAGGCGAGATTTTTGAAAGAAGAATTTCACATGATGAATTTTTTTCATCAGTACGTCAGAGTTCACTTCAAAGTTGGCAAAACGATTGGACAAGTAATTCTCTTGGGCGGTGGTTACATTCCATTATTCCAAATGTTTCGTCGAGATCGTGGTTCAAAGGTCTGGATGTAAGTCGCGGTTTCATTCGTGTGATGTCAAGACTTATGTCCAACCACTACTCGCTAGACGCACATCTCTACAGAATTAACCTCGTCGATAGCAACATGTGTAGGTGCGGAACCGGTTATGATGCCTCCAGATCACGACTATTGGATACCCTAGTGGCCCGAGGTAGACAACCCACCCGCGATATAAGAGATGTTTTGGGAATGCGTAATCTCCCCTACATGCAAGCGATTTACGAATACCTTTGTTTGTCTGATCTAATAACAATATTGAATATCGGCTTCGTAAAGTGTACAAATAAACGAACTGATTAAAAAAACAAACATGATTTATCTTGAAAGAGATATCAAACCGTGTCCAATCGTTACTTAATGCAATGTTTTATGAAAAACGTTACGCAATAGGTTAAAATCATAGCCTTTCTATCTGTGTTACTAAATTATCTACTCTATCGGATTTTCCCGACTACTGTATAGACTGTCATTAAGATTCATTGAACGTATTCTGAACTAAAATCCAGCATTTAGCATGTTCTACAACATCGAACAAGTTCGACCACAAATAAAATCATACTTCAGCTTTAAATATATTGCTTGAAATCAACCATATCAATATAATTTTGACTCATTCAATTGACTTCCTAGCTCTGATAGGTAAAAAATATGATGGACCATAAAATTCTACCACATCAACCTTCTGTTGACAAACAGCATAAAAATTGATGTTTCCCATCATCAAATTGACAGATCTGCCAAAAAACATCGCAACACCAATTTACAGCCTTGCGTTCAACCCTGCGTACCGTTTGACAGGTAGTTGAAAGCGAGAAAAAAGCAAAACATGGAAGATGGAAGCAACGCGTGGATTACGGACGAATTATTTCTTAATTCTGTGCCTAAACCGGGGGAGTATTCTATCTTATCCTAAATAACTATTTACTAATTATTCTACTTCTTTTTATTTCAGGAAATAGCCTCGGAAAAACAAATGGAATATGAAACAAACCCGTCCTCATATTCTTCTCACCAGCGACGTTATGACGCCAAGAACCTTTCAGCTACAACTTAACATAACGACTCGATATGCTGTACTTGTTCTACCGATAGCAAAACATGCCGAATATGCTACCAGTTCGTCTGTGAATAGAAGTTTACGTCAATAAAGCATGTGCTGATCCTCATCAATGAACATACAGCATCAATGAAACTGAAAGTGACCTAAATTCTATTTTTATCTAACCAGTGCTTGTGTATTCTGATTTATTTACAATATCTACATTTGTAGTGCTATTTATTTACAATATTTACTTGGTGACTTGCTCAATTTTACCGTTTTAGAGGTGTAGGAACCCATACGTATTTGTCTAGGAAAAGAAAATTCCCGTAGTAAATTTTTGATGAACATTTCATAGCTTTTTTTTGATTGATATACTAGATTTTTTTAAAGGAAAGAGGCATGGAATATTCCCCCCCCCCCCCCACACAAAAAAAAACTATCCCCCCCCATTTTTTTTCTCCCCCCCCCCCTTTCCACCCCCCCAAAAAAATCTCCCCCCCCCCCCACAAAAATTTTTTTTTTTTTTTTTTCCCCCCCCCAATTTACTTTTCCCTTCTTCCCCCCAATTTAAAATTTTTTCCTTCTTCCCCTTACCCCCCTTTAGGTTTAACGAACTTGTTCATATAAAGTTTCCCTTTCTTGGGATGATATGGTGTGATCGTTCCTACCACTTTTGTCGAGAGTTTCGTACTCACTTCTGTTGCGGTCGAAACCGTATAAATGGCAACGCAGTCCCTGTCGCAAAGTGATGCGTGCGAGCACTTTGTTGTTCTTTACAATACGGCAGACAATGGGTGGTGGAAATCGATCGAACGTCAACATCGGAATCAAAACAAACGAAAAGAAAAGTAAATTTGGCGTGGAAGGTTTCCGAGTGTTTTAATTATAAATTTATCTATAAAATACTGATTAGTAGTGAAATTCATTAAACTTATGAACATTTAATTAAGTTTCTATACGGAAGAAGTGAGTTGAAATGAATTTGTAACTGATTTCTAATTGAAACTAACCAAATTTTCTCTGTTAGGTGTGTCTAGGTTACGATTCAAAAACGGTCCACCGAGACCGTTGAAATAGTAGATAAGATATCGAAGTAAGTTGATTATCTTTTCATGCTTAGCTTTAACTATTGAAAAAATATATATTTAATTATTATCTATGCACCATTTGCATAACATAGTACGGAATTGTCAACGAGTGCCCATCCGTGAGAGGTAGACAAGACGGGTTTGAAACTAAATTGTAAGTAATTAAGACTTGTTTGTTAGTTGAAACCTAAATATATACTTAATTCCAGTTTTGATCAGCTGTTAAGAAAAATTTGAGTTGATTTCAAGGACTTTGTTGAAGGAAATCAGAACAAAATCAAAAAATTTACACCTCAAAGGATGGACTCGGAAAAAAGAGATTGCCTGATGTGTGATGCTCCCAATAAGATCTGCGATATGGTGCAGTGCGATAAGTGTGAGCTTTGGGCCCATTCTTCATGTGCGGGCGTTACGGAGTCGGTCAAGGAGCAGGATTGGAGCTGCAGCAAATGCGTCAATGTACTGCAAGTACCAAAACCGCGGAGACCCGCCAAGAATGAAGCAAAAAAGGTAACTGGGCACAAAGTGAAGAGCGAGGGTGGATTCTCCGTTGCTGGGTCTGTTTCGGAGAGCACAGGATCACTGGAAACTTCTCTGAAGAGGCTTGAAGAAGAGCAGCGTGCCAAGTAAAAGGCGTTCGAAGAGGAAATGGTTCTGCGTGAGAAACGGTGGAAATGGATAGAGCTCTGCAAGAGAAACGTCGACAGAGCGATAAAACGTTCCGCGAGAAACAACTGCGACAGGAGCGGGAGCTGAAAGAGCGCAAGTTCCAGGAAGAGCGCGAAATGCTGGAGCAAGAGTTGACAGAGGAAACATCGTCCCAAGACCGGCGCAAGAAGATGTATGAAGAGTTTTTGTTAGCGAAAAAGAGCGTTGCTGAGTCGGTTGCTGATCGGGAAAGCATACTCGACGGTCCTGCGAAGGAGGATAAGGAAATTTCGTTTGAGAAAAAGGTGAATCTGCAGCTCTCGGCTAAAGGATCCTGTGAAAGGCTACCGTTGAAGAACGTACGTACAGTGGCAGTGTTAAAGCTGCCCAGTCAGGCCATGCAGTTCGAAGAGATCGCGGATCGGTACTCCCATTTAAAAGACTTACCTGTTGTGAATTACGGTTCGGAAGAACCTCGCATCATAATCGGTTTAGATAACCTGCACGTGTTCGCTCCACTAGAAACACGAGTGGGTGAACCTGGTCAGCCGATTGCCGTAAGGACAAAATTGGGGTGGACCATTTACGGACCACGAAATCCTGCTGCTGCTATAGCGGAAAGCTACGTAAACGTTCACTCCGTTGAACCAACTAGTAATGAGGATCTTTATGAGATGCTACGGACCCAGTATTAACTAGAGGACACAAGTACGTCTAATAATGTTGCACCCGAGTCAACAGAAAACTTACGTGCCCGTGAGATTCTCCAAGCAACTACGTTGCGAATCGGCAACAAATTCGAGACGGGTTTGCTAAGGCGAGAAAACGAGAGAAAGTTTCCTGATAGTTATCCGATGGCGTTTCGGCGATTGAAGGCGTTGGAAAGGAAGCTGGAAAAAAATCCAGGCAGATAGGCAAGCTCTAAGGTTCTCGTTCCGGTCAAACCCTACTGAGGATCCGACAGTATACGTCATGGACGTAGCTACGTTCGGGGCTACCTGCTCTCCCTGTTCAGCGCAGTATATAAAAAATTTGAACGCAGCACAGTTTGCAAACAAGTTTCACGAGCGTCATCGGCAGTCATTAAAAAGCACTACGTGGATGATTATTATGACAGCGTGGATTCCGTCGACGAAGCGATAAATTTAGCAAACCAGGTGAAACTAATTCACTCTCATGGAGGGTTCCACATCAGGAACTGGGTTTCCAACTCCAAGCAGTTTCTGGAAGCGATGGGTGAGCAGAAGTCGAACCCTACTGTCCATTTTAGCCGAGACAAGAACACACATACCGAACGTGTCCTGGGAATCGTGTGGGACCCAGAAGAGGACGTTTTCCTGTTTTCAACCGCTGAGCGAGAGAACTATCAACCGTTTCTGCAAGGAATTAAGCCACCAAACAAAAGGATCGTGTTGAGTTGTGTTATGGCGATGTTCGATCCTCAAGGCTTGCTCTCCCCGTTCACAGTTTTTGGTCGCTTGTTGGTTCAAGATTTGTGGAGGACTGGTTGTGACTGGGACGAAGAAATCGACAATGAATCGTTCCAGAAGTGGATTCGCTGGAAGAACGTGCTGCCCATGATCGAAGCGATTAGAATTCCACGGGCTTATTTCGGAGAAGCTAGAATGGATCAAGTCGAGGACCTCCAGCTACACGTAGTGTCCGATGCCAGCAAAGGCGCTTATGGGTGTGCGGCATATTTTCGAGCAGTGGTAAGTGGAACAATTAAATGCGTGCTGGTGACCAGCCGGGTGAAGGTAGCTCCGTTAAAACCAATGTCAGTGCCAAGACTTGAGCTGCAAGCGGCAGTGTTGGGTGCTAGGGTAGCTTCCACGGTGCGAGAAGGTCATACGCTGGAGATAAAACAGCAGTTCTTCTGGACCGATTCTACGACAGTGCTCTCGTGGATCAGGTCAGATCAGCGGAAGTACAAGGAGTTTGTAGGGCTTCGCATTGGGGAAATACTTAGTCATACAAATCTGTCGGAGTGGCGTTGGGTCCCAACGAAGATGAACGTCGCAGATCAGCTGACTAAGTGGACAAAAGACCCTGAAATAAGTTTTACCAGCAGTTGGTTCACCGGGCCGGACTTTCTATACCTATCGGAAGCAGACTGGCCGAAGCAGAAGTTGCCACGCCCCAATACGGAAGAAGAACTGAGAGCGCACCTACTTGTTCATGACATAATCCTCCCTACTCCCATAATAGACTTCAACAGAATTTCAAAATGGACGGTCCTGGTAACAACGATGGCTTGCGTATTTCGGTTTGTGTCGAACTGCCGAAGCAAAGCGATGGGGTTGCCGCTAGAGACGCTGAAACCGACGGAAAACCAAGAGCAAAGCATTATCTCGATACATCATCAGGTGTTGCGGACGCCATTGAAGCAGAAAGAGTATGAGCAGACGGAAATCTGGCTTATGCGGATGGCACAGACGGATGCGTTCAGCGACGAATTGAAGATCCTGATGAGGAACTCAAAACTTCCGGCTGGGACATGGTTGGAGGTAGAGAAATCCAGTTTTCTTTACAAATTAACTCCTCTAATTGATGAAAACGGCCTCCTGCGCATGGAAGGTCGAGCGGGACCAGCAGAGTTCTTACCGTTCGATTTGCGGTTCCCAATAATATTACCAAAGGATCATGGCGTTACTTGGAAGATCGTTCAACATGATCATGAGCGATTTGGCCATGGATATAGGGAAACCGTGAAGAACGAATTGCGACAACGGTTTGTGATTTTCAGGTGGGCAGTGTCGTAGCCAAAGTAGCGAATGCATGCATACAGTGCAGGGTCGACAAGAGTCGCCCACGATATCCTCGGATGGCTGCACTACCAGTGTAGAGAATGACCCCTTATCTTCGACCATTCTGCTTAGTGGGTATCGATTACTTCGGGCCAATAACGGTGTCGTGCGGTCGCCGCAGTGAAAAAAGGTGGATTGTGTTGTTCACATGCATGGTAGTCAGAGCGGTTCACCTCGAAGTAGCGCACTCTCTGACCACGCAGTCGTGCTTGATGGCGATTACCCGCTTTGTGTCCAACCGAGGTCCCCCATTAGAAATATTTTCAGACAACGGGACAAACTTGAGGGGAGCAAGTAAGAAGCTGATAAACCAAGTACACAGCATCAACGAGGATTGCGCAAGCAAACTGACATCAGCTAGTATGAAGTGGAATTTCAATTCTCCGGCTTCGCCCCATATGGGTGGAGTCTGGGAGAGACTCGTCCGTTCCACGAAGGATATACTGAAGACGATAGACGATGGTAAGCGACTGACAGATGAAATTCTGATTACTGCGATATCCGAAGCTGAGGACATCATCAACAGCCGTCCACTTACGTACGTGGCGCATCAGTCAGAACACGCCGAAGCCCTTAGTCCCAACCACTTCCTCCGCGGGGTCGCTCCGAACGAACCGAGGATCAATGCATCCCCCGTCATTCCAGCTGTGGCCCTGCGAGATTCCTACCATCGATCGCAGGAGATAGCCGACGAGATGTGGAAGAGATGGATCAAAGAATATGTTCCATCGATAAACCAGCGTACCAAGTGGTTTGCGGAAGCAATAAACTTGAAGAAAGGTGACTTGGTCTACATTGTAGAGGGAGACAAGCGAAAGTGTTGGGTGCGCGAGATTGTTGAAGAACCGATAGTTGCGGGAGACGGCAGAGTACGCCAAGCATTGGTTCGTACTAACAGTGGCGTGCTGAAGCGGGCAACAGCGAAGCTTGCGGTGCTCGAGATCACTGATGGTGACGATGGGCCAGATAGGATCACCGGACCAGGTTCACGGGTCGGGGCATGTTGCGGACGAAACCGTATAAATGGCAACGCAGTCCCTGTCGCAAAGTGATGCGTGCGAGCACTTTGTTGTTCTTTACAATATGGCAGACAATGGGTGGTGGAAATCGATTGAATGTCAACATCGGAATCAAAACAAACGAAAAGAAAAGTAAATTTGGCGTGGAAGGTTTCCGAGTGTTTTAATTATAAATTTATCTATAAAATACTGATTAGTAGTGAAATTCATTAAACTTATGAACATTTAATTAAGTTTCTATACGGAAGAAGTGAGTTGAAATGAATTTGTAACAGATTTCTAATTGAAACTAACCAAATTTTCTCTGTTAGGTGTGTCTAGGTTACGATTCAAAAACGGTCCACCGAGACCGTTGAAATAGTAGATTAGATATCGAAGTAATTTGATTATCTTTTCATGCTTAGCTTTAACTATTGAAAAAATATATATTTAATTATTATCTATGCACCATTTGCTTAAAAACCATATGTAAATAGGGAATCTTACATAGTACGGAATTGTCAACGAGTGCCCATCCGTGAGAGGTAGACAAGACGGGTTTGAAACTAAATTGTAAGTAATTAAGACTTGTTTGTTAGTTGAAACCTAAATATATACTTAATTCCAGTTTTGATCAGCTGTTAGGAAAAATTTGGTTGATTTCAGATTTTGTTGAAGGAAATCCGAAGTATGAGCTGCTATTAACGAGATAGTCAAACGAAAACTAAATCTAAAGACTAGACTATAAATAATTCTAAGCTTCCTCAACGGATTGAAATATGATCCTTAAGTAATATACTAAAATATTTGGCTTTTTGCAACTATGAAATACTTCGTAATATTCCGCATTGGTAAGCGTCTTCTTTGTGACCGAATTGATTTACGTGAGTCTAGGCAAACTCGGATTTTGCCGTTACCTTTTTTACAGGCACTAACGGGCTAACATATTCGCTTGTGCACTCTTCCAATCACGTCCAGCATTTTGTACCTTTCTAATTCCTTTTCAATCGTTTCCCACACACTTGGAGTGAATATCTATACTTAGGTATATCACGCATTTTTGCCATCCATTATTTCAGTTTCGTGTTCAATCTGAGGTCGTTCTTCCTAATTTGTTTTTCGCTTGTCCATTGAAAAGACTTCAGTGAGATAAAATTCTTTCATGTTCAGATAATTCATTTTCTGTTTCTATTCATTCAATCTCGTTTTCAGGGTTACTAGGTAACTCTAAGGACGGCACATCGAGGGACTCGTCCTGTTCTGGCTGTGCTTTGTGGGAGAACATGGTCTCTTCCTCCGTTAACTCTAGTGAACACACTTTAAGAAAAATTTCTGATTCTAGGTCATGAGCGTTCGATTCCAAACAGTAATCGGACGAGATAAAATTGATCATCGGCCTACCGTTGATATCTAGCAAATCAATATCGTTGATTTGGTCTTCGCATTTGATCATTGGTCTAATATCGAATGCGTTCCAAAAATCCATTCCCAAAATTAGGGGTTTTGAAATTTTGGGAACAACAATCGTTGGTATTACCTTGGTAATTCCCGCAAAAGTGTAGGGTATGTTCGCATATCCTAGACACTCGTGCTCCGAGTTGTCGGCTGTACTGACCACTACTTTTGCATTCAATAGTTTTAATCCATGTTTGTGAATAAGCTTTGTTGAGTTCAAGACGCTGACACTAGCACCAGAGTCTAATAGTGCCACGATATCTGAGTCTAAAATTGACAAACGAATTTTCGGGCAAACGTTCGGGTTGACCTTAATATGCAATGTCTGTTCATATTTCTGAAATATTTCAGAGCTCATGGTTTTTGGAACCGCTTTAACCGGCTGCCAGATGGACGGGTTCCCTACGGTACACCCCGCATTTAGTTTAAATTTTGTGTTTGTGCATTGGCAGAATTTCGGGTGTATGTTTGTGGGCTTGATTGGGGATGATTACATTCGCATGTCCTTGTCGTACGACCCAAATTCCCACAGGCGTAACAAAAAAATAGTTTTGGCTGTGTACAGGATCTCCAATGATGTCCTACGTTTTGGCAATTCCAGCATTTTACCGTAGTCTCGTCAGCTACTGGTGCACTTTGTTCGGCTTGTTAGCAGTGGATTTTTGAGTATCACTACTTATTTTAAGTTTACGTTGAAGCGAATTTACAGCATATTCATCAGATAAAGAATGATCGCTTTCTGAATAGCTTTGTCCCTCAATGTTATGTACTTCATTGCGCATGGTCTGTCCAGTACGATATAGACTAGGATCGTTCGCATCAATACGGTGATTCAGATCCAACAAATGTTCTAAGTTCCGAACATGAATGGTCGCTAGTTTCGACCTATAGTGTGGGCGCATGCCTTCCCAAACTATCTCAAAAATAGTCCGAGATGAATGTGGACGTTTCAAGCATAAATTTAGCTTTTCCACTTCTGTGACGAAAGGCACGAAAGGTTCTCCTCTCTTTTGCCTCAATTCACGTAATTGACTACGTATTCCTCGATCGCGATTGGGATTGCCAAACCTAAATCGGATCTCGCTTTCAATTTTGTCCCAAGTGGTGCAGTGATCCGCCCTTGTGAACCACCAGTCACTAGCCTCCCCTTTAAGTTTATAGTGAATTCTATTCAATAGCTCTCTTTTATCTACCCTTTCGTGTTTGGCTAACTTTTTCACTCTATTCAAAAAAAAAATCTACCTGAATAGATCTAGCATCTCCACTAAAAACAATACCCCAATTTTCAACCCTGGAGCGTGTCGGGCGATATGGTTCATCCCTATAATTCTTGTTGTGTCTCCCATTCTTATTTCTGTGTAATCTGTCTTGCTCTTCATATTCCGATTCAGTCTCGCTGTATGACCTTGAGCTTGAGGAGAATCTGCCTCTCGATTTTTTGTGTGTTTTGGTTTTGCGTGTTATACGTTTGTCATATGTACTGTCTGTGTCAAAGGAAACGGAATCATTTGTTGTTGAACTGTACGAACTGCTTCTGTGATATCTATCTTTATTTCTCTTTCTGTTGTTTGTACGTCGTCCGTGTCTGTCAGAATTTGTATTTTTAACTCTGTGCCTGTCTTTTTGTGGTGTGTGTTTATCAGTGTTTGATCTTGAATCCAAACCATTGGTTTTTGTCTCTTTCTGTTTATTCTGTGTTTCATCTGACTTTCCCTCTTCGTTCTGTTTCGTTTTCGTGATGGCTTTGTCTTCTCTTCCTTCCCTGTCTGTACTGTTGCAGTTGGAACTTGTTTCCCCCCTGACTCCTTCAATGATTTTGCCTCCTCACCCTAATCAGATCGGTTTCATCATTGGATCTCTGGATCTAAGTAACCCTTTGCCTGTATGCTCTCAAATTTCCTTATTTGTTTACAACATCCTCTTTTAATTCCATCTCCTCATATTCGCTCCTCTGCTGATGCCAACCTAATCAAGTAATTCTGAAACGAGACACAGCGTAATCGAAACGCTCTCGCAATTTGTGCCTTATATTTAATCACTGCTCACTTTTCAACTTCGTTATAATGTTGAGACCCGACTCATATGTTCTGGGTTCCCGTCGGTCTGCTTTGTGTGCGTGCCTTACATTTCTTCTCAAATCTTCAATTTTAGCGTCATTAGAAATCTGGATTCACGAAGTTCAAATTCAAATTTCAACTCAAAATCCTCTAATGATCCGCATTTGGCAAAATATAATACCTAACCATTTTTGTATTTATTAATTTATAGTTCTAATTACTTCACTATCCCTAGACAACTATTTAAATGAATAAATATTGGCTAAAGGGAAAAAAACATCACTAATCTAGGCATATATATAAGAACGAATGTGAAACATCGATATATTGTAAAGATTGATCTCAATAAAAATTCAATTCGGGAAATAATATAAAAGAAAAGTAACTACGAAACTAAAAATAAAATGTAACACAAAAAAAAAGTTCTAGTATAAGGAAAATAATTAAATAAACGAAATAGAAATTTCCGATATATTGTAGTTTAAATTTTATACTAAAAGTGTATTGTAGTCGAATCCAAAAAAAAATAAATAAATAAAAATAATTGAAGCAAAAAGCAAAAAAAAAAAGTTCAAATTCAATAATGGAAACGTAAGGTAGAGGAAATTTAAAATTGAAAACAAAGGGAACAATTGGACTCTAATTTTGCGTTGGGCGCCAATGTAACCGTTCGCCAAATTCTCCGAGCTGATGCAGCAAACACAGTGGCTTAAGCGCCACTCTCGTTTCCGAGAGACCACTGGTCAATTTTAATTATAATGCCCGACTAAGCTGTTTGAAAGCATGAGCGCAATCCTCAGGTGATTTTCTGAATGGTTTAGGGGTGGTGAATTCAAACGCAGTTAGATGAATTAGAAATGATCGCAACTGAAAACGAACGCAAAGCGGAACGAAAAAGTCACCCGGTGGATAATGTTACCACAGGGCTGATGACGTATGAATAAAGGAAGCACGGTAAAGCTATGTTGAATTCATTTTATGTATATTGTCATTCTTTTCGTCAATTCATCGTGTGTGAGTGTGTGTTGTAAAGTGTGATCATGGCCATGAATAAACATACCTGCGCAGGGTTTTCTCGTGCTGGCAGCTGACGGCGCGGCAAGCGGGGGACGCACGGATGTCGTGCGATGACTTCGTACGAAACGAAAGGGACGTAGTCCCGCCGGTGAATGCTCATAGGAAACGACGGCCGAAATAAAGGTGCGGGGGAGGTTGTCGGCAGATGTTGGAACTCTACCCGATCGAACGCGAAACGAACGCAGTCAGGCCAACGGAACCTTCCACCCCGGTGGACTACCAGGTAACTGGCGGGCCTCAGACGGTTGATACACGAATACACCACGGGATTCTAGCCCATAAAAAAAGCGTCCGTTAGACGCTCGCTGTCCAACGTGAATAAAGTTTTGGAAGTTAATTTAACAAAAGAAATTCAATAATACTTTACCTTTGAAACAATAAGCGATTTACACAAGGGCAGAGTATTCGCCTTTGTGAATTAGCAGCTCCAAAACTATTGTCAAATGTGAAAAAAATAAAACAATTAAATTTAAGACACTTCACAGTTTTTTTAATCAAAAACCATTTGAACAGTTAATCTTATTCAGTTCCATCAAATCTTAATTCTATTCTAACTAATTAAACACACACCTTAAATTTGAAAAAAACGTCAAGAAATTTCACCTAGACTCACTTCTGCTCCCTAGCCGACAAAGTTAAAAAGTGAACGAGAAATTAACTGCGGAAGAACTCTCGAACCCTCTAATTACCCTAATCATCATTTTTTTGACATCTATCAATCTCATTCCATCATATTGAGCTAATTGCGCCTGATATCATCTACCTTTCAACATGAAATATAAAAACCTATAAATAATTATAAATCGCACTTTTTATACATGCATATCTTAAATTATTCTTTATACCTATTATTATTTATTTTTATATCTATTATAATAAAAACTTAAAATCTATCAAAAATTCTAAATTGTTTGTTTCGGTGCCATTCTTGGCCAAAAGAAACGTTGCTTGTTTCTTCAATTGTTGTTTTGTCGTGCTCCTTTTTCTCTCCCTTCCCTCCTTTTCCCTCTTCTTCTCTCTTCCCTCCCCCTTTTCTTCTTCCTCACCCCAAGTGCTCAGCTGGTTAGTACGCTCCGTTTTCATTATACCCAACGCATCTTGGGTACATTTCCAAAGTTTAAGGAGTATTTCCCAAAAAGAAAGGTCGTTTATCCTGCTGCCATTTTTTGAACTGTTCTGTACGCATTTGAGGATCTTATCTCCTATAATTTTAAATTCCTTAAAGGTTTCTGAATTCTTAGAAATTTTTGATCGTAGATCATTGTATTCATCGTCTATTACCTGGATGGTCTCAATCCTAGACAAGCAATCAGCAAGAACATTGTCTTTGCCTTTCCTGTACTGGATTATGAAATCAAAGGATTGAAGTTTCAGGGCCCAACTAAGAAGTCTGGAATTGCCGTTGGCCACTGTGATTGCGAATAGCCATGTGATGCTTTTGGCATCTGTAATTACTTTAAAAGTTGTGATATAGTGGCGAAAGTTTTCTATCGCAAGCAAAACTGCAAGGCATTCCTTTTCAGTTGCTGCATACTTTCGCTGTGTACTAGTGAGTTTTTTGCTAAAATAGGCAACTATTCTTCTGCTTTCTGGGTGGTCCTGCAAAAGCGCTGCGCCGACCGCGAGTTGTGACGCGTCGGTTTCAATGACGAATGGTTTAGGTTTAGGTCATATCGGGGGTTGGCCAACACCGGTGAGGAAGTAAGTACCGACTTTAACTCGTCTAGAGCTTTTCAGCCTGTTCTGTCCATTTGCATTTTTTAGCTTTCTTAAGAAGATCTGATATTGGTGACGAAATGTTGCTGTAATCTTTTACAAATTTTTGATAAAATCCCATCAAACCCATAAGTCTTCTCACATCCCTGATGGATTTAGGACGGGGGTAGTTCAGTATCGGTTCCAGCTTCGTGCTGTCGATGGCTAAGCCATTTTCGGTTTAAAAATAACCGAGATACTTAACTTGCCGCCTATAGAACCGACTTTTCTGTACTGAAATTGTCAGGCCAGCACTCGCAAGGCGCCTTGCTACCACTTTGAAGAGTCTGAAATGGTCTTCTAAGGACTCAGTGGCAATAACTATATCGTCCAAGTAGATGAACACATATGGTTCAAGGTCAAATCCCATAGCTTTTTTCATGAGCCTGCTCATTGTGAACGGAGCATTTTTTAGTCCAAACGGAACAACCTTAAATCTTAAGAGACCTTTAGGACTATTTTAAATAATTTTCTAAGCTTTCCTTCAACGGGATTTGGAAATATGCATCCTTTAAGTCAATTATACTAAAATATTTGGCTTTTTGCAACCTATGAAATACTTCGTTAATATTCCGCATTGGGTAAGCGTCTTTCTTTGTGACCGAATTGATTTTACGTGAGTCTAGGCAAACTCGGATTTTGCCGTTTACCTTTTTTACAGGCACTAACGGGCTAACATATTCGCTTGTGCACTCTTCAATCACGTCCAGCATTTTGTACCTTTCTAATTCCTTTTCAATCGTTTCCCACACGCTTGGTGAATATCTATACTTAGGTATATCACGCATTTTTGCGCCATCCATTATTTCGGTTTCGTGTTCAATCAAGGTCGTTCTTCCTAATTTGTTTTCGCTTGTCCATTGAAAAGACTTCAGTGAGTAAAATTCTTTCATGTTCAGATAATTCATGTTCTGTTTCTATTCATTCAATCTCGTTTTCAGGGTTACTAGGTAACTCTAAGGACGGCACATCGAGGGACTCGTCCTGTTCTGGCTGTGCTTTGTGGGAGAACATGGTCTCTTCCTCCGTTAACTCTAGTGAACACACTTTAAGAAAAATTTCTGATTCTAGGTCATGAGCGTTCGATTCCAAACAGTAATCGGACGAGATAAAATTGATCATCGGCCTACCGTTGATATCTAGCAAATCAATATCGTTGATTTGGTCTTCGCATTTGATCATTGGTCTAATATCGAATGCGTTCCAAAAGTCCATTCCCAAAATTAGGGGTTTTGAAATTTTGGGAACAACAATCGTTGGTATTACCTTGGTAATTCCCGCAAAAGTGTAGGGTATGTTCGCATATCCTAGACACTCGTGCTCCGAGTTGTCGGCTGTACTGACCACTACTTTTGCATTCAATAGTTTTAATCCATGTTTGTGAATAAGCTTTGTTGAGTTCAAGACGCTGACACTAGCACCAGAGTCTAATAGTGCCACGATATCTGAGTCTAAAATTGACAAACGAATTTTCGGGCAAACGTTCGGGTTGACCTTAATATGCAATGTCTGTTCATATTTCTGAAATATTTCAGAGCTCATGGTTTTTGGAACCGCTTTAACCGGCTGCCAGATGGACGGGTTCCCTACGGTACACCCCGCATTTAGTTTAAATTTTGTGTTTGTGCATTGGCAGAATTTCGGGTGTATGTTTGTGGGCTTGATTGGGGATGATTACATTCGCATGTCCTTGTCGTACGACCCAAATTCCCACAGGCGTAACAAAAAAATAGTTTTGGCTGTGTACAGGATCTCCAATGATGTCCTACGTTTTGGCAATTCCAGCATTTTACCGTAGTCTCGTCAGCTACTGGTGCACTTTGTTCGGCTTGTTAGCAGTGGATTTTTGAGTATCACTACTTATTTTAAGTTTACGTTGAAGCGAA
Source organism: Aedes koreicus (assembly GCA_024533555.2). NCBI lineage: Eukaryota > Metazoa > Arthropoda > Insecta > Diptera > Culicidae > Aedes > Aedes koreicus. The sequence goes on along the minus strand of JAHHFK020000897.1, from coordinate 46,760 downwards.
TTTACAGCATATTCATCAGATAAAGAATGATCGCTTTCTGAATAGCTTTGTCCCTCAATGTTATGTACTTCATTGCGCATGGTCTGTCCAGTACGATATAGACTAGGATCGTTCGCATCAATACGGTGATTCAGATCCAACAAATGTTCTAAGTTCTGAACACGAATGGTCGCTAGTTTCGACCTATAGTGTGGGCGCATGCCTTCCCATACTATCTCAAAAACAGTCCGAGATGAATGTGGACGTTTCAAGCATAGATTTAGCTTTTCCACTTCTGTGACGAAAGCCACGAAAGGTTCTCCTCTCTTTTGCCTCAATTCACGTAATTGACTACGTATTCCTCGATCGCGATTGGGATTGCCAAACCTAAATCGGATCTCGCTTTCAATTTTGTCCCAAGTGGTGCAGTGATCCGCCCTTGTGAACCACCAGTCACTAGCCTCCCCTTTAAGTTTATAGTGAATTCTATTCAATAGCTCTCTTTTATCTACCCTTTCGTGTTTGGCTAACTTTTTCACTCTATTCAAAAAAAAAATCTACCTGAATAGATCTAGCATCTCCACTAAAAACAATACCCCAATTTTCAACCCTGGAGCGTGTCGGGCGATATGGTTCATCCCTATAATTCTTGTTGTGTCTCCCATTCTTATTTCTGTGTAATCTGTCTTGCTCTTCATATTCCGATTCAGTCTCGCTGTATGACCTTGAGCTTGAGGAGAATCTGCCTCTCGATTTTTTGTGTGTTTTGGTTTTGCGTGTTATACGTTTGTCATATGTACTGTCTGTGTCAAAGGAAACGGAATCATTTGTTGTTGAACTGTACGAACTGCTTCTGTGATATCTATCTTTATTTCTCTTTCTGTTGTTTGTACGTCGTCCGTGTCTGTCAGAATTTGTATTTTTAACTCTGTGCTCCTGTCTTTTTGTGGTGTGTGTTTATCAGTGTTTGATCTTGAATCCAAACCATTGGTTTTTGTCTCTTTCTGTTTCCATTCTGTGTTTCATCTGACTTTCCCTCTTCGTTCTGTTTCGTTTTCGTGATGGCTTTGTCTTCTCTTCCTTCCCTGTCTGTACTGTTGCAGTTGGAACTTGTTTCCCCCCTGACTCCTTCAATGATTTTGCCTCCTCACCCTAATCGAGATCGGTTTCATCATTGGATTGCTCTGGATCATAAGTAACCCTTTGCCTGTATGCTCTCAGAATTTCCTCTATTTGTTTACAACAATCCTCTTTTAATTCCATCTCCTCATCATTCGCTGCCTCTGCTGATGCCAATCTAATCAAGTAATGTCTGAAACGTGAGACAACAGCGTAATCGAAACGCTCTCGCAATTTGTGCCTTAGTGATTTAATCACTGGCTCAACGTTTTCAACTTCGTTGATAATGTTGAGACCCGACTCATATGTTCTGGGTTCCCGTCGGTCTGCTTTGTGTGCGTGCCTTACATTTCTTCTCAAATCTTCAATTTTAGCGTCATTAGAAATCTGGATTCACGAAGTTCAAATTCAAATTTCAACTCAAAATCCTCTAATGATCCGCATTTGGCAAAATATAATACCTAACCATTTTTGTATTTATTAATTTATAGTTCTAATAACTTCACTATCCCTAGACAACTATTTAAATGAATAAATATTGGCTAAAGGGAAAAAAACATCACTAATCTAGGCATATATATAAGAACGAATGTGAAACATCGATATATTGTAAAGATTGATCTCAATAAAAATTCAATTCGGGAAATAATATAAAAGAAAAGTAACTACGAAACTAAAAATAAAATGTAACACAAAAAAAAAGTTCTAGTATAAGGAAAATAATTAAATAAACGAAATAGAAATTTCCGATATATTGTAGTTTAAATTTTATACTAAAAGTGTATTGTAGTCGAATCCAAAAAAAAAATAAATAAATAAAAATAATTGAAGCAAAAAGCAAAAAAAAAAGTTCAAATTCAATAATGGAAACGTAAGGTAGAGGAAATTTAAAATTGAAAACAAAGGGAACAATTGGACTCTAATTTTGCGTTGGGCGCCAATGTAACCGTTCGCCAAATTCTCCGAGCTGATGCAGCAAACACAGTGGCTTAAGCGCCACTCTCGTTTCCGAGAGACCACTGGTCAATTTTAATTATAATGCCCGACTAAGCCAATGCCGACTAAGTGTTTGAAAGCATGAGCGCAATCCTCAGGTGATTTTCTGAATGGTTTAGGGGTGGTGAATTCAAACGCAGTTAGATGAATTAGAAATGATCGCAACTGAAAACGAACGCAAAGCGGAACGAAAAAGTCACCCGGTGGATAATGTTACCACAGGGCTGATGACGTATGAATAAAGGAAGCACGGTAAAGCTATGTTGAATTCATTTTATGTATATTGTCATTCTTTTCGTCAATTCATCGTGTGTGAGTGTGTGTTGTAAAGTGTGATCATGGCCATGAATAAACATACCTGCGCAGGGTTTTCTCGTGCTGGCAGCTGACGGCGCGGCAAGCGGGGGGCGCACGGATGTCGTGCGATGACTTCGTACGAAACGAAAGGGACGTAGTCCCGCCGGTGAATGCTCATAGGAAACGACGGCCGAAATAAAGGTGCGGGGGAGGTTGTCGGCAGATGTTGGAACTCTACCCGATCGAACGCGAAACGAACGCAGTCAGGCCAACGGAACCTTCCACCCCGGTGGACTACCAGGTAACTGGCGGGCCTCAGAGCGGTTGTACACCGGAATACACCACGGGATTCTAGCCCATAAAAAAAAGCGTCCGTTAGACGCTCGCTGTCCAACGTGAATAAAGTTTTGGAAGTTAATATAACAAAAGAAATTCAATAATACTTTACCTTTGAAACAATAAGCGATTTACACAAGGGCAGAGTGTTCGCCTTTGTGAATTAGCAGCTCCAAAACTATTGTCAAATGTGAAAAAAATAAAACAATTAAATTTAAGACACTTCACAGTTTTTTAATCAAAAACCACTTGAACAATTAATCTTATTCAGTTCCATCAAATCTTAATTCTATTCTAACTAATTAAACACACACCTTAAATTTGAAAAAAACGTCAAGAAATTTCACCTAGACTCACTTCTGCTCCCTAGCCGACAAAGTTAAAAAGTGAACGAGAAATTACTGCGGAAGAACTCTCGAACCCTCTAATTACCCTAATCATCATTTTTTGACATCTATCAATCTCCATTCAATCATATTGAGCTAATTGCGCCTGATGTCCATCTACCGTTTCAACATGAAATTATAAAAAAGGCCTATTGAAATTAGATTTAAATTTGAAAATGCCTTACTTTTATAGCATGCGATGATCTTGAAGATTTATTATTTTAACACCTATTATTATTTATTTTTATATCTATTTTGATTAATAAAGAACTATTTACAGAAAATCTAATTAAAAAGTAAAAAATATGAAAAAAAAATATGAAGAAAAACGCAGAACGTTACAATTAAAATTGACCAGTGGTCTCTCGGAAACGAGATTGGCGCTTAAGCCACTGTGTTTGCTGCATCAGCTCGGAAAATTTGGCGAACGGTTACATTCCTTCCACCCCTGCTGATTGCAGTTAAAAATGGACTCCGACAAAAACAGAAAAAGTGTGATAAAAGTGCACGTTTACGTCAAATCGTTTCCTGTCTTCAGTGAACTTATACCTTTCAGCATAAAATATAAGTGCACCGAAGACAACAAAACGATTTGACGTAAACGTGCACTTTTATCACACTTTAAAGTGCGCAAAAAGCACTTCTAGAGCCCAATCACAACTGCAACCAGCAATATCTTGAAAATAACGTATTTTTTTTACACTTCAACTTCAACAAATTGTTTTATTCAATAACTAGCAACCATCTTGTATCTTCAAAATTTGCGTCCTTTTATGCCCTAAAAGTCATCTTAACAAGTTTTTCAAATTCAAATTTAAATAAAAGAAATTAGAGCAAAAAAACTGTTTTTTAAAGTCCCATCCTAAGGAAAGTTAGAAAAATTGTTATACGTAGATACGTAGATGAGACAGAAGTTAAGTTTCTTCAGCAAAGTTTCATTAAATTGAATTACACAGAAAAAAATCTGAATGTTCATTATGATGTAAATATCAGAGCATGTAAAATCGTATTTATTTACACACGAAGCGGCCACTTGCTTGATATAGTTCTAACAAAGACGAGTTTTTGCATACAACATTGTCGATTATCCTTTTTTGTGACGCTCCATTTATGTGCATCACATTGAACAGAAATCCACACTATTTTTTCGAGCTGTGTACCTAAAATTTTTTTAGGAGCAAAAGTTTAGCTAAATTATTGCCGCAAGGGCTCAGTAGGGATTCTTGGTCAAGACCCGACGCTAAGAGTCAGTTCCATTGTGGAAATATCAAATCAAGTAGTTTTTCCACCAGCTACAGTGGATCGTATGCCTGTAGGTCACATTGAGAATTTTACTATTCACATTAGGTTCGTAGTTGCAGCGCGCTTTGGGATCATCCTTGCTAAGACCCACCCTAATAACATGGAAGAACGTTACGGGAGATATAGGCAAAATACATTTTTTTATCTTTTTTTTTTTTTGTTTTATTTTACTGATATGATCGTATATTATTGCATATAAATTGGTTTCCGGTTATCGAAATTTGAGACATACTGTCTTTTGCATGATGTTTTTCAGGTCTTCCGGGTCATCACTTATTGTAAAATAATTTAAAATTTAAAATTCATTTTTCTTCTCATGGCTGTCATACATTGTCTAAATATTCTGGTTCATAAATAGATGTGCAAGTTTGTCTACAATTGCAACAAAACAGCAGTCGGCAAACATGTAATTGTCTGTTCTTATTATTATATCCCTTCACTGTATATATTATCTTACATGACATTGTTTATTCATTACCATTACCATTCATCTTTATCATCATCATTACCATTTTTATCATTACTTGTGTTTTCGTGATTTATATATTAACATAAACATAATTTTATAATGGCAAAGGGTAAATGCACCCTTCTTGTTGGGGAAATGCTCCTTAAACTTTGGAAAAATGCTCCTTAGATGCGTTTGCCCGGTATAAGGCAATCGGAGGTATTAACCTTCTGGTTAGCACTTGCCGGGTGGTTTGACGGGTCTTAAGTTTCTTCAAGATTGTATAGTTTTGACGGGTTTTAAGTTTCTGAATTTGAGAGTCGTCCAAACGAAATTAAGACCCATCAAAACGAAATTGAGACTCTTCAAAATGAAATTAGAACTCGTCAAAATGAAATTTAAACCCGTCAAAACGACCTAAAAGATTACAATCTTGAAGAAACTTAAGACCCGACAAAACAACCGGCAAGTGCTAACCAGAAGGTTAATACCTCCGATTGCATTATACCCCCCCATCTTCATATAAAAACACCCCAAAAAAAAAAAGCATTTCCCCTTCCCCCTTTTTTTTTTTTTTCTTCACATTTAAATATATTTTTCATAATTATTATTTTTTTTTAAAATTTTCAAAAAAGTCGTAAAACATTATCTACCATCAAGAAAATCAATGTAGAAGTTTTGGAAATTAGTTTCAATTCGTATTTTTGGAACCAACAAAGTTAAGGTGACCGTTTCAGCGGGACGAAATCATAGGTCTTTAAATTATTTGCTAGGGAAAATCTGGGAAAACCAAAATTTCACGCACGACAGTTTCTAGCTATTATCAATACCCTTCATTTGGTGTGAAAATGTTTTTGAAATATTTTGTAAATTTCGAGTCTTATCAAATTTGGTGATCGGACTTCAGGTTTTTCCTTCCTCCCCAGAATCATAGCAAAAATAATGTTAGCTCACTTTGTGAATTGCTTTCAAAATCAGCGTGGCGTGCATCCAAACATTGAAAGTAAAAAGCAATTTTTGTTTGATCAACATTGAGAACCATGCTGGGAATCATATGGCTCTCCAAAAGATACGGAACGTCCGTAAAAGTGGCCAGTTCTAGGAATTAGTCCCATATGGATGAAATTTTCTTTTTGCAATCAACATTCAGTTTATGGAAGTATAATAGAATGAACTTCAATTCGTGGTCTGAAAATGTTCCATCAGAGGTCATGTGGTGGCCACCCGGAAGATCCGGAACCTCCGCACAAGTGGCCAGTTCTTGGAATTAGTCTCAAAAAACGTTTTTTTTTTGCAGTCAACATCTAGTTTGTGAAAGTAGAATGAACTTCAATTTGTGGTCTGAAGATGTCCCTTCAGAGGTCGTATGGTGGCCACCCGGAAGATCCGGAACATCCGTGAAAGTGGCCAGTTCTTGGAATTAGTCCCAAAAAACGTTTTTTTTGCAATCAACATTTAGTTTATGAAAGTAGTATGAACTTCAATTTGTGGTCTGAAGATGTCCCTTCAGAGGTCGTATGGTGGCCACCCGGAAGATTCGGAACATCCGTGAAAGTGACCAGTTCTTAGAATTAGTCCCAAAAAACGTTTTTTTTTTTGCAATCATTATTTAGTTTGTGAAAGTAGTATGAACTTCAATTTGTGGTCTGAAGATGTCCCTTCAGAGGTCACATGGTGGCCACCCGGTAGATCCGGAATATCCGTGAAAGTGGCCAGTTCTTGGAATTAGTCCCAAAAAACGTTTTTTTTTTTGCTATCAACATTTAGTTTGTGAAAGTAGAATGAACTTCAATTCGTGGTCTGAAGATGTCCCTTCAGAGGTCGTATGGTGGGCACCCGGAAGATCCGGAACATCCTTGAAAGTGGCCAGTTTTTAGAAGTACAGCCATAACTCGATATAAATCAACTTTATTTTTTGACTTTTTTCGTCGATTTCTCGTAAACCACCACCCGATCATGACAAATGATGAGATCACTGCATATATGAGACAATTTAGAAACTACTGGTATCATCGATATGTATGGTTGCGTTATACTGAGTGAAAAATCGATGATGAAAGCCAAAAAATAATGTTGCTTTATATCGAGGTATGCCTTTTTCTTGCAATCCACATTCAGTTTAAAAAAGTGGAATGAATGATTTTGTTATTTGAACATTTTCATTTGGGTGGGATCCCAAAAGGCCAGGATGTTGCATGTTGGAGATTGGATTTTAGGTATTTTATTCCTTCCCAGCACCATAGCAAGGATAATTGCATTGAAAATCAACGTGGTGTACATCAGCACATTGATAAAATATAAATTATTTTAGTTTGATCAAGAAGTCAGAACCTTGCTGGAAGTCCAAACGGACGATCTTATGTTTTTTTTAATCAACATTTAGTTTCTGAAAGTAGAATGCACTTCAATTTGCAATCTGAAGATGTCCCTTCAAAGGTCATGTGGTGGCTACCAGAAAGATCCGGAACATGTAATTACATATCAGTTTATGAAGGTGGAAAAACTCCCAATTTATTCTTATAATTTCTATTCAGAGCTCATATGGTGGCAATCCAGAAGGCCACGATGTTAGCGGCCGAGAAGTTAGCGATCAAGGCGGATTCGGCCGGCTTGATAGCGGGTGGGATAACTAAACAGTTGCTATCATCAAAATGAGGATCAGTATTGTCCAATTGACCCATATTCATAAGCTTTGCGTAATTGGATATGGGCGGGAATCTGCAAACACTACTGGATATTAAATTGGAAGTAAGGAGGGTCCTACATTTGGATTGTTGCGATACTTGCGATAAACTACGACATACTACTGGAATAAGCGTGAAGATGCTTTTTTAGATTCATTTGGTTCTGTTTGAATTCGTCGCATGTTGCATGGGACGGGTGCATTGCAACCGGAATGATTGCGGCTGGGACGAATGCGGCCTTATTGTGGTCGAGTGTGTGTTTGTTTGTTGGGATGTGATGATATATTCTGTTTATTCATTACGAACTTTTGTTCCGAATCTTCCGGGTGGCCACCATACGACCTCTGAAGGGACATCTTCAGACCACAAATTGAAGTTCATTCTACTTTCACAAACTAAATGTTGATTGCAAAAAAAAACGTTTTTTGGGACTAATTCTAAGAACTGGCCACTTTCACGGATGTTCCGAATCTTCCGGGTGGCCACCATACGACCTCTGAAGGGACATCTTCAGACCACAAATTGAAGTTCATACTACTTTCACAAACTAAATGTTGATTGCAAAAAAAAAACGTTTTTTGGGACTAATTCTAAGAACTGGCCACTTTCACGGATGTTCCGAATCTTCCGGGTGGCCACCATACGACCTCTGAAGGGACATCTTCAGACCACGAATTGAAGTTCATACTACTTTCACAAACTAAATGTTGATTGCAAAAAAAAAACGTTTTTTGGGACTAATTCTAAGAACTGGCCACTTTCACGGATGTTCCGAATCTTCCGGGTGGCCACCATACGACCTCTGAAGGGACATCTTCAGACCACAAATTGAAGTTCATACTACTTGCACAAACTAAATGTTGATTGCAAAAAAAAAAACGTTTTTTGGGACTAATTCCAAGAACTGGCCACTTTCACGGATGTTCCGGATCTTCCGGGTGGCCACCATACGACCTCTGAAGGGACATCTTCAGACCACAAATTGAAGTTCATACTACTTTCACAAACTAAATGTTGATTGCAAAAAAAAACGTTTTTTGGGACTAATTCTAAGAACTGGCCACTTTCACGGATGTTCCGAATCTTCCGGGTGGCCACCATACGACCTCTGAAGGGACATCTTCAGTCCACGAATTGAAGTTCATACTACTTTCACAAACTAAATGTTGATTGCAAAAAAAAAACGTTTTTTGGGACTAATTCTAAGAACTGGCCACTTTCACGGATGTTCCGAATCTTCCGGGTGGCCACCATACGACCTCTGAAGGGACATCTTCAGACCACGAATTGAAGTTCATACTACTTTCACAAACTAGATGTTGACTGCAAAAAAAAAACGTTTTTTGAGACTAATTCCAAGAACTGGCCACTTTTACGGAGGTTCCGGATCTTCCGGGTGGCCACCACATGACCTCTGAAGGAACATTTTCAGACCACGAATTGAAGTTCATTCTATTATACTTTCATAAACTGAATGTTGATTGCAAAAAGAAAATTTCATCCATATGGGACTAATTCCTAGAACTGGCCACTTTTACGGACGTTCCGGATCTTTTGGAGAGCCATATGATTCCCAGCATGGTTCTCAATGTTGATCAAACAAAAATTGCTTTTTACTTTCAATGTTTGGATGCACGCCACGCTGATTTTGAAAGCAATTCACAAAGTGAGCTAACATTATTTTTGCTATGATTCTGGGGAGGAAGGAAAAACCTGAAGTCCGATCACCAAATTTGATAAGACTCGAAATTTACAAAATATTTCAAAAAAAATTTCACACCAAATGAAAGGTATTGATAATAGCTAGAAACTGTCGTGCGTGAAATTTTGGTTTTCCCAGATTTTCCCTAACAAATAATTTAAAGACTTATGATTTCGTCCCGCTGAAACGGTCACCTTATGGAATTTTTTTTCTAAAAAAAAAAAAAAAAAAAAAAAAAAAAAAAAATAAAATTATATAAAATAAATACAAAAAGAAAAAAAAAATACAAAAAATAAAAAAAAAATAGACATGTCACCCCCCCTCCCCCCGCCTCGTTTCTGTCTCTATCACCCCCCCCCCGTCCCTTTCCCCACACCAAAACGACTGGGCCCCACACCCCAAAGCAAAAAAAAAAAAACAACTAAAAAAAAAAAAACAAAGAAAAACAAAAAAAAAAGTTAGGGAGAAGTTTGTAACTTAAGGTGAAAGTTAATGGATTTCCGTTGCTCTGACTTCCCACCCCCCCAGCCCCCCCCAAAATCCCAGTTGCATCGTGATATTGGTCTTATCGGTAAATGATGCAAAATATCCCAACCTGGAAGTATTGAAATCGTTCGACATGCAATACAGATGAAAATTATTATTGTATTATTATATTATAATATTTACAATGATTATAATAATGATAAATATAAAAATAATAATAATTTTAATAGTAATGATAATAATAATAATAATTATTATTATTATTATTATTATTATAATTATAATAATATTAATAATAATAATAATAATAATAATAATAATGATAATAATACTAATAGTAATAAGGATATGATTATTTTTATTTTTATTATTATTATTATTATTAGTTTTATCATTATTATTATAAGTGATAGTAGTTAAAGTAATAGTAATAGTAACAGTAATAGTTATAGTAATAGTTAAAGTTATAGTTATAGTTAAAGTTATAGATATAGTAATAGTAAAAGTTATAGTAAAAGTAATAGTAATAGTAACAATTATTAGTAATAGTAATAGTAAAAGTCAAAGTAATAGTAAAAAATGTCAGAATTTTATTTTGTAAATATTTTATTAGCGCATGAATTACGAATTTCTGAAATAATTTCTGAAAATTGATTTTCCTGGAAAATTGACAACGCTGAGATAATTTCAACTCTATTTTCTTCGAAATTTTTACCTTCTTACATGCTTTGCTCTCTTCGAATCCTAATATTTATATTTTGTATTCTTTACAAATATTTGGCTGCTATATTTTCTAGAAATAATAAATGAGTTTGTTCATTTTCCCTTCGAAATTATTCGCTCCAAAAAAAAATAAGCCCCTCATGATATCAATTATAAGTCACTATAATCAGGCTTGCTGTTACAAACATAGACTAAGTTAGACCTTTTTTGAAACTAGCTGATTACAGTAACTGATTAGTAAAAAAATTGTATTAGGTGCGCAACTAAGTTCCCGCTGTTTAGCAATAGATGGCGCCAGTAGTAAGTGCTGGTCGAATGTTGTACGTCTCAAGCGTCATAAACCAAGCTCAGACAAATGGTAAACAAACCGCTTTGCGAAATCAGTGATTTTGGTTTAGTGTTATATATTTTGGTTGTTTGAAGATGTCTGATTTCGTGTCAAATAATCGTCATTTGCGGGAAGTGTTGATTTTCTTCTTTCATTCGAAGAAAACGGCGGCTGAAGCACATCGAGAGCTCCAAAAAGTTTACGGTGATGCTGCTCTGAGTGAAACAACGTGTCGTGACTGGTTTCGTTGCTTCAAAAACGGTGATTTCAGTGTTGATGATCGTCCGCGTGAAGGAAGGCCAAAAAACTTCGAAGACTCTGATTTGGAGGCATTGCTCGATGAGGATCCGTGTCAAACGCAAGAAGAGCTTGGTTCAGGATTAGGAGTTTCCCGCCAAGCCGTTTCTAAGCGATTGCATGCGTTGGGAATGATTCAAAAGCAAGGAACTTGGGTTCCTTACGTTTTGAAGCCAAGAGATGTTGAGCGTCGTTTTTTCGTCTATGAACAACTGCTCCTGCGGCAAAAAAGGAAGAGTTTTCTACATCGCATTGTGACGGGTGACGAAAAATTGATTCATTACAGTAACCCAAAACGGAAACATTCATGGGGACTGCCCGGGCATGCTTCAACATCGTCGCCTAGGCCGAATATTCACGCTGCGAAGGTTATGCTGTGTATTTGGTGGGACCAAGTTGGTGTTATTTATTATGAGCTGTTGAAACCAAACGAAACCATTGCCGGGGAACGGTATCGAACTCAATTGATGCGATTGAGCCAAGCACTGCACGAAAAACGGCCACAATACGAGCACAGACACGAAAAAGTGATTCTTCAGCATGACAACGCTCGACCTCACGTTGCGAAACCCGTGAAAACCTACTTGGAAACGCTCAAATGGGAAGTCCTACCCCACCCGCCATTTTCTTCTGATATTGCACCGTCCGATTATTACTTGTTCCATTCGATGGCACATGGTCTCACTGGTCAGCAATTCCACTCATATGATGACATCTCAAAAGGGCTTGATTCTTGGATAGCATCAAAAGACGAACAGTTCTACCGAAATGGTATTCACTTTCTACCAGAAAGATGGGAAAAAGTCGTAGCTAGTGATCGGCAATACTTTGAATAATTCGTTTGTAACCTTTGTTTTCAAAATAAAGTTGGATCCATCTATAATATTAATCTATAATATAACCTTTGTTTTCAAAATAAAGTTGGATCCATCTATAATATTGTTAGGCAATGCATTGTTCTAACTATCATACCGTTCAATTTGTCAAGAAATAAAGGTGCGTTTTTTAATCTTGAAACTATTCTGCAAGAAAACAACATCTTCTATTTTGTGATTGTTTCAGTAAAATTGAGAGTTAAAGTTGCTTAGAAGTACCTCATTATATATGATGCTGTGTGTGTGTGTGTGTGTGTGTGTGTCCAATCTAACACCCATCGGCCGGCAATGGTATTATGGAAGAAATCTGTTTACAACAATCATTCAAGTGACCATTGGAAGCAGCTTTAATCCGGGAGCTAGAAAGTGATAGCTCTACTGCAGATCCAGCAACCCATTTCAGAATGTCTGGAGAGTCACGCCCATTCCGAGGTTACTTTCACATACAATAAGCCCCGCATGTAAACATTACCGATATCATTTGGATAAGGGCACTGCAACACACTTCCAGATTTGGAAATTTAAAATTTCCAAACCAGGCACGTATTTAGTATTTTTTGAAAATAAGATTTTTGTTATATAGTTAGATACATCTCACCCATGTCCGCCTCCTCAATCACACTATCTTGTTCATTCGTAAAAATAAAAATTTTCGACGTTGATTCGTGATTAATTTCATGCACTCGCGATTATGCGCAAAAGTTAACGTTCCTAAACCGCCCGCTAGATATGCAACCTGCATAACAAAACTCTGTACACCTCGTGGTGAATGCACCTAAAATTATGTGCAAACTTTTCACCCGCCCATGCGCGTTGTTTTCGTTTGCTGCTTCTGACCAGCAAATGGCCGTTCTCTACATTGCACTAGTCTTCTTTTTTTTTTCACTCCACACTCTGCCAAAAATGCATCCCCGTTATGTGGCGACTTTATATCGAGCTTCAAAACTGCTAATAATCATCGATTCACTCGCGACAAAGCGCATAAACCCTCTAAACTAAAAAATTATGCCCGAGTGTCACAATATTACCACTAATAACCAAAACTAAGCTGATTTAACTCTTCTTCCGGGTGCGGGGGCGAAGCACAAAAACAAACAAAAAACGGGGAAATACTACCGACACTCACATATTTCGAGAGGGAATCGATTATATTCACTACGGCTTACACAATTTTCGCGGAGATTTTATGATTTCACTGTTAGCTCAAGTTAAATTACGAATTATTGTCTGATTTTTTTTTTCGCGAAAACGACGCAGCAAAAAACAAAACACGTCAGTTTCAAGTACCTCATTATATATGATGCTGTATTAAAAAAAAGAATCCTATTTTTTTTTAATTTGCTCGATCATAACAGTGAAACCAATGTCAGATATGATCCTCAAACCATTGAAATACGTTGTATCAGACTACACAAAATTTGGTGCAACACAATTATTTTTTTTTTTTTTCACAAAAAAAAATAAAATTTTTTTTTTAAAAAAAAAATATATTAAATATTTTCTAAAAAATTAAAAATTTTTGTTGTTATTTTTGAAAATTATATATTTGTTTTTTTTTTTTAAAAAAAAATAAAAAAAAAAAAATTTAAAAAAACCCCCCATTTTTTTAAAAAATTTTTCGCGCCCCCCCACACATAGATTTATATTTTTTTTTTTTTACGAAAAAAAATAAGGAACCCCCAAAGCCCCAAAAAATTCTTAAAAAATGTTTCTAAAGATATGCATTTTTATCTTGAAAACAGGTATGAGCTAACATTTCTTGGATTTACCTTAATTGTGCGCTTATCCAAAAAGACTACACTCAACCAAACTACCTTAAAATATTCATAAGATTGAACTTATGAAGCATGAAAATAGATCAATTTTAATTTTCATTAAGCATCTTATGACTTTTGTTTGAACTGGCATGAAATTCATTCAAACACCCTATAAATTTCATAGGAGTTACGTGTGAGGTATTTTCATAAGATATGCGTTATGTTTTTTGTCAGTATTATTGATGCGAAAAACTTATAACGCAAATCCTATGAATTCAGTTGTAACTTGTGAAGATGGCGGGTTATATTATAAACGAGCTTGCTCTTATTGCGGATTTGTTCTCCGATACGCCAGCAGAAATTGGAGAAGTTTTTCGGCGTGCAGGTTTGCAAACTGTGGATTTGATTACTATAAACTGGGAAGATTTTGAGTGCCGATTGTCAGTGATTCCCAACAAATATCAGGCTGAGCAGTTATGGGAGTCCATTGTCAGATGGAGGATCAGAAATGTAAGTATATTTCATTTCATCCAGTCAATTTTATACCCCCTCTACTTTGAACTATGTTTCATTCGCCATAACTATTTGCCATTTCTCGACATCTTATCAAAACAGACGAATCTGATTGTATAAAAAAAGAGGGGGAAAAGAATCAACCTTTAAAATCTTGGAACCGTTAGGCCTTTCATGCAAACTAGGACCACCAAAACAAAGAATAGCATTTCCCTAACAAAATGGTGATGCTAGTTTCCGTGGGGGTACTGATAGTTTTGAGAAATTTACGTTTGAGTATTTCTTCCCCTCTTCGTTTTCAAAATCATCATTGTTGGTGTTTTTTATTTCAGAACTTTACAGAAGTGTCACTAGTAGAAGAGAACACAAGTACTACCAGCATCCAGCCAGTCAATCTGACTGTCACGGAAAATGTATATCCTGGTCCATCATGTGCAAAGGAAGGACAACAGATACCACCCGATTGTTCCACCACATCGTCAATCGTGCCAGCCAATTTTCCACCTAATTCACCGACCCTGGATCATGAAATTTACAGTCAGGAGCACACACAAAACGTGGATTCATCCGTCGTAAAGGTACAGTAAACTATTATTATCTTTAATGTTACTTTTATTACCTTTTTGCAATGCTTATTTGATTTTTTCGGTATGGATTCTCACAGCCATCGAGAGGAAAACGCAAACTCGATAACATTCCACCTTTGACAACAGTAATCCTTCAATCTCTTCTAACCCAAAGCGATTTTGGTAAACAGATCCTTAAAACCGCCAGTACACATCCACTCTCCCATAACGGACGCAAATTGGTAGTCGACACGGTTGGACGATACCATCTTAATCGCGAACGTAAATGTTCCTCAGAGACCCTGGACGATTTGAGCGAAGTAATCACAAGTCTGTTCGTGAAGGAGTCGAAGGTAGGTTTTTCGGTTAATATATTAATATTTTTTCCACATTTTGCTCTCCCGACCAACGAACTGCCAGCGACTGCGTTGTTACAATGATCCTTCTATCAATCCTTCGGGGCCAACAAAAATTAATCAAAAAAGAATCGTGAGAATCCGTCAGTCCGTTCTTTTGTATTGAGTTGTTATGTACAAACACAATAATATATTTATTTTTATTTACTATTCTTTTTTTTCTGGCACAGGAAACATATTACATACCCGGATCAAAAGGTTCCAATCCTCGTGGGAAGCTCTTCAGCCACATAAATTATATTGTCCAAAAAAGCCGTCGGATTGCCAAGGAAGAAGAGAATCGTTTCAAACCGATCGTTGAAGAAGAAGCTGAAAAAACTGACCCGGAGGTTGAAGCAGCAATTTCTTGGCTGGAAATTAATTCGTCTCCGTGGGCGACAGTTCTCACACAGTGGGAAATTAGCTTCCCTGGAAGAAAAAAGCTCCTCAGACAACTGAACAAATCTCAGCAGCTGGTTCAAACATATCATCACTTGTGTCAGGAATTTGGATACCAGCTGGTAAGTTGTTTAGATTTATACTTTATTTATATACTCGATTTCTTATGTATATATCTTTTTCGATTGTATTTATGATGCAAAACATAGAGAATTATTCTCAGAAAATTTCATGCAAGTCAAGCCCCATTCCCTCCTTTTTGTTTTTTTTATTTATTTATTTATTTGTCGTCAATCAATAGTAGACCGTTTTGTTACAATAGTACTTACATTTTATGTTTCACTTATATATACAGTACGCCTTAGGAAACTAACACATCAGATTTGCATTTTTAATGTTTTGAATCGTTCGTCATTATCTAATTGAATTGAAGTATTGTTTTAGTTTTGTTTTGGTCATAGTAAAGTCTACATTTTCTCCATGCTTATTGTAAGTTGCCATCATCTGATTCAGAGGTACAAATTTGGCGTAATTTGTACGATGATGGCTTGTAATAAATATATTTCTATTTCGTAGTTGCCGCGACGGTATGTAAAAATTAAGTTTTGACAAAAGTTCTGCTGAATCAACGCGTTGCGAAACAATGTCATTTACGAATGATACTAATGCAAATTCACGGCGCTCTTTTAATGATTGGATGCTGATGAGCATGCAGCGGGCTTCATAAGATGGAAGCGGAAACCTTGTCCAACCTAATTTACGAAGTGCATACAGTAAAAATTGCTTCTGTACCGATTCTAGTCGTTCTTCATGGGTGACTGAAAATGGTGACCAAACCACGCTACAATATTCCAGTATTGACCTCACATATGCAATGTACAATGTTTTTATTGTGTACGGATCATGAAAATTGTAACAAAAACGTTTTATAAATCCAAGCATATTATTTGCTCTGTTGATGATAGTATTGTAATGCTCAATGAAAGTTAGTTTCGAGTCCAAGATAACTCCTAAATCCCTTGTTCTTTTACATTTCTCAACTGGCTGATTCCCTAGATTGATAGTTATGTCTGGGGTGTTTCGTTTCCTACTAAAAGCTATCGAATTACATTTCTTTACGTTCAGCTGTAAAAGACTTTTGTTGCACCAAATATAGAAATCATTTATTTCTTTCTGGAATGTCATGATATCTTCTTTGTTTCTTATTTCTAAAAATAGTTTCATGTCATCAGCGTAAATAAGAAATTTAATGTTTTTGAGAATAAAGGAAATGTCATTTACATACAAAATGAATAAAAGAGGACCTAAGTGAGAGCCTTGGGGGACTCCAGAAGTGACCTTAATAGGATTTGATTTCTTCCCTTTGAATCTAACTATTTGTTGACGGTTAGTAAGATAGGATTCGAGCCATCGGAGGATTCCTGCCTCAATTCCCATTTTTCGCAATTTGAATAGAAGCATGGGTATGTCAATGCGATCAAAAGCCTTGCTGAAGTCTGTATAAAGAGCTTCTACATGGTTACCATTGTCCATTGCTATCAGTGAGTAGTTGACGAATTCCAATAAATTTGTGCTAGTTGATCGTCCTTTGAAGAATCCATGTTGCTTATTAGTCAGTCTGTTTTTGATTTGAGAAAACAATTTTTCATTGATAATTGCTTCAAAAAGTTTAGGAATGCAGGAAATAATGGCAATTCCACGATAGTTACAAATGTCCGATTTTTTTCCACTTTTAAAAATAGGTACTAGATAGGAACTTTTCCAAAGTTTGGGGAAGATCCCAGATTCCAGTGACATATTAAAAAGCCAAAATAAAGGTGCTGTAAGTTCTAATGCTAAGTTCTTCATAAATACGGGTGGAATTCCATCAGGGCCAGAACCTTTGGAAACGTCTAATTTATTCAAACCTTCCAAGATGTCTTGAAATTTGACTTGACTTAATCCAATGTCCCTTGAAAATTCTGGGAAGAAATTGAAATATTCATAATCGCGATCTTCTTCATCAAACGTGGTATAGATTTCTTGGAAGAATGTTGCAAATAGATTGCAAATTTCTTCCGCGTTATCACCAACATTTGAGTTAAGATGCATTCTAGATGGGAAATTGTCAGATTTCAGCTTAGTTTTAACATAATTGAAGAATTTTTTTGGACAAGACTTAATTTCAAGTTCGGTTTTTGAATTATGCTCATCATATGCATTACTAATAGCAAGATTCAGTTCATCGCAAACCTTCAAATAGTATGTCAGATTATTACTGTTACCATCCCTTTTATACATTTTGTGGGCCTTTTGCTTCCGATTTTTAAAATTTTTTATTTCTTTATTATACCAAACTGGGTGGTTCGAATTACCTTGTCGCCTAATTTTTTTGAGTGGTACTTGTTCAACTACTATTTCAAACAATAATTTATAGAAAACCTCAACAGAAGTTTCAACATTTGCTTCATTCTTAAAGATCGTTTGCCAATCAATTCCGTTAAGTTTGTGTCTTATGATATCATAATTTGCTAAATGATATTGAAAGACCTCTTCATATTCATAGTCGTTGGGTTTTTCGTATTCATGAACAAATAAGGAAAACTCAATTGCTGTGTGAAAAGCTTCATTTTTCCATAATGGAAAAATAGATTTACTTACACAGAAGTCTTCCTGAATATTTGTCAGTAAAAAATCTAAATAGCAATTTTGTTGGTTTTTTACATGGTTAATTTGATTGAGCCCCAAGCCTGCAGTTTTGTCGAAAATAAGCTGCAATGTTTCATTCTCCCCAACGACTGGTAGTAAGATGCACTCGTTTTCATTGTCTAGAATGAAGTCAGCACTACGTTGATTAAAATCACCGTATATGTGAACTTTCACTTCTGGGGAAAGTTCAGACATAATTTCATCAGCAGTTTGAAAAAAATGGTCATATGCTTCTTTGCGAGCGTTATTTGGGGGAAAATACACTGTGGCAAATACATGTATTTCACCTGCCATGTGTACTTTCACCCATACATGTTCGAATTCCTTAACTGTAGATGTATCAATGATTTCTGAATTAAATTTGGTAGAAATAGCTATTAAAACACCCCCACCTGACTTCTTTTCAGAAATTTCCAAATTGCGGTCATTTCTAAAAACATTATAAGAATTTCCGAAGACTTCTTCACTCCTAACGCTTTGATCCCAACTGGTTTCAGTTCCCATTATTATTGGGAATGAGCAACCCAAAATTTTATTATGAATTTCTTGAATTTTTACCGCACTTTTCATACGGTTAAAATTTTGGCAATAAACTATTATTTCGGTACTTAATTGTGTTTTAGGTGGAAGCGTTTGCAGACTCGAGTTAGTCGATAAATTAAAATTATTAAAACTAATTACCCCTCTCTGATCTAGAGATGTCGTCAAGTTCTCGTTATCGTCGTGCGCTTCAAAATCATTATCCTCCTCTAAGGGTTTCGTCACTACCGATGAAAACTCGAATGCCCATGCGAGCATGAACATGACTCACATGGTGCTGCTGAAAAACTCGCCGGAGCCAACCAGTTGGGTGAGTGTGCAGGAGCTATGCGTGAAGATTCATCAGATGCCGGGTAAGGGTGTAGGATTTCGCCTCGTTGAAATTGTATAGGTTGATAGTTAGGTGGCGGCCTGGAAAAACGATACTTCGCTGCGGCGTTGTTGGTTTTGTTTTTTTTTGAAATATTTTTTTTTTTTTTTTTTATTATTTTTAATTTTTTTGTTTGTGTTTTTTTTTTTGTTTTTTTTTTTGTTTTTGTTGTTGTTGTTGTTGTTGTTGTTGTTGTTGTTGTTGTTTTTGTTTTTTTTTTTTTTTTTTTTTTTTTTTTTTTTTTTTTTTTTTTTTTTGTTTTTTTTTGCTAGGTTTGCTAGATACTGTTTCTGCTTCTTTTTAGCCTTTTCAGCCAATTTCTGCTGATTCAAACGACACAATTTTCGAGCATCATATTCACTCCAATCCGCTTTCCAAACCTTCCTCATTCCCAAAAGTCGCCAACCTGAGTCGTCGGTGTCATGTTTGTTGTTATGATTCAATTCTTTTGCCAGGCTGGGATTTGAATTGAGTGACGGAGTTAAATGTGCATTGGTGTGTGCTTCCCCATGTCTTGGTATTGCGTTTATGTTCGCAGTCAGTGCTTTTAGCTCGTCCAAGATATCGAGCTCTAGCATAGAGTTGCTTTGCATATTAAAACTGGCTGCCGTTTCTATGCTCAGCTGATTGAGCTGACTTATCTCATTGTTGATATTTAGCAGCTCCTTTTTTAGATCACCTGCTAGAGTGTGCATTGTTGAAGTCATTGCTGTGTCAACTAGAGAAGTTAAATGATTTTTCAGCATCGTAGTACTCTTAGTATCTTTGCAGAGCAATGACTTAGCTTTTTAATCATCCAGGGAAATGAAAGGATTCTACTTATATCTTTGTTTCTGTTTCTTGTTAGGCAACAAATAATTTACTTCTACCAATTTTGAAGACAATATCTTATATCTTGTTTTATTTTGTCTATTTTGTTTTGTTTGGTTTTTTGTTATGCTTGTCTCTTTGCAGTCACAATTCAAGGTAACTCCTTCTCACTAAATTTTCCTTATCAATCTTTACCTATCCTTAACCATCTAGGTGCAGATCGGTGGGTGGAGCTAATCAATAACAATAACAATGTTTATTTTTTCCCAACAGAAACCTTTGGGTTTGATGAAGTATTGGGTTTGGATGGTTAAGGGGAATGCTTGAGAAAGAATTTATTGTTGGCCAATGCAGGGCACCTTCTACGTTTTCATTTGGTTTGAATAAATATTTAATAAGTTGGGTTTATGGGAAGTTTTTAAAACTCAAAATTCAAACGGTATAAACCTGGACATGTTAATCGGTCCCATTATGAAAAGTTTCTAATGTTTATAATATTTTGAAGAATTCGGTTCGGAGTTTTCAAATTATTATGGCCAATTGAGTGCTATACAAATTACTACCGGCTAGCCGTTTTACACACGGGTTTCTCAAAACTTTTTATGTAATAAATACTTTAGTTAGGCAAAGATGAATTAATGTACCAGAAACTGGACGGACACTTGCGCCTACCCAGTGGAGGACCCGGATACGACCACCCATGTGAGTCTAGAGTATCGCACGAGCTGACGAGTGCAACGGGAAGGACTTATAGGTGTATAGACCTGGGGGTGAGTCCCCGGATATGCAATCTTAGCAGGAAAGCACGGACTATACACTGAACAATTACAATTACAATTACAATTATAGGGCCACAGTAGTGCAAATCGTAATTTTCACTATCCATATCGACAAATGATTGGACGCATTATTTTCTATTTTCAGAGGTTGAGTTGGTTGGACTTAACCATTGCTTGATGGACATTAGAAACCCAGAAAATAAAAGTGATAACTATAAACCCAGCTGTATGATTCTCAATGGAAGACTTATTTGTTTTAAAAAAATAAGCAATAAAATTGAATCTAGTGTTCGAAATTATTAGGGCCTATCTGCTATGATAGACTACAATCAAGGTTCCTATAGGTCAGTATCGTGTTCGAAAGAGTTTTCTTTTTCTATCCCAAACCCATGTTAAATTCCGTTTACTGAAACGTAAAAGTAAAGAATCGAATAGAAATAGGGATAGTGATACAAAGAAAAAGAGGTTGTTTGAGGGTGTGCAGATCAATTGTCAAATTTCCGCTTGGTAATATTGAATAAAATTCCGTAACCTCTCTACTTTTTAAGTCGATACTGGCCTTTTAGCGCAGATTTGATAATATACTAGTGCGGGTACCACCGGATTCATAATTTGCGACTAGAGCGCCATTGGAAATGATTGAGTATCCAAATAGAACTTCCAAAAGCAGCAATCGTATACATTTGCACTTAATTTTAGTTTATGAGTTGCTAACTCATGAGTTATAATTTCATACTTTTACTTTACAAAAAGTATGAAATTATAACTTGAAGCGTGATTATGATCTGAAAGTTGACCTTCAGGATCACCAAGTGGTCCTCTAAAATATTTCAAATTATCGTTGAATGAAGCATGATAAACTTAGCATATTTCTATATATATGTATATATATATATATATGTATATATATATATATATATATATATATATATATATATATATATATATATATATATATATATATATATATATATATATATATATATATATATATATATATATATATATATATATATATATATATATATATATATATATATATATATATTACTTATATTTATATATATAAATATATTGATATAAATATATATATATATATATATAAATATATAAATGTACTTGTTATTATTAAATATATTGATTAAAATAATAAATGTACTTGAATTTGCAAAAATGGTCAAAGTATTTGTTTTTTATGATTTTAGAAATGCTGGACCACAACGACTATTTATTTTTATATTTTTTTATCAAAATTCAAAACATTTTTACATAACATTTATCTAAAATGTTCATTGAGCCGTTTTTGAGTTATATTTTTTTGAAAATTTCAAGTTTTTTTTCCCATACACACATGGAATGAGCATCATTTTCCATCAATTCAAAATAATTGCGGGAATTATTTCATTGTAGTTATTTTATTTTAAATCAAATGTAGCTGAACATATACTCAACGAAACTAAATGTAGCGGAAAGCATAGCAATCCACAAACAAAAACCCAAAAACTTGCTTAGCAAGGGTCAAGGAAACGGATATTCGTGGCTGTTTAAATTTATACCTTCATCACAAAAACAACTAACTAAACAACACAACACCAATTTGACTACCTTCAAACGAAGTAATAATGAATAACCTTGTTGGTATCAAACAACATTTTAGGTAACAAACAAACACATAAACACACTCAAGTACCTCCCCTACCTCACACACTGCGGTACCAACAAACCTACTATAAATACTAGACCTACTGTGATGTTCCCTTCAAGTCGAGCACTCGAAGTCTGTAAGTAAGCTTCCAGTAGAATTAAAAGGAATTTGCTCGCGTGTACTAGCAAAAATTTGAGAAAAGTGTTTCAATGTTTTATTTTTTATTTTTAAAAAGTGATCAAATGAAGTGTTAATTTTAAACGTTTAATACAATGAAGCACGAATGCTCAAACTGCCATGTTTGGAGTAATAGTTACAAGAAAGTTACTCCTAAACTATATGGCTATGCAGCGGAAAGGAGAATAAAAGTGGATAAAAGCTGTTCCTACATTTGTAATACCTGCTATTGCAGACTTTATCGCTTTATCAAGAAAGAAAACGAGCCAGCAACTCCAAGTGCAGTTAATCTAGAATGTGGAAATCAAGAACTCACCGTTTCTGAACCATCGAAACTTGATGATCTCGCCGTTGCCGGACCATCAGCCACCACTAATTTCGCCGTGGCCGGACCATCTAGAGTGAACAATTTCGCCGCACCAGCAAACATCAATAATGGTGGTTTCGAAATAATCGATCCCAATGCCGCTAGATCATCGGAAATTGACGCTGTTCCTAGTGTTGGTAAGTAGAATAATCTCTTTTTTGTTTATTCAGACGTCATGATTTGCTACGTTATACAAGTTGTACTCGATTATTCAGAAAATTTTAAAAAATATCAGTTCCGTATAATCTTACCTAATCCGACCTGGTAGCTCAATTTGTAGAGCAGTTGCCTATCATACTTCAAATAATCGAATACAATCTGTATTACATTATGCAAATAAAAATGTTCCTAACTAATTGTGATATTTTTCCATCTTGTTTTCAGAATCTTTGTTTTCTTTGGAATCAACGAGTGCTGAATCAACTGGTAGCGCTGCTGCCCAGAAACCCGGAGACGGACAGGAAATTCTTCAAACAGATGAAGGCAAAATTTGATGAAACATCTGACAGAAACGATCGATATAGGATTAGAACTTCTCTCCCCAAATCCTGGACTGCATACAAGATTATGCAAGAATTCGGTGTTTCGCAACGAACTGCTCAACGTGCAAAGGAATTACAGATTGAAAAAGTTTTTATGAGCACACCGGAGACCAGAGTAAATATGTTATCTTTGAGCGATGATACTCTAACTGTAGTTAGGGACTTTTATAATAGTGACGAGATAAGCAGAGCATGTCCTGGGAAAAGGGATTTCGTTATTGAAAATATGGCAGAAGAAAAAGTGCATGTTCAGCGCAGGTTACTTTTATGTAACCTTCGTGAAATTTATTTGATTTTCAAAGAGCAATATCCTACTTTTAAAATTGGATTTTCAATGTTTTCCAGCAGCCGCCCAAAAAATTGTATTCTGGCTGGTTCAAGTGGAACGTATACTGTCTGTTTAAATGTTTATAACCCTTAAGGATAAGAAACTTATTCCTAACCATTTAAAAACTTATCATGACTTGTTTTTTAAAATACTATGTGAAAATCCTACAGAGAAATGTTGGTTGAAAGCCTGTGATCATTGCCTGGGTACGCAAACACTGGAGAATGACCTGATGAATTTTCTTGAAAATATCGATTCCTTAGAATTTAAGCAATGGAAGCAAACACATCGTTGTCATCTAAATTCAATGCGAATGGATGCAGAAGAGTTTGTGGAAACATTTTTAGAAAAATTAAGCGAATTATCTCCGCATAATTTTATTGCAGAGCAACAAGGTAACTACTTAAAACAACTAAAAATTTATTTGGAACCAACTGACTGCATTATAATTGCTGACTTCTCTGAAAATTACTCTTTTGTTATTCAGGACGCTATACAAGGTTTCCATTGGGCAAACGCTCAATGCACAATCCATCCTTTTGCCATATATTATAAGGATGAAGCACAAAATTTAAAGTTTACAAGCTTTATAGCAATCGCAGAATTTACTAAACATAACCATGTTGCCGTTCGGCTGTTTATAACAAATTGTGTGAATTTCATTAAAAAAAAGCTACCTCACCTGAAAAATATCCATTTTTTTCTGATGGACCAGGCAGTCAATACAAAAATAAGATGACTACTTTCAATTTGTGCCACATGTACAAGGACTTCGGTCTTAATGCAGAGTGGAACTTTTTTGCCACTTGCCATGGAAAAGGGCCTTGTAACGCTTTAGGAGGTGTTCTAAAGCGAAACGCTTCAAAAGCAAGTTCACAAGGCCATCATATTACAACTGCATACGAACTTTACTCTTGGGCTGTTTCTAAAGTAGATTCCAAAATATTACGAGTTTTTCTCGGAAAAAGATTACAATGCAATGGAAAAGAAAATAAAGAACCGTTATACTCGTGTAAAACAAATCTCTGGGACACAATCGTTTCATTACTTTAAGCCACAAAGTGAAAATTACATTATCGTGAAACGGTTTTCGTTTTCAGATGATGAAAAGTGCGTTAAATTGTAAGAATTTTGCTATGTAATATTTTTTTTGATGAATTATGCAAAATCAAAATCATTAAATAATCAAATTAAATGCTGAGTTTTAATTGAAGGTAATCTGAGAAAACCCTTGCTTGTAGTCTTAAGCTTTGAGATTTGAGCTCCAATTCCTTAATATAGCGGAGCCTGGTCCAATCCCGACCCTGTGGCCAATTCCGACCTCCCAAGATTGTCTCAGACAGCGCTTGTTGCCAAATTTGGAAAATGATGCTCATTCCATGTGTGTATGGGCAAAAAACTTGAAATTTTCAAAAAAAAATTAACTCAAAAACGGCTCGATGAACATTTGAGATTTTTTGATATGTTATGTAAAAATGTTTGAATTTTGATAAAAAAATATAAAAATAAATAATCGTTGTGGTCCAACATTTCGAAAATTATAAAAAACAAATACTTTGACCATTTTAGCAAATTTTAGTGCATTAATTATTTTAATCAATATTTTTAATAAAAATAAAAAGTAATGAGCTGTCTATTCATAGAGAGACATTGCAAATCGACCCTGTGGTTCAGAAGTTATGATTTTTTTAAATAAATTTTTTTGAAAAATGTCGATTTTTCTGGTAACCTTATATCGAACATGGTCATCCTAATAAAAAAATAAAAAAATACGGGTCTTATTATTTTCGATGAAGAACATACCAAGCGATTTTGAGCAAAATCGGACAACTTTTTTT
This sequence comes from Aedes koreicus, assembly GCA_024533555.2. Lineage (NCBI taxonomy): Eukaryota > Metazoa > Arthropoda > Insecta > Diptera > Culicidae > Aedes > Aedes koreicus. Next base: position 21,088 of record JAHHFK020000897.1, on the reverse strand, counting down.
TTCAACTCTATTCTTTTCCCATGGAATCGCTGTACATTAACCGTTGGTAATAGCGGAGGACTTCAACGCTTGGGCGCTCGAGTGGGGGAGCCGCCTTACCAACCCTAGGAGCCAGATTCTTCTGGAGGCCTTGACTAGGCTCAATGTGTACCTGGTCAACGAAGGGAACCAAAAGTAGCTACCATAGAAACGGAGCGGAATCGATCATCGACGTAACATTTAGCAGTCCTGGGCTGCTTAGCAATTGGAAGGTGTATGATGGTTACACTCTTAGCGACCGCTTGGCGGTTCGTTATTGTATCGTCCACAATACACGGCAGCATGCGGAAGGAGGCGCATCCACTCCATTCGCCCGCAGATGGAGGACGTCCTACTTTGATGTAGAGACTTTTAAATAGGCGCTTGAGAGGGAACGAAACTTACGCGAAATCCAGGAACCTTGCGGCAAACGACTCCTTATGATACTTATATTGGTGGACGGAGTCGATCGCCGACCTCCAAAGAACATGCCTCCACGCAAGACGGGCGCGGTCAGACGCCGAGAGAATCGAGCGTAGAGGGGGGCTAGTCGCCGCGAAGGCCGCACCAAAGAGGGAGATAAAGGCCAGCGAGCCTACTTCAAGGGTCTGTGTAAGAAGGCCAATACGAATCCGTGGGGTGACGCCTACCGGGTAGTAACGGCCAAAACCAGAGGATCGGCAGCTCCAACAGAGCGTTCATCAGAGCTGCTGTAGGTGATCGTTGGGGGACTCTTTTCGAGCCACGACCCAAGTCCATGCCCCCCGCCGCCGTAGATTTGTCCCAGTATCCCAGTATCCAGTATCCCAGACCTTAACGTTATCATAACGATGGAAGGAATGACGGCAAAAGTGATGCAAAAGTGTCTGAACGAGGGCGTCTTCCCGGGCCCTTGGAAAATTCAGACTCTTGTGTTGCTACCAAAGACAGGGAAGCCACCAGGAGATCCATCGGCATATAGACCTATATGTCTGTTGGATACAGCGGGTAAGGTGCTCAAGAGTGTAATCCTCAACAGACTGACAACTTACACGAAGGGTATAGGCGGTCTGTCTAATAATCAGTTTGGCTTCCGTAAAGGGAAGTCGACGGTGGATGCCATCCTGTCCGTCACCATGACGGCTGAGGTGGAAAGACAAGAGGCGAGGAGTACGATATTGTGCAGTGGTCACACTCGACGTGAGAAATGCGTTCAATAGCGCCAGTTGGGTGGCTATCGCCGACTCGCTCCAACGCCTTCAGGTTCCTGGGAACCTGTACAAGATTCTTGGAAGTTACTTCCAGAATCGCGTACTGGTATACAATACAGAGGCTGGCCAGAAACGTGTTCAGATCACCGCAGGCGTCCCACAAGGTTCGATCCTGGGTCCGGTGTTATGGAACACGATGTACTGCGGCTTGAGTTCCTGAACGGGGTGAAGATACTCGGGTTCGCGGACGACATCACCTTGGAGATATGTGGTGAATCTATCAAAAAGGTCGAGTTAACGGCCTCGCACTCCATCGGCATTGTGGAGAGATGGATGAGCTCCAGGCAATTGGAGATAGCCCACCATAAGACTAAGGTCACGGTGGTGAATAATTGGAAATCGGAGCAACATGCGACGATCCGTACAGGTAATGCACTCAAATTTGCTAAAATGGTCAACATATTCGTTTTTTTATGATTTTTGAAATGTTGGACCACAACGACTATTTATTTTTATATTTTTTTTATGAAAATTCAAACATTATTACATAACATATCAAAAAATTAGAAATGTGTATCAAGCCGTTTTTGATTTAATTTTTTTTTGAAAATTTCAAGTTTTTTGCCTATACACACATGGAATGAGCATCATTTTCCAAATTATCAAACTTATTCTCAATAAATGCATGATAACCATGTTTACAAATCTAGTTTTATTTGTCAAGTTATGTATCCACCAAAAACCTAACACAAAAAAAACAACCATCTTACCAAAACGCAAAAAAAAAAAAAAAAAAAACAATTTTTTTATCAACCACTTTAAACTTTTTTTTAATTTTAAATATATATAATCCATTGGATCTTCCGAATGAAACGTATGTATTTTCATTTATCTCTTCTGATTGAGTATAATTTTTTTTATTGACGCTGAGTAGGCTTAGTTAAGACTCACAAGTTTGATTCAATGTTTACAGGTTCATCCGGTACTTTCGAGTCTCGAAAAGCCTCTTCACTAAACTTTTGGAATTAATGGAAAGTGGAATGGGAACATGTGTGGGGTCAGCATCGATTTTGCCAATTATAAAGCTTGCTGCCGCGCTCCGCTTTTTTGCCGAAGGTTCGTACCAAAAAGGTGTTGGAAACGACCTGTTTGTAGGAATGGCTCAGCCCACTTTCTCAAAAGCATTAAGTGAAGTATTAGTGATCTTGGAAAATGGTCTTTGTCCAACAGCGATTAAATTTCCCACTGACGATGATGAAAAAGACATTATTAAACGAGGCTTCTACGACAAAACGGGCTTTCCGGGGGTTATTGGTTGCGTGGATGGAACTCACGTGAGAATTATTTCACCAGCGAGCGACCAACACCTTTATTATAATCGGAAAGGTTTCCACAGCATGAATGTGATGTTGGTACGTATTGATCAAGCATTTAAATAATTAATAAGAAGCGCCATTGAGATAAATCAGAGAATGTTTTTAACATTAAATATACCGGAATTTGCGGAAGAAGCCATTGATTACGTTTGCGGCATTGGCCCTTATGAAAACTTCATATCAATTTAGTACATTTTAATATAAACAAGAGGTTCATAGGTTCTTGTTTTGACTAGTCATCTATTTCTAATTTCGGTTAGTCCTCGCGCTGGTTGATGGGATTTGCCGTTTCAATATATTGGCAATTTTTTTGTAATTTCAGTATAGTTGTATTCAAGGCTATCCCAGCGTTTCCCAGGTGTTCTGGCCATTCCATATTTTCAAGTTTTTTCAGTTCGTAGCCAACATGTATACTGAATCCTCATTAAAAAATGGGATTCGTAAATTGAATAAGTTTATAAAAAACTCGTTCGTTAATATTAGAGCAGAGGAAAACATTTTAACAATTTATAAAATCAACTTAACACATATGCACAAAACATGTTCCTCAAACATACTATAATTGTTATGTTTGTATTCTCCGTGCGTAACGATTATGATGTAGAAGGAGATGTTCGCTCATCACCATAAGGCCCCAAGAGTGGACAGTAGGGTGCCAAAAAAAATCGACTTTTCGAATTTCAAAAACGGGTAGTGCTCAAAAGTTTCGTCTCCTCAAAAAAAGTCCCCATGCAAAATTTGAGCTCAATCGGACTTCGTTAAGTGTTGGACCAAAGCGGTCAAAGTTTGACTTTTTTGAAACACGAAAAATTTCAGCTAACAAAACAAATGTGTGTGCTAAATCCATAATCGAATCAAACGACGTTTCAACACTACAGCTGCACTCATTTGTTCAAGGCAGTCAGCATACTAAAAACTTGTTATGTGCTCTAGAGATTCCGGAATCATTGTTGGAAACTGATATTACGCAGTGGAATAGCAAACAAGAATATGAAAATGCCATTAAACGAATTAAAAGCTTGGAAGTAGTAAATGACAATGCAGAACGAGGTATTGCATTAATCAAAACATATAATTCGAAATTGTCAACGGATGAAGATCAGAAACAGTTTATTTTGCACTTAGTTGAAGAACATCGAACAATGTATAAAAGTTCAAAAAAATCAGATGTAATTTAAGAAAATATATGCGATGCAATGTACCAAAAACCTAGCAACATGAATTTTGGAAATATCACAATACCGTTCCCTCCCTTTCGTTACGTGTCTTTTGTCACAACCATTGAAAAGGTTAGTTATATCTGCAAATACCGTATTAATGAGATAGTTCCCCATCTTAGGGGTCCAACAAACAATTTTAGCTGACTAAACTCTTCTTTCTCATATAAACAGCTGAATAAACGTTTACTCGGTCAAAATTGTTAATTAGGTTGCAGTCGAAGACTTCCCACTCTACAATATTCGGTAAATGTAGGATAGATAACTCTGAAATTTTTAATCTTAGCTTGCAACGACGGTGCAAAACAGAAATAAGAAACTCACTGATGCACAATGCTTAATCTCTAAGATTAGTATTAGACGAGGGCACCGATCTGTTTCACCTTAAAGAAGCGTCGCATTCCGAATGTAAGTCTCGCAAAAGTTTCCAAAAGGACCACAAAGAGAGCGTCTCTAGTAAATAATTCTCTTTGGTAGTCCGTACGCTAATCTTACAGTCTGTGGATAGAAATCGGTTGAAATTATTATATTGATGCACTAATTAATGAAAAAGAACGAAAGAAGCGAATTTCTCATTGTAAGATAGGTAATATTGAAAAGTTTTGTGAGAAATCATTAAGCTTTCTGACGTCTATCATCTTTCTCTTTCAAGCACGTAGAAAGAATAGGATTGTTTTCATACGTTTTTTGTTTTTTTTTCGTATGTAAACAATCTATTCTTTCTACCTGCTTGGAAGAGAAAGATGATAGACGTGAGAAAGCTTAATGGTTTTAACCTATACGAAAAATATTGACTGGTTAAAGCGCTATTCGCATTACAACGGGCCCGACGCGGGGCGAGACCCGCCGGGGTAATATTTTGAAATGATTGCTTGGATTTTGTATGTGACTGTTCTCACTACGCTGATGTGCCGTGCTGGGCGTGCCGTGCCAGCATAGTGAGAATGCTCACATACAAAACCCAAGCAATCATTTCAAAATATTACCCGGGCGGGCCTCGCCCCGCGCCGGGCCCATGTAATGCGAATAGCGTTTAAATTTGCTGGAAATATTTTTTATTGTTCTTAACGACCCTAATGGAAAATAACTGAGCCACCCTAATGAAATATCATATATTTAATATTGATAATGGCTTACGATTATATAAGAGATGTTTTGATACTATTATCTTATTTTTTTATTTTTCTATAAAATGGACCACCCTAATGCAAAACAAGTGAACCACCCTAATGAAATATCACATATAATATGCTAGCAGTTGCCAACGATGATATAAGACATGTTTCAGTACTATTGCCATGGATATCTCAGCAATTGAATTCAAATCCTCCATATCAAATTCATTTCACTCCTCCACCTCAAAAAATTTCTAAGTCCCAAAAAGTCAATTTTTTTCAAAAAATTTTTTTTCGAGATAACACCAGATCTCGACGTTTCATGCATTTCTAAGACATTTGGCATCAAAAACAAAAAATCGATTTCGGAATTTTCACGTACCCCCCCCCCCCCCCCCCCTGGGAAATTTTTCGTGTTTCAAAAATGTCAAACTTTGACCGCTTTGGTCCAACACTTAACGAAGTCCGATTGAGCTCAAATTTTGCATGGGGACTTTTTTTGAGGAGACGAAACTTTTGAGCACTACCCGTTTTTGAAATTCGATGGTCAATTTTTTCCCATACATGCCATTGGCACCCTAGTGGACAGTAATGTCTGCTAGAACTGATAGTTATGAAGAGAAAGTGTTGATAGTTCCGTCAGCGTACGGCAGGTTGTGAAAATTGAATAGAATTATTGAAAATTGAGCGAAGGGCTTGGATATAGTACACAGATAAAAAGAAACATTGAATTATCTGCGTTATCTAATGCACATAGAGGGAATGCTAGATTTGGCAGAAAATAATGGGATATTTCATGTAAATTTTAGCTAGATAACGCCTGAATCTAGCCTGTTGTATGAAAGAATGCAAACATTGTTGTATGACGCATGAAATATTGCAAACAATTTCCTTGTTTACGCCTCCTTTGGCTTGGAATTAAACGAGGGGAAATTTTACGCGCTTGTTAAAATTAATTATTTTTTTCTGTGTAGTACTCGAACCAAGGACGCATTCTTTGTCTCACATCCCCAATGCAGGGTAGGTGAAAGCACGGACGAATCCGCCACCTTCACAGGCAAATGTAGGTAACAATAACAGAGTGTGTACAAGCAACCGCTAGCTAGAACCATCACAAGCAATATGTAGAACGTAAGCATGATCAAGCGAAAACACTGGGATTTTCGATAGCAGGGTTGGGTGGCTGCAGGGTTCGTTTTGGTAAACGATAAGCTGTCAAGTGTAATTAGTACCGATTTCCGATTTGAACCGATTTAAACCAACAGTAAGGATGCTATTGGGGCCACTCACAAAGTGTGATTGTGGTTTTTCATTGGGAAAACAAAGTGATATTTAATAATGCTGAAAAGCCGATTTTGACCGGTACAGTACAGTAAGGATGCTATTGGGGTCACTCACAAAATGTGATAGTAGTTTTTCATTGGGAAACTAGGAGATTTCCAGGAATGTGTACTATGAACTTTAAACTAAAAAAATACTCGAGGAAGTTCTCGGTCGAAAAAGCACATCCGTTCAAACCAATATTTTATACACATAACTCTGAACCGCTAAGAATATGCACCGAAGCCTTAAAATACCAACTTATCGCTGGCTACGCTGATAGATAGATCTTAATACAGATTACTGGATAGCCTTATAGATCTTAAGAATGAATATCATGATGATAATAACAATTCTATTTGTAATTACATATCTGAAAATTGTTGTCCTGCTGCAATTGTAGAAGGACTTACATATTGTGAACTCGGATGTTTAGAAAATGTAGCGACGAGGAAAAAAATTGACTTGAAAATTATTTTACAAAACTATGAAGTTATAAACATTTATAGAAGAGTTTACCTAAAATTTCGATTAGCTGTTCCGTTTCGTTGCACTGCAACAAATTTTTGCAGTGAGTCTCATAGATACAATAGTTAATTTAATTAAATAAATTTAAATGCAGTAATGTTGGTAATATCATGTCATTTAATGTTATAATATTAAATAATAACACGACGTAATAAAATAATTCCATTAACAAGACAGCTAACGATAGTAGAAAATAACCATCCGTAACTAAGCTGGTCATTAACTCTTCGAAAGACTATTCAAAATAATAGTAAGAGAACATAATATGCGTATGTTCAAAAATATGACACCCGATAGTATGTTATTGAAAATAAAAATTAGATATGTATAAATATCCTACTAGTCCTGGAAAAGCTGTATACAGCTATGGCTTATCTCATCATAATACCACTAAACAATATATTTAAATTTAATCCTATACTGCTTATAAGCGCATGCCAGTCTTTTAAAAATATAGTAGTTGAAGTTCAAAAGTGTAATTTTAAAGTAAATGTTATGCTGAAATGCTGAAAAAAAATTGAGCCCTTACTGCTTGTCATGTAGCTCGAGGCTCATGAGATAACTGGTTTTGTAATGCAAAGATGATTCCAAATCGTGTTGAAATAATTAATTAAATGAGAATGGAGAATATACAATAATATTTCCAGGTACACGATCTTCAGTAGCGTCACCTTATTTTGCTATTGTCAAATTGACATTGCCAGGCTACGCCAACCAGCGTCTACAAGTTTCATCTGGATGTCTTTTGTGATCACACTTGTGAGGACCGGAGGTAGGTTGCACCCTCCTTTAAAGTTGTCAACTCACCATTTGAAGCCCAGATCAGCTACTTATATACAACCAAAAGATTAATTTCACTTGTTCTTCCAAAGAACAACTTTTCACCTCAATATTCGTTTTAGATTAGAACTTTGGGCCTTCATGAATTCATATCATACGAATAAACTACTAGAGGATTGTTTATTTCACTTGTATATATGACGACCTTTATTTCAGCGAGATTTTAGGCAACCTTGTACCACTTTTCACCAAAAACTTGTTTTAGCTTAGATTTGTGGACCTACATGAATTGATTTCGTCTCCTTTTCTTAAGCTATAAAAAGATTGATAGTTTTACTTGTAGTTATTTATACTTATACTCCAGATACCTCTTAATTATTTAGGAGCAATCTTTCGTTTCAAACTCGTTACAGCTTAGATCGTTGCGGCTCCATGAACTCAAGAAATCAATCATCATGACTAGAATACACCTTTTAGGAATGTTTAAATCAATTGAAAAAAGAAAAGTACATTTTCACAAATTTATTTAAGAACAAGATTAAACCATGTTACAAAGATGCTACACTTCTGTGTTCGAACGTTGAAGTTCCAGCTTGATTCTCTTATAGTTGAGAACTTCAATCTGGAACTGTAGCTCATCTGCTCTTTGCTTCTCCATTCTGGAGTAGTGCTCCCTCTTCAAAATCTGTTTCTCTTTTTTAATTTGTAAAGCTTCCTTCTGAATTTGGAGGCTTTCCTGACTGTTTCCCGCAAGTTGTCTTAAATATTCTGTTTTTACCTCCAGTAGTTTCATCCTATAACTCCTCGGCGTGGAACGCTTTGGAGTTACAGGTGTCCTTGTTGAAGGTACTTCAACTGGTTCTCGTCCATTTGAATCATTCTCATCGTTTTCGTCATTCGATGACTCCGAAGAGATGTTTCTTAGCGTTTGACGCCTCGGAGATGGCAGCGGAGTAAGTCCAAAAGATGGACCTGTTTATTAAAAGGATTAAAAGAAAGTTATTCAATATGTAAACCATCTTCGTACAACTTTTTAAAATACCTGAATGGTCAGTCGTTTTCTCAAGCGACAGAAGATTCACAACTGCCTCTTCATAAGCCGATAATATCACCAGTCGGTTTGGTCCTCCTCCAGTTGCATGTACTTCCGTTTTATTATGCTGGAGCTTTCGTTTCACCTTCATTTTAAGGTCACTCCACACCTGAGGATAAACATACGGTAACACATATTTTGTTTGACACCAGTAACAAACCTTTTGCCATTCCGATATTTTTCTGGTGGGTGGGCCCGCGCTGTTCAATTTTGCGGTTATTTCATTCCACACTTCAGTGTATTGCTCACGGCCAAAACTTACACTCTCAGCAAACTTCATACCCTTTGCAGCCGCTGGGTTTTCCTCAAGGATTCTAATCATCAGCTGAAACTGCTTCTTATTAGTGATTTTTTGCCTGTAAGCCGAAAATGTTTGAAAATTAAACGGAACTTTTCTTTCCAATTCAATTTTACCTGTTTTCTGCCATTTTAAACGTAAAACGGTATGGATAGTGCTGGAAATCACGGATGAAAAACACCACAAAAAAATTGTCACGTGCTCAACAGATGCCGACTGTATCCGTCACTTTTTTGCTGCTTTCGTCACATCACAGCGACTGTGGGAATACATCGACAAATGAACTGAGTTCATCGCGGGTGAGGTTTGTCACTTTCCCCGTCTCTCGGAATACCAAAACATGGGTGACTCGATTGTCACCTAGTGACGTGACTGTCGGAATAACCACCAAATCTTGAAGATGATATCCACTTAAATATTTCTAAAAAACACTATTAAAACACCATTATTTTTATGTTTGGTAATTTGATTATATGCGACAGTTCTCAGCACAGTCAACCCATTCTCCAATTAATCTTTCACATGCATGCATATGCATAACAACTGCAGAATATATGAATCAATCTGCCTTTTATCTTGCGGGAAAATCCCATAATCAGATGTTGTCCTGTACGTGAAACATGGCGGATTTCCTTATTTTCTTTCGCTCCAACGAAGAATCCCAAAAACAACTGTTAATCTGTGCGTGACAAACCGGTGTCGTCAATACCAATTAGTATAGGCGGAAAGTGTATGAATAAGCTGTGCGCTGAGCTGCAGTGAAAGCTGTCAAAATAATAAAAACAAGCATTGGGCGATTATATATTCTCCTCTGCAAGGTTTGATCGATAAAGATCAACTTCTTGCACTCATCAATGTGAAAATTTTAAATTAATAAAATATCGATTTCATCTTTCAAAAAATCAACGTTGTCAAACATCGAACAGAAAAGATCGGATGAAAAAAAAAGACCGATTTATCGAGGTTAAAATATCGATTCTTTAAAAATCACATCGACATCGCCCATTCCTAGATAACTTGTTTAAATAAAATTGTTTATATATTAATAATTGGCTTTTCGTAAATTGAACAAACTCAATTTTGAAACACTCTTCGTTTACCCTGCCAAAACTTGGCCTATAAAAGAGAAAAGGGAGCAAGAGAAAGGGAGCAAGAGAAAGAGGGATAAAACCAAACATTGTCTCTTTTCGGTAGATGATACATGTAACATGATTGAATTAGTTTTGTTGTATACAAAGCAATATACATACAACGCTACTTCTGTTTCCTAAACAATCGGATGTTATGAAACATTATGGGGTTAGTTATGGAAGTCGAGTAGACCAACTCGACTCGACATTTGTCACTGTCGTGTCGAGCAAAATTGCGCATTACAGAAGCCGACTGAAACTGATCGAGTCGCCAACGGAACTCAACTGTTAACTGTAGTGTTGAAATTTTTCAAAATGTCTTTGAAATATTACATCATGCAGTAATTCAGGACTTTCATCAATTAAGCTGTCATTTTTGACAGTCGAAGAATAAGTATTTACACTTACATTTCACGCTTGTTTTGTGAATAACTCTGATGTTTTTGTTATTCATAAACATCTTGAAATTTTTTTATACTTCTCTTGACAAACTTCAGGGATCAAATCTCTCACACGACGTGAGATTGAAACCAAGGAATTGCAATTCCTACATGAGTTTGTGTCCTAGCTCAAAGAGCGATGTGAATGGTTGGGGAGGTGGTTTTTACCATATTTTAATATGGTGTCATGATCAATGATTAGCATTATGGTCATATGAATGATTTTTGAATAGACTGCTTCTTCTGATCGTCAGTGATTATCCCTTGAATTTGAGGAAAGTTCTTTCCTAATCTTCGTCAAAGCTCTTTGCTGAAATTCTGGGAAGTTTTCTCCTGAACTTTTAGCTAGTTTCCTCAGGAACTTCTTGGCAGTCACTCCTGATTTGCTTGAAAATTCACATCTAACAACCCCACCTAACCTTCCAGGAACAGTTGATAAGTTTTTTTCCTGAACTAAGTAACTGTTTAAATTTCTGATGAGTCCCATCCTGAACTGGGAGGAAAATTTCTCCAAAACTTTGGGAAAGTTCTCTCCAGAAAATCTTCTTAAATTTGTTGTAAGTTTGTTCCTGAACTTCTGAGAAACTCTCTTTGGAAGTTTTCTTCTGAACTTCGTAGAAGTTTGTTCCTGAATTTTTGGGAAATTCCTGCTTTAACTACTAGGAAATACCCCCTATATGCCTGGAAAGTTTCTTCTTATTTTTCCTCAGAAGTATCTACCTGTACGTCTGGGCATTCCTAAGCTTCGAGAAATCCTTATTCTGAAATTTTGGAATGTTCGATTCTGAACTTCCGTAAAGCACTTATGAGTAGTTCCAATTAAGCTTTTAAGAAATTTCCTTTGGAACATCTGGAGAGTCTTCTCCTGAACTTCAGAGAAGTTTCTGAAATTTTTGAGAAATTCCTTCTTGAACTTATATGCACTCTGGTAAGTTTTCCCTGAAACTCTGTGAAGTTTTTTGCTGAGCTTATTCTATTTAAACATCTAATAAGTCCCATCCTGAATTCCGAGGAAAATTTCACCGAAACTTTAGGAAAATCTTTTCTAGAATTTCTAGGAAAATTCTCTCGAATTTGTTGGAAGTTTCTTCCTAAACTTCTAAGAAGTCCCCTTGTGAACTTTTAGGAAGTTTTCTCCTGAACTTCGGGGAAGTTTGTTCCTGAACTTCAGAAAAAATCTTGCTCAAACTACTAGGAAGAACCCACTATTCTTCTTGAAAATTTCTTTCTGTTATTTGAAGAGTTTTCTTCATGAGCTTTGAGAAATCCTCATTCTGAACTTCTGAAATGTTCTCTTCTTAACTTCGGGAAAGCTCTCTAGCATTTCTGGGAAGTTCTAACTAAACTTTTGGGAAGTGTCTTCTGGAACTTCTGAGAAGTCTTTTTCTGAACTACAGAGAAGTTCTCTCCTGAATTTCTAGAACGTGCTGAGCTTTGTGGAAGTTTGGTTCTGAATTTTTTAGAAATTTTAGATAACACCCCTCCCTGGTTAGTTTCCTCCTGAACTTCGGGAAAGTTTTTTTTCCTGGACTTCTGGGAAGTCCATCTTGAATTTCTGAGGAAAAAAACTCCAAAACCTCTGAAATGTTCCAAACATCTAAATAGTCCTCTGCACTAAACTTGTTCCTGAAGCTCTGAGAAGTCCTCTCCTTAACTTCTGGGAAATATGATCTTGAAGATGTTTGGTCCTGATTTATTTGGGATATTCCTGCTTGAACTACTAAGAACTTTTCTTTCTATACTTCAAGAAATCTAGGACTAACTTCTTCAAAAATTTAACTCGTGGGTCGATGTGCTAATCCCATGTGCAAATATACTGAAATAATGCGTTTAGAAGTAATTTAGAAAAAGAAGATTAATTTCAAAAGCTCATCACATTTAAGTCTAAGTCTCCGTGCGGCACCCGACTGGGCTTGAGAGCTAATGTTAGGAGCAGAAACGAGAAAATGAAACAAACTTTCTGTTATTCCGACCCAAGGCGCAATGGTGGCCCTAATGAATCGAGCTCTTGGTCAATTTCCTACCACTTCTGTTTGGCATTAGTTTTGCTACCTCCACGCCACAAAAGCCTCTGGCGATGTCTACATTAAATTTAATCAGTTCAATGAGCCATTCTAGCAGACGGTAATTTGATTTGTTTTCAATAGAATTAGACAATTTTTGCTAGAAGTAAATTGTTTTTCTGTTAATAAATAATGGTTTAGTGTATTTCTTGCCTTGTTAAGTCAATTACCACTAATTAATGTAAAACGCACATCAAAACAAACTCTCACTCGACAAAATGTGTCACTAGTTTCCGAGTGATCGATTGAGTCGACGAACTTGACAAAATTTCGTCGAGCTCGACATCTGTAATAGCAAAATGGATCTGTAGAGCAAAGTGACGGTCAACTCGAGTTCTATAATGGGTCCCTATAATCTTGATTCGTTTGCCATGCAATTTATCATTATAGAGTTGAGTTAGCAACAATGATGAAGTAACATTATTTTTTGTCCCAACATTGAAAAGTTAGGAAAATGTCTTTATCATTCATGCATTCGCGAGTGTGGATTCACTGATTGTTCACAAATTTTCAATCCCGATTTCGTATATTCGAATCTAATCAGAGTTGAAAGAATGTTCAGTAGACGTCGTACAACTTAGATAAAACTTGCTAAACTCCCGTTCCATTTTACTAAATTTTTGAGTAAAATTGTATATTATCTCTTTTTCTCTCATGGAAATGTTACTCAATTTTCGTAAAAAGTGGATCTACTTTTTTCCTTTTTAATTGAGTAGATCCACTTTTTAACGAAAATTGAGTAACATTTCCGTGAGAGAAAAAGAGATAGTATACAAAAATTGAGTAAAATGAAACGGGCGTGTACCTGCTCAACAAACGGATAGCACATGCAGGCAACACGCCAATGGTTGCCTGCCATTACCTTTCACAACGATGCAAAATCATAACAACTATCTCAGATTTTCCTTGTCGAACCAGTCCGAACTCGGTGATTAAATATTCATTCACCTAATTTGAGAAGAAACAAGCAAGCAAACACAACGTCCAAGATCCGAGTCCATTAAATCCGCGTATTGGGATGCCAAATTAGTGGCACCCAGAACATGAACGCTCATTTCGTCTGGCACATTATTCGCATTCGAACGAGTTTTCGGAATGTAATTTAAAGCACTTAAATTTTAACGAAAATTGCTTTTAACAGTTCGACCTCTCGCCTGCTTTCCCGCGTTGAAAACACCTCAGTCTCATGCAGATTGGGATTCGCGTTCCTTCCCATGAGCTGCTAAAATAGCTCCTCGTAGCGCGTTTTCGAGCAAAAGTCTGTCGAGATGGAAACTTAAGAACTTTCGCATTTTGGCCCGATTAAAAAGTAATGATAGTGCTCGGCTGAGATGGGAGGTTGTAGGTGGTTAAGGGATGTTTTAATTTCGCATTGCATCGCAGTTTACTGAAGGAGGAGCGGCGAGCCAACTGAATGTGGCGGGATATTAGCATGAAGTTTTCACTCACGAAAACATTAATAAACGATGTAAACTTTTGGAATTGATAATATTTTCTCGACTGAAAAAAAAAAAAACCCCAGAACTGTAATGGCAAACATGAGAAGTTGATTCAATCGAAACTGGTCGAAACGATTGCAACTTCAACTGGTTTGAATGTTCGCTTTTCAACTCCGGCACTGAGTAAAAAAAAAGCGACTTTGTTCCGACTATGATCTTTCCACGAGGATTTTCCCAGTGCGAAAGTTGAGCGTACTGTCTATTTTAGCAGCTAGTTTGATGAGTATTTTATCGGTCCAACAAGTTTCGATGCAAGCAAATGATGCTAACCTGTTTTTTCATGGGATTTTTGGTAGGACAACTTGGCTCAAGTTACATTTCCGTCAACATTTACATTCTACTTCCAAGTACGGGTTTGCGCCACTTTGAATCCTGGCGCAGCGTTTGGGAAGCGCTGCTTTCCTACGTTCGTTATTGATGCTTTCGGAAGCAATTTGCATCCAAAAATTCAGAGCTATTAATTATTCATTATAGGAAACTCATTTTCACGGATAATCTACTGCTTTCGAAGCTGGGAAACGGAGGCGATTTTTCTGAGCATACGGCTACAGCCGGGTAGTTAAATTTTATGAGCTACCTGAGATTAAGCCGATTCTAGGATTTTAATGGGATTTTGCTGCGGATGGTGAAGTTGATCAGAAAATAGGTTTTCAATTTTCAAAATGAGCTTTCTCACGCTAAATGATGAATCGAGTGTTGTTGTTCTGCGAGTTTCGAAGAATTTGAAATATTCACGATATGTATCAACGTATAAACTAATGCATCCAAGATGGAGTTAAACCTATTGGGTTCAGATCTGACCCATTTAGTTTTAACTCCACAAGTACGGACTGTCCAAAGCGAAGCCGTGATGTCTGAAAAGTTCTGCACATAGGGGCTGATAAATGATGCTAGCCCCATGAAACTTCTATGTTCTGATGCAGTTGTTGGACTTCTGAAGTTCTCAATGCTTCTCACCTTTTCCCTGTCAACATGAAAGCCATATCCGTCAACCTCTTGCCCAAGGAACTTAATGTGGGTCTTATCGAACTAACATTTCCTGAGGTTCAACGTCAAGTTGTGCCTCCTCAGAATCTACAGCACTGTTGCTACAGTTTTACTCAACTCTTCTAAGGTTCGAGCAAATATAAGAATGTCATCGATATTACACGATAACATTTTGCAAATTGTTCAAGGTTTGCACCATCTTCAGGCGCACAGTTGATGCCAAACATGAGATGCTTGAATCGGAACATGCCGCATTTAGACAGAAACGTAGTTAGGTCTCGTGACTCCGGGCTGAGCTCAAGGTGGTAGAATGCATTACTCAAATCTAAGTTTGAGAAATATTTCGCCCCGTGGAGTTTACTTTTCATGTCATCGATGAGTGGCATGCGAAGATATTCGCGCTTAATAGCCTTGTTGGCCGCGGGCATGTTTACAACGAGTCGAAAGTCACTTTTCCCTTTTGAAACAGCCGACATACCACTGATCCAATCAAATCCAAAGTGGTTACTTTTTCAATTATGTCTCGTTCCTCCATTTCCGTAAGCCTCTGCCTAGCGGCTTCCCGGAATGCTGCGGGAACGTTGAAATATGCATTCCGAACCGGAGGAATCGTTCCGTCGATGCTAAACTTAACCACGACTCCCGGCATCTTCGGAAAGGTCTTGCTCTTAGGAGTTCGCTCACAACTGCTCACGGATAGACCTACTGCTAACAGTCCTAGATCACTGGCGGTTGATCGACCTTGTAGGGATCTATGCCCATCCCTAACGACCAGAAATTCTGCTGGTATATGTGAGCCGCCATATCCTACGACATTAATGGAAGCATTGATCGTGCGTTCTACAATCATTGGCTTACTTGATGCGTATGAGCAAACGTTTTTAGTACTGACACTTTCCTTTGCTTTAATCGTAGCGAATCCCATATCTAATTCTTGCTTCAGTACATCTCAGGCCTTACCACAAAGCACGTTCACACCAGCTTCTGTTTCTATCAAGAACTCGATGAGCTGAGAATGACCAACACTGCATTTAATCCAAACGTCCTGGAGTGAGAGGGCATTCAATTGCTAAAAGAAAAAGAGAGCATGATCAAGATACAATGACAAAACCCACTTTATTGTCCAAACTAATGTAACTTTACATTCTACTGTTATATTTTACCTGTTCCTTGTGTGTTCAGACTCACTGCAACCCTCATCTGGATTATCTTGGAGAATGTTGCTCACGTGTCTCGGACGTCATGCAGCAGCGAAGAGTCCCTTCAATCAACACTTGTTGCAGTTACGAGAAAGAGCTGGACACGTATTGTTCCGATGAGACAAGTATCGGCACCTTGAACACCGCGCTCGACGCCCAGATGTGCGCGTTGATCTGTGCGGGGCGATTCAAAGCGCGATACGTTACGTTCGAGAAAACTTTGCGTTCGTTTGCGCTTCGGATCTAATCCGCTGCGTGCCTCAAATTGTGATCGGTGTCTGCCCCACGCCAAAACGTCGGCGTTATGCGATGGACCAGCTTCTCTGTCAAAAGCCTCTTTGCGGGTTGCAGACTGAACAATAAAGTGTGTTTCGTGTCCGCAAGTTCTGGCTGATTTAGACAGGGTTTGTTTCATCATTCCTTTTATGCACGGCCTCCTAACAAACCGTTCATGGTACACAAGACTATAACCGCAGAGTCTTACCTTGTCGCATGTTCGAAAAGGCTTCGGCTTCAAATGTGAGTCGATATTGCTGATCAACTTTACATAGCAGCCCGCCCCCGTCAGATGCGGTCGTAGTTTGGCTGCTCTTATGATAGATTGCATCTCCTCCCCCACGGATAGGAACAGCAGTTGTGCCCTTCGGAGTTGGTCAAACGCATTCCCCAGAGATGCAGCAATTTCAAAAGTCTCAATGTACTTATGCCAACCTTCCCACATCTTGTTCGCCGGGACTCCTTTGGGGAAGGTGTTGATGTGGTCCCATCGAATACTTTGCGTCGAGCGCTTCCTGGGGTACTGAGGCTCGCGCTGTGCTCCAGCTGCGTACAATTTTATCTTCACCGGAGACGCAGTAGTCTGATTGTTGGTGGTGAGCATGGATGCCAGGCAGTGGAACGAACCTATTAAAATCACGCGTTTTTTTAATAGCTGGAAAATGTGCAATTTTACAAGGGTAGTCTCTCTAGAGAAGTTTATTATCATAAAATAGGCTATCTTTTTGTACCATTAGAGTGATGATGTATCCACGTATTAGGGTGATCCAAAATTTATTTTTTCAGATTGTGCACACAAAAAAGTCTTGTTTTCACAAAAGTTGTAGAACACACTAAAACAAGCAAGTTTGTCGAAGACAGCAACTCGCTATCTCTCAACGTTGACGAAATATGATGCACTGTTTATGAAAAGCCCATAAAAAGCAGTTTTTGATCAATAATTTTGTAAGCAATCATTATAAGGGTTTCAAATATTCTACAAAGTTAGTCATTTTATTAAAATACACATTTCAGTTGAAAATTGTGTAGCGCTATGATGTATATTAGGAAAGTTATTGAAGGTTTTTAATAAAATTTAGTCACTTTTTCAATAACTTTATCTTAAATTGAGGCAAGTTGTGGCAAATCAAACATCTCTCGAGTGATTATACTTACTTTTAACTACAAAATACATCAACTTTTGTTAGGAGATATTCGGAGGAACTGTGAGATCGGAGTTACAACAAATGTCACCATTGGTAATTAAAAATTTATTATGGAATCAAAGAAACGATTATGCACCAGTTGTTAGAGATGGTGCTAGTGTAGTGGTAAACTTCCATGTCTCACGAATAATACGAGTGTTAAAATCTAGTGCTAAAATGATTTTAATTGGACGAAAAAAAATTAAACAGCCTTTAGTCCTGAAAAAATAAATAATAAGAATGAACTAATTAAAAATTTGGCTACTTAATAATAGTAATACCTTAATAGTAGTACATACCATTTCACCTTCACTGCACGTTAAATCGCTTTCACTTTCGTTGTCAATTTTGTCGCTGTGATCAGAACTTTGTTCAGTTGCTTCAACAAGAAGAGCTTTGGTATCGTCGGAGAATGGCATATCGTTTTTGTTGGGAAGTGCTCGAAGACTGGAAATGAGTGGGTCCGATGATTCAAGCAGCCGATTTAATAGATCTGTGTTCGTTGCGGTTCTGGAAAACTTCCGAGTATGATCTAACCTATAGCGCTTGATATCTTTGTTCCGACTCTCCTGGGCATCTTCAGACAATTGTCCGATCGGAACTAGAAACGATGAAATAATTTGGGATCCATGCAGTAACATTTTATGAATTGTTACTGGTAGGTAGTACCATGGATACTTTTCAATCAACTTTACCGCCGTTTCGTAGCAATACTCTTCAAATTTGACAGTGTCAATCTCTAATCCCGAAGCAAGTGCGTCCAGAATTGATTTGCATCTGTACAATAAATTACTGTTCAATCCTGTAATTGACGCTGACGTTTCCCAATTTTGGAAGAACCGACGTGCACTATTTCCGTCGTTAGAAGTTCCAGCTCCACCAGAACGAGGTTTGTCTACAATTAGCCCCATTTCAATCCGAAATCGTTCTTGTATTCTCTTTTTTCTTTGCACCATCTTTCCGTGATCGTCTCCACTAGCTCGCCATTTTTCACTTCCAAGCGATAAGATAAATGAAGAAAATATTCATAGAATCTTATCAACCAAATTTAAATACATCTGTGTTCACTGTCCGTTTTCTGACCATATCGAGATCGTTCATTTCGGAGGGCGTTGCACTGCAAATATAACATCTTTGCGCAGATTTGGTCGATGTTACCGAATTACAGACTTTTCCGTCTGCCATAGTCATATGCATTTCATATGTGATGACTACATTTCGACCGTTGCAAGTAATGCGCGTTGGTTGTAGCTCCTCAATTTGGCGGTCGACATAATCTTTTTCCTGAATCGATATTTCTGAAGTTTCATTTATCATCTAAATGCGGAGCGGACGACAAAACCGGGTTGAAGACGACCGAGGATTCTCAAAGATGAACTTTCCATCAGACTAAACATAGATCGGAACAATAGATGTGACGAAGATGCTTGAGTCCGTTCTAGATCCATCATCAGAACTAAATTGCTGCTTATACTCGGAATGGCCCGAGCTGCCATCGAATCCCCATTTGACTGTTATTGTAACGTTGAGTAACTCGGTATGAGAAAAACTGTCAAGTTTATCTTGATTCGCTATAATGATTCTCGTGGCTGTGTGATCTAGTAGATTCTGAAGCTTTACTTCAATCGATGTTTCGGTTACTGAAATTCCGTTGCTACACGGGTAGCAATTTTGTTTAGCCTTCTGAACTTTGCAGTAACTTGGATACAAGTCAGCATTTCTTGCTACAGAACCTTTTCTGACTTTGTTGTACTGTGATTTAGTCATGTTTACGTCCAAAATCATGGCAAGTGCTTCATCTACCGAGTAAGGAACAATTTCGGTCCGTTCTGCTTCCTTGAGAACAGAAATTATTTTCTTCGCTCGAGAAGGAGTAGTACACGTTGCCTCTCGAACAACCGAAGCTTCATATTTTCTGTTACAACCCCGAAGACTCATCTGAGCAGCGTAACACAGCTCACTTGCTTCATAATTTTCCAGCAACTCAGAAACTTTTTGCCTTTTGACGCTTTCTGAAGAATCGTCAAATGGTGTTGCCCTCCGACCACGCTTATTCCCTTTGGATGTAGATGGTAGTTTTGAGAGAAGCTCATCAGGCAGTTGAAACAGCTGATCAAAATATTCAGCATGCTTTTTTTCAAACACACGCTTTAACGTTCGATTATGTCTCAACCAAAGTTTTTCAAAATATTTGCACAGATGTATCACAATTTTTGAGATTTCTGATCGAATGTCTGGCATAAAATCGATTTCAATGTTATATAAAAATATAATTTTCTGAACAACAGCGTCGCATTTTTCTATTGACGTGCCTTCAGTCTCCTTCCAAACCAGAAACAGCGAGCGTTTGTCAATGTTTTCTAGATATGTACAAATATTGAAAAAATTGCATGATTTTTGGGAAAGTGACACCTCACCAAGCCAAGCTGTGTTTTACCTGAGGAAGAATAATAATTTTCGGACTCCATTTATAATTTTAAAATTCCTTGAATAAAATATCAATCGTTCTTTTCACAACACTGATAACCAAAAGCACCGCCTACTACTCAAGCTCAACAAAAGCATCCTGGTTGACTTTTGATCGATCTCTCATATTCAAACAGAAAATGTTGTCTACGCTGTGCAATCATTGCAACTATGACGTGTGTTGTGTTAATGTTTGAGCATTTTGAAACCAGCACCAAATATTATTCGTGAGACATGGAAGTTTACTACACTAGCACCATCTCTAACAACTGGTGCATAATCGTTTCTTTGATTCCATAATAAATTTTTAATTACCAATGGTGACATTTGTTGTAACTCCGATCTCACAGTTCCTCCGAATATCTCCTAACAAAAGTTGATGTATTTTGTAGTTAAAAGTAAGTATAATCACTCGAGAGATGTTTGATTTGCCACAACTTGCCTCAATTTAAGATAAAGTTATTGAAAAAGTGACTAAATTTTATTAAAAACCTTCAATAACTTTCCTAATATACATCATAGCGCTACACAATTTTCAACTGAAATGTGTATTTTAATAAAATGACTAACTTTGTAGAATATTTGAAACCCTTATAATGATTGCTTACAAAATTATTGATCAAAAACTGCTTTTTATGGGCTTTTCATAAACAGTGCATCATATTTCGTCAACGTTGAGAGATAGCGAGTTGCTGTCTTCGACAAACTTGCTTGTTTTAGTGTGTTCTACAACTTTTGTGAAAACAACACTTTTTTTTGTGCACAATCTGAAAAAATAAATTTTGGATCACCCTAATACGTGGATACATCATCACTCTAATGGTACAAAAAGATAGCCTATTTTATGATAATAAACTTCTCCAGAGAGACTACCCTTGTAAAATTGCACATTTTCCAGCTATTAAAAAA
>JAHHFK020000896.1:600000-816303 GCA_024533555.2 Aedes koreicus | reverse complement strand
TCCGTCGTCTAGTCGCCCGCAGAAGAAAGATCTTCAAACTCCATTCGGACAACGCAACTGCCTTCAAAGGTGCATCACATGCACTCAACCGAGTCTACCACATGTTGAAGACCGAAGCCGCCGATCGAAACCAAATCTTCGACTGGTGCTCGGGAAACGAAATTATCTGGAAATTCATTCCACCGCGAGCACCACACTTCACAGTCAAATCGAAAAAGAACCACTTGCTGAAGGTAGTCGGTAATGTCAACCTTGCCTACGAGGATCTGCTGACCTTGTTGGCTCAAGTCGAGATGTGTCTCTATTCTCGACCTCTGACACCGATACCGGAGGACCCAAATGACCTAGACGTCCTGACCCCAGGACATTTCCTTGTTGGAAGCAATCTCCAAGCGGTTCCGGAATCCAACTGGAAGGAAACCGCCGGCAACCGATTGGACCACTGGGATCTCACACAGAAGCATCTGTGTTTTTGGACCAGCAGATCTGGTCCCGTTCGTACCCCGAGTACTTGCAACAGCTGCAATCCCGCGCAACGAAGGGTTGCAATCTACCCGGCACCATCGAGGTCGGCGTCATCGTCATCATTAAAAAAGATAACGTTCCACCAGCAAACTGGCCGCTGGGAAAGTTCATCAAGGTCCACCCAGGGAAGGATGGCATCGTCCGTGTGGTGACCATCAAGACAGCGAATGCAAACGAGGTAGTGCGCGCCGTAGCTCGCATTGCCCTGCTTCCGACTCCGAGAACTACATAACAGAAACCAGGTAGAGCAACCCTGTGTGGGAGAACTTGAGAACTCGATGCTGACCTGCGTTTCTGTGAAGGTAATTGCAGGTCCAATACTTTACCATTCCCCCGTAAGATCTACCTGTTCTTTTTTTTTTTTTTTGTTCGCGGTAATCTACGACGCCCGCTCTGGACCGTTCATCAACCTGAGGTACCTGGAAACCAGTGAAGTCGAATGCCAACCGGCTAGGTAACAACGCCAACGTGACCTGTGATCAAACATTTTCAACGAACTACATCCCTTAATGCCATCTACGACAAAGTGTGTAAATAATAGAATTAAGTTGTTGCCTGTTGTACAATCCTGTTTCAAGGTGGCCGGAATGTTGGAGATCATGTTGTATATAGTAGTTTAAGTGGATTCGATTTCCCATCCGACCCAACACTACCCTTTTCATTAGACTCGGCTAAAATGGAATAGAGAGCAAGAGAGTCTTTCGCACGACCGAAGCAATCATCTCCGTTGTGGAAAGAAGGGATAGAAAAATTGTAAATACATCAGGACAAAATAAACGTTGAAGTGAAAAGTACTACAGTTGTTCGTTCCTTTTGGTTGTTTGATGACGAAAATCTTGCTAAGTGTTGAGCAAAAATCCTATCTTTAGCTTTGCGCGATCGGTTGTTCAATTCGAGTGAAACGGCAAAGTCTCCACACGGGACTTGGCGTATTCTTGGTGGCTTGTTTGGTGGAGAGTTTGTATCGCGGTAAACTTTTCGGGGCTAATAAATCAGCGAAGCAAGTCCTTCAATTGACCGGTAAGGCGTATCGCCAACAAACAGGTTCAAATTTTGAAATTAGTTCAAAGGAACGCACACTAGACATACATCGAAATGTATATCCAAAGAAATGTTTGTATAAGGCCTTTAAACTAGATTTATTTTTGTAACTGTATTTGTTCCCCTACAATTAAAATTATGGCCAGTAATTTGTTGCCAGAAGAAATAAATTAGTATATAAAACTAATGTATGCTTCCATAACATGCTTCTATTGCGACATAGTATTTGAAGAAAATATAGTAAAGGGCGAACACGAAATTATTGCGACACATTCAAGAGGGCATAACTTTTTTACCATTTGGTAAAAATCAACCAAATTTTGCAAACTTTCTTATTGATGTGTATTGTTTACATGCTGTCAAACTCGAAGTCGTGTTTTTCGATTCAACGAAAATGGAGGTGAACCAACGCGAGTCGAGAGAACAAATTCTTTCCAAACACATGGAATTTCCTGACCTGTCGCACCGGCAGTTGGGAAGAATGTTGAACATTCACCATTCAACCGTCTCCAGAGTGTTGAAACGGTTCCAGGAGCGGTTGACGTTGGACCACGGCAAAGGAGCTGGAAGAAAACCGGGACCGGAGAACAAAAAGACGGAGGGAAAGGTGAAGCGGATGATTAAAGCAAATCCCAACGTCTCAAGCCGTGATTTGGCTAAAAAGATCGGCATGTCGCAGAGCTACGTCCAGAATGCAAAGAAGAGAGCTGGACTACATACATACAAGGTACAGAACTTCCCAAACCGCGATGAGCGGCAACAATCGACGCCTAAAACTCGGGCACGGAAGCTCTACGAGAAGATGCTGACAAAATATGGCTGCTGTGTGATGGACGACGAAACGTATATAAAAGCCGATTTTAAGCAAATTCCGGGGTTGGAGTTTTTCACCGGCAAGAGCAAGTTCTATGTGGACGACAAATTTAAGAAGAAGAAAATGTCGAAGTTCGCCTCCAAATATCTCATTTGGCAGGCCATCTGCTCTTGCGGACTGAGGAGTGAGCCTTTCGTGACAAAGGGCACAGTAAATGGCGAGATCTACAAATCTGAGTGCCTCGAAAAGCGCCTTTTGCCGTTCTTGCAGCAGCACGACGAAGCTCCGCTATTTTGGCCAGATTTGGCATCATGCCACTATTCTAAAAGTGTCCTGGAGTGGTATGAGGCCAATTCTGTCCATTTTGTTCCAAAGAACATGAATCCGCCAAACTGTCCGGAGCTGCACCCGGTGGAGCAGTACTGGGCAATGATGAAGCGGGAACTTTGGAAGAGCAAGAAGACAGTCAAAGACGAGAAGGACATGTTAAGAAAATGGAAAAAAACTGAGAAACTGGTACCGAATGATACTGTAAAGACATTGAGGGCATCAAGCGAAAATGCGTTCAATTTTACACTCAAGGCTCCATCGATTAACTTTTCTTTTGATTTTTGAAGTAAATTTATGTATAAAACTACCCTAAAATTTTGGTTTGATTCTAAACATTATAAGAAAATTGGCATGACATTTTTGGTGTCGCAATAATTTCGTGTTCGCCCTTTATCAAGCAGTTTATTATGGGAAATCGGTAGACATTTTGTTCAACACACTACCAAAATGTCATGTAATTTTTTGTCCCCTGAGACCGCCACATGCAATCGTCCTATAGCACATAAGAATGAGTTGAAAGAGATGAGAAAGAAATTCAATCAATCACATCTTTTGTCAACTTGCGTATGTATCAGTTTCAGGAGACATATTTTACACGAAATCTTTGTTTACGTTCTTCGACTGTTTACAAACATGGATCGACCCGGCATATCTTGATGGTTCGAGTGTTTACAACGTGAAAAGAGCTAGGGAGCGCGATGGCTTTGCATTTTCCAAATTCGAATTGTACTCATTTCACACAAAAACACACATGATTTTTTAAATGAAATAATATCATGTTTGGTAACACTGGCACACACAAAAAGGTTTTGTTTTTGTGAATTCCTCTGAAATTCTACTATCTATCCAACATATTGGTTGAAAACGAAAACTTTTTGCTTGTTCCTCGGGCTCAGAATAATTTTTTGATATATTTGGTTCAACACTTCACTTGATCACTTTTTCTAAAAAAATAAAAAACAGAAACACTTTTTTAAACTATCACTAGTAAACGCGAGCAAATTCCGTTAAATTCCACTACAGATAGCTTATCTTTTGACAGATAGGCCTATTTCGTCTAGAACTTACAGACTTCTTCAGTGTCGAGTGCTCGACCAAGCAAAATTTAACCGAATTTGCGCTCACTCATTCATATGTGCAAAAGATCGCTTGCATGTGTCGGTCTCAGGAGACATAAATTTACATGACATTTTGGTAGTGTGTACTTAACTGACAAGAGTGCAATTTTATTTTTTAAATGCAGAAAAAGCATTTTTGGCAACACTGCCGCCCATACACTGTGTTTTTTTTCTGGATTATATAAATAGATTCCATATAAAATCAATCATTTTTTTTTAAACGACTAAAATACATACTGGCACTAATTAATGAACATTTAGCAGTGAGAATTCACAAAATTGCCACTAAATTATTAAACACTGTGCCAACGAAAAAATAAAAATTCGCGCCAGAAAAACTTAAAATAGCAATGAAAAATTGATAATTCACTTTCAATAATTCAAAAGTGAATGGTAAAACTTTCAAATAAAGTAATGGCAATTAGTATAAACGCAAAAATAAGTTGATAGTTTTCCATAATAATAATAAGCTCTAGCGCTCTGTACATGCGACAAAAGTCTTCAAATCTTTAAAATCTTTCCAATTTTCATATTTTTGAAATACTGCCAAAACAAAGCCCTACGTTCAATTTCAAACTACTTCTATTCAATTTCATAACCTGCCGAGCTCTATCGGACTATCGATACTTTATCTTCACATCTTTGGTTCTAGCAAAAACTGCTGTTCACTACTGGGATCCCATGATGTTGAGAAGATATTTCCAATTTCAAAACATTATCATTAAAATTTGGCGCACTGTACGCAATTAAAACATCATTAATTAGTCATATGTTTATTACTATTTTTTCCATTGATGTTTTATTACCCTGCCGTTTTAAAACACTGTAGCTGAAAGTTATGAAATAAGACAGATCTAGATCCTGCATGATTGAAAGAAGGAATGAAAGTTGGTTTTATGTCAAGATTTCAAGATTCAGATTTTAAGAACTACATCTTTCATATGTTATGTCAGAAGATTGAATGTATTTAAATAAATAAGAACTATTCTTGGTTTAAAGAAGGAATAATCTCCTATGATCCCATAAAATATTGAATTCACTCTTCTACCACATCTTAAATTCCGCCTAATGGCTTCGATTTACTGAGCCATTCATTCTAATGACATTTACCCTAATGGCACCAGGCCCGATGATATTCAGCCTAATGGCATTCGGCCTGACGGCCCTACACCGTGTACTGGTCAATCTTTCTAAGGGGATAAGCTTAACACACTAGCCGTAAAATTGTTTTACAATTTACAACACCGGTTGATTGATATGTCCACTGCTTCTTAATTAACCTGCTGGCCGGGTGTTAGACATCGAACAAAACATCCACCCGAATCAACAAACCATCTGCATGTGTTTTGGTATTTGTATTTCTTAAGAACCTGTTCACAAAACCAGCAGCAAAATGCAAACATTTACAGCGCGTTCGACAGGACCGAATGTGTTGTAAAAGAATGTTCCCCTCTTCCTTAGCATTTTACAACAAAAACATTGAAAGTCAACAAAACAAACTTATGTTCAGCAGCATACAAAAAAAAAGTGGCGAAAAGCTACAAGGTAATCGATCGAGGCCAGCTACAGCGTCATGTACGGGGGTTTACAGATATTAAAAGAAGGCTGCCAAAACCATCAAACCGATCGAATGAAGATGTACAAATAAGCGAGAAAGGACGGTTGGACAGCCGCGGACGAATTCACCATCTCCCAGGCAAACACACGGCGATCCTCTTGCTTTGATCGATGAAGCGAAGGGGAGGGAAAACTATAACATTTGTGAGTAATAAAAATATGATAAATTGTAAATTGACCCAAAGCGAATACGTACGAGTATGTCGAACCTTTCCGAGGCACACGAGTGTCAGCAGTGCTGCAGTGGAGAGGTAAATCAAATAAAAAAAAAACCAGCTTACGTTGTATAGTCTTCCGATATATTTCACCCTGATCCTCGGGCAACAAGCAGCATTCCTCTGCTGGCGTTCGCCGAACGGTCATCAGTTGGATCGACCGCAGCACCGAAGAAATAAATTAAACCGATGATGTAAAGTAAAAGGGCCACAAAAAAGTTCGAAACATTCATAACTTGCCCATTTACGATTCTCGAGTTTGTTTTCAACCATGTTCATTCATGTAGGGAAGTTTGTTGTATTATAATGCTTCCTGTTGGATTGACTGGTTGATATTCAAAATGTCTCTACCATAGAACTGCATGAGAGGTAACAGTCATTTTCGACTGTAAAGTAGTGTGAATCGTGTTTAAATAATTATGGGAAATTATGAGAAACTAGTAACGCTGTCAAAACCGTTAGCACCTTTTTTTAATCAGTTCGTTTATTTGTTAAGGGTAACCCACAATAGTAACGTTTGCGTTCCGTTGACGTAAATTTGACAGAAAACCTATGGGAAAACTGTCAAATTCTCGCAAACGCATCCGCAACATATCAATTCTGGGCCAGCCATTAGGCTCAAGCGTGTGTAACACTTTACGACCCGATACTCAATATTGTTTTGAACAATTTTTTATGTTTCGATTTCATTTAAATTGGGGTGCCAATTACTCGTGGCTAGCTCGAGGTTAATGGGTCACATTATCGTTTGGAAGGGGCTGGGCAGGTAATTTATTTAAGGTATTAGTTGCTGCTCTTGGTTGTGACATCTACCACATCCTTGGTCCCTGTAGTCCGTTTCAGGAAGTAAGCCGCAGACGGGTGACCACAGCTTGCTGGGCAGGTACAAGTAGCACGGAAACATCCTTTAGCACTTCTACGCAAATATTTCACTCCATCGATACAGAGGAGTTTTTTTTTTGCAGCGTTTTGTATAGAGAGATTTTTTGCTTGTACTATGAATCATGAGAAGTTGAACATTTTGAATGCATTGTTTGTTGGACCTGTTTACCA
Organism: Aedes koreicus; assembly: GCA_024533555.2. Taxonomy (NCBI): domain Eukaryota; kingdom Metazoa; phylum Arthropoda; class Insecta; order Diptera; family Culicidae; genus Aedes; species Aedes koreicus. The sequence continues at coordinate 809,590 of JAHHFK020000896.1, read as the reverse complement.
GAACATTAAATGGTTCAATTCTACCGGCCAAGCAAAGTTACCGTTAGCATTAGCATTAGCATTAGCATTGACGTTTGCACACCTCGTGGATGGAGCTACGATGAGGAATAATTCGTTGAAGACATTGCTTATCATCATGAAACGGAACCAGATAGTGATACGTTTCTTCACGCAATAATCTCCACGAAGAGACTCCTCGATCACTTACCTGGCCACGTCCATGCAATCGTGGGTGATAGGGAGGATTTGGTATCTACCTTAAGAAGACACGGGGAACCCACGTAGCCTTCAGTAGATATCAAAGGAAAGGTGAAATTAATAGTCGGAGAGAATAGTTAAACAGAATGCCCTGTTAGGTGTACAGAACAAACATTTATTAAAAACGGTCGTTGGGAGCATCTTGTCTAAGAAGGTTAAGTGATGCCTCATTTCTCTTAAAATTGTTGGGACTTTAGCATTAACTATAGTCCTAGCCCAATATGGCTTATGGTTATAGCGCCATTTCTCGCTCACTGAAAAGAAAAGAATGTCTGAGAATATAAGAACGGGTGGTGAGAGAAAATTTATCACATTTCTTTGACTGCAGCAACAAAGATTTACCGAACAGATTTTTTCCATTATTGAAGATATAATTTCACGTCTCATTATTACTCTAAACTGTCCTTGTAGCTAATTTGTTTCTGAGATTCAGCAGTGAATATTATGAGAATGAGTTATAAGGACAAAGAATAAGCAGTATATTAAGGTAGCAATTTTTGAAACATTGTATAAAATTCAAAACAATGCATTCGCGAAATAATCCGAGAGAAGCAAGAAGTCTGTTTCAATAAAAATATGTTAACTGACTACCAATGAGTTATCATCGCATTGCAAGTGCCACCAAAACAAATTTCATTTACATGCTGACAATTTTGGGTTTCTTGCCTCTCAATAATAAATTTAAATAAAGAGTCCAATACAATATAAATGATGATAAATGCTGGTTGAGCCGGCATAAGCTGAAGGAATTTTATTTATCTGCTGTGGAAGCTGTATTTGTTTGAATATGCATGGTTTAAATTATTTATCCAAGATTGATAGATCTGAGGTTGATTTTGTTCTTCTCGTTACGATGTTATCCTAAAGCCTAGAAGACAAATTGGGATCTAATCTGACCTAATCTAACGAAATCAAATCTAATCTAATCAAATAATCTGAATTTAACTGTCCAGATTGATAACACGTTTAATCACTGTTAATACTACTAGCATCTAGTTGGTTTTAAGCAGATGCACAGATATTCACTTTTACATCAGTACCGATTTAAACCCACCATAAGGATGCCAACGGGGCCACTTACAAAATGTCATGATGGCTTACTTTATATGCAAAACAAGACTCTTAACTATGCTTAACAGCCTAATTGAATCGATTCGAACCAGAGATCAAAATTCTCACTCAGCTGGGTGAAAACCATGCTCTCTCTCAAGCAGGTTGTCGATGAGTAGCGAACCGTTCACATTCTCATCTCTTCTTTCTCGCCGATAATTCATTATCCTCTCTCTTGGATATGCGAAAATATATCTCTCCAAAATTTAACGAAAATATGTTTTCATGTCACATTTTTCACTGAAAACATGCTACCTAGGTCGTATACGAGGAGCAAAATCTGAAAATAAGACCAAGCTGGTGAAAAACTTCTGAAATAAAAGGCATCCCCCGATGTGTCGTTCCCCATGCCCCAAATGAAGATATTGTAGGTCAATATTAAGAAAAAAATACGAATTGTTATTAAATAAATGATCTTATAGGTAAATCGTCTAGCTCAAACTTTTGTAGGGGTAAGTGGCGGGACCCTCATCATCATCATCATCATCATCATTATGAACCAGAAGTATCTTCTATTTAGTTTGTTTCAAATATACAAATTGTTGTTTGCTCACAACATGATGAAAAATTGGCTTTTTATCGAATTATAATGTCAGAATAAAACAAGCATGAAGGCTGGTGCATTTTAAGGTGTCAAAAAGTAAGTGAAAAATAATTATCGGCATCTAGGATTCACTGAAAAAAGAACGATTTATCAGCTACTCATGCTCTCCGAAAATTATAAATTGCCGTTGCTTTTCTCGCGAAAACTGCTGTGAGCGTATAATAGTCTCTCGCTTCTTACATTGTCATCTGTTTCTCCAAGCAGGTGAAAAAGAACGTTTCTCTTCTCAAGTAGGCGAAAATTTCGGTCTCTGATTCAAACCAACGGCAAGGATGCCATTTGTAGCCACTCACTAAGCGTACTAAGTATGAAGGCAAGGCTACCTCCAACAATGCTGAAGAGTCGGTCTGAACCTATTCGCACAGCAAGGATGCCGCTCTCAAAGTGTGATGGTGGAGCTTGATTGCGAAGATAAGACAACTGAAAATGACCGAAAGCTGATTTGGTCAGATTTAAACCAACAGCAAGGGTGCCGTCATTCACACATTGTGGCGGTGACTGCTCGTTGGGCTGTCAAAGTGTTTCAAATAAAGCTTGAGCCTGGGCCGACTCTAAACAGCAGCATGGACGTCGTATTTTTTTTTCCAATAACAATACGTTAGAATACTTACATACGTAATATTCAAAATTATTTTGTTTTGAATGAGAATACGTAAGTAATCAATAAAAATGGCTTAAAATGTATGAAAAAATAACAATTATTGTAAAAATAACCACATGCATAGCTGGAAAAACTGAAACGTAAAATGTCCGAAGTACTTTTCAAATTTTTATATTGATAAATCGAGTAAATTAATTACATACAAATATTTATTCCGTCCAGTTTTTCAGCTTTCTTTTTCAAAATTCTAACAGATTTGCAGCGAAGTTCCCAATACATCCAACGCAAAGGCCTTCTTAAGTGCTCCGACCCAAATGGCGATGGAAATCTTCGCGCTCATTATCATGTGCAAATTAGCAATGATTTGAAATCAGTGCATTACGAAATCAGCCAACATTATAGGCGGGTAAGGGAATCGATCTAGGCCCAATGAGGTGAATGTTAAGATCTATCTCATTGATCCAAGACAAGACCTGGCAGTAGATATTTTTTTCCCAGGTATTGTTTTGACTATGCGTGGGTCCGCCACTACACAGGAGCAGAAAACCTCTGATGTTACCTTCTTAGTAGACAAGCCTTTCTCTCGTGTAACGCGAGGTGAGTCTTTAAATCAGCAATTCCAATCATTCTCACCACTCTTTTCCATTCATTCATATCACGTGATGATTAGCACCAAGCCACACGCACATTCATGTTATAAAAAAAAACCAGAAATATCAAAATTCACAAGCGCATATCGAAAAGGATGACAAAATTAAGGTTGAGTCCCTTGAAGTGCTTTATACATCTGCTTACAAGAGGTACTGCAGAGAGAGAGAGAGAGAGAGAGAGAGAGAGAATCCAAAATTTTGTTGGATTAGGTTACTTAGCTGAATGATCTCGATGTCTATCAATAATCCCCAATGCATGGGACGCTGTATCATTGTCACATCCACCGTTGCACCTGGTCTCTCTATTTTCTTTAGTCTCGACTGCTATTTCTTCCAATGGTCATGCAAGGCATAAGCTGATGCCAAAGAACGTCAATTCTTGCTCTGTTTTAACGCTCGCCCGGATCCCCAATTCAGAGGACCGTCCTCCGAAATCACGCTTCTATTCGCTTTTTTGTTTTCACACACGCGCTTTATTTGATTTTTGATTGCTTTTAATTTCACACGCTTTTTTCACTTTCTCAAATTATCAGCCAGATCACGGATAATTTAACTAGCAGAACCATATTAATAATTATATAAATATTTAAATTTTCTTTAATACTGCGTGCGAAAAAATATGACAGGAAAGAAAAACACGTCTGCTCGTTACCGGCCAAGCAAAGTTACCGTTCAGCATATATTTCAATTAAGCTTCTGCACAAGTTTTCATCAATAGTCACCGTGATGCACCTATTCACTTTTATGGGACTTGTCGCCAAAAACATTCAGTCTCGTAGACCCGCTTTTCGCTGCAAAACTGGCCAAGTTCTTAAAATTTTTAAATAAATTGATAATTCTCGAGTACTTTTTCAAACAGACGTATCTGATTTTGTAAACAAAGAGGGGACGTAAGATTCAAACGTTAAATTCATGAAACCCTTGTCACTTTTATGCAAACTAGGGCCACTAACACAAGGAATAACATTACCCTAACATGATGGTGATGCTACTTTCCATGAGGTTGCTGAGAGTTTTGAATATTACTTTCCCCCTTTGTTTACAAAAATTTGAAAAAGTACTCGAGAATTGTACTGAATTCAATAGCAGTGAGAACCAAGAATCCAAGCAACCTTGTTTTCATTACCTGATTGAAGCAAATCACCTTTATTTTACTGATTTCTGATTAACCCAAAATGTTTAAACTGAAAAAAAAAATGGAAAAATAACTTAACACTGCAGTGTACTGACAACCAATTTTTTTTTGCGCTCCGAACAGTCTTCGGGTGCTCCGCAATTAATTTGTATATATTTATTTTAACCTTTTGACAACGTCGCGCAGGTCTAGCTGATCTTTGTAAATCGTATCGCGTCGAACATGTTACAGAATAATCAATCATGGCGTGCGGTGTTAAACCGTGCAGCATTAGTGACGGCCGCTTCCTGTGGAAGTACAAATTTTGAAATAAAAAATCAGTGGGGTTGTGTTTAACTACGTTAAATTGTAGCAGAACATTCACAGAAAAAATAATAATGAATTTTAACAGACGCGTAAATTTCCCCCTTGTTCAGGTCGGTATCGTGTTCGAAAGAAATTTCTTTTTCTATCCCAAACCCATGTTAAATTCCGTTTACTGAAACGGAAAAGTAAAGAATCGAAAAGAAATTTCTGCAGCAGTACCGACCTGAAAAGAACGAAAATTAAAATTGGAATTTGTAAGGTTTTCACGCAAACTAATGGGAGCTGTCACTTTTACTTTCGGAAAAATATTCCGCTCGATTATTCCGTAAGTGAAGGTGACATTTCGTTCCATGTAGATCAATTGTTAAAATTCCGCTTGGTAATATTGAACAAAATTCCGTAACCTCTTTACTTTTTAAGTCGATACTGGCCTTTCAAATGCAATCCAAAACAAATGTTAACAAAGAAATTGTTTGCAATCTTTCATACAACAGACCTGTTTTCAGCGATATCAGGTTTACATTTGAATTAAACATTCCATGATTTTGTGTCAAATCTGGAGGGTATATGAATTAGTTTGCGCAGAAAATCAAATCTTTATTTCAAACTATGTTGCAACGCACCTAGAAAAAAAATATGAATTTAAAGCGTGTATAATTTCCCTTCGTTTAATTGTAAGCCAAAGAAAGCGTAAACATCGAGATTGTTTGCAATCTTTTATACGCCATACAACAATGTTGGCAATCTTCCATGCAACAGGCTAGATTGAGGCGTTATCTGACTTAAATTTACATGAAATATCCCATTAATTTCAGCCAAATCTAGCATTCCCTTTGAGAGCATTAGATAACGCAGAAAATTAAACGTTTCTTTCAAACTGTGCAGAAGGGTGCCAGCCAAAACCGACTTTTCGAATTTCAAAACAGAGTAGTGCTCAAAGTTTTGTCTCCTCAAAAGAAGTCCCCATGCAAAATTTGACCTCAATCGGACTTCGATAAAGGGACCCCAAAGCGGTCAAAGTTTGACTTTTTTGACGCATGAAAATTTTCCCAAGGTGGGGTACATGAAATTTCCGAAATCGAAATTTTTATTTTGTGCCAAAGGTCTTAGAAATGCATGAAATGTCGAGAACTGGTGTTAGCTCGATAATATTTTTTTTTGAAAAAAGTCGACTTTCTGGGACTTGGCCAATTTTTGAGTTGAAAGAGTGAATTTCATTTTACTTAAATGATTTGAATTCAACTGCTGAGATATTCATGGCAAAAGTATTGAAATATATCCTATATCATCGTTGGCAACTGCTAACATATTGTATGTGATATTTCATTAGGGTGGCTCACTTAATTTCCATAAGCGTGATCCTTTTTGATGAAAAATTTAAAAAATTAAAAAAAAAGTTGAATTTGAGAGAAACGTAGAAGATAATAGTATTGAAACATCTTTCAAATCATCACTAGCCACTGTCAACATGGAATATGTGATGTTGCGTTAAGATGGCCCACTTATTTTCCATAAAAGTGGTCCCTTTTGTCGAAAATTAAAAAAAAAATCCGAAAAATCAGAATTTGAATGGGATATTGGAAGCAATATTATTTCAACACCTCTTTCATAAGGGGTAGGCCATTTTCTAAGCTAGAGTCATGATATTTCAGTTGGGTTTGCTCATTTTTATTCCATTAGGGTGGTCCCTTTAATTTAGAAATTTGAAATAAAAAATTAACATACAACACTTCATTGAGATATTTTCATTAATGTTTTCTGTTGAATAGTCAAAATAGAACGTACCAATACGATAACATACAACACAAACAGCCGTGATCAAAATATGGATGAAAATTATTTTTTTTTTGACGTAACTAAATTATGACAATAGCTTGATACCGGGATACAAGGCAACAAGGAAGTGCAACACAAGTTTTCTGTACATATTTTTTTCATGTCCGAGTAATAAAAAAACCTTGCTATCTGTTTGCTGTGGTACATGCGCTTCGATCGTGAGAGCAAAAAGTACGTCCATACATAAAACTAACACAATTTTGCTTGGTAGAAATTTGGTAAGTTTGTAATGTAAAGTTTGTAAAGTAGATAAAACATCACAGGTTTCGTTTTTATTGTATTGTTAACAATTCATCTGTGATATTTCATTGGAGTGATTTACTTGTTTCTTTTAAGATAGTTCTTTTGGAAAAAAAAATTAAAATAAATTTAAAATTGTTGACATTTGATATGTGATATTTCATCAGGGTGGCTCACTCCTCTATCATCGTAAGACACTGTTAACACATTGTGTATGATATTTAATTTGACAGATTACTTCATTTTCCATTGGGGCGACCCTTTAATTTAGAAATTAAAAACAAATAAGTATTTCCAGCAAATTTTACCATTAGCTTTTTTTGCAAAGTTTGAGACCATGATTTACCGCAAAACTTTTGTTCTTTTTTATTTATTACGGTGTCATTATAATAATTTCAACCGATTTATACCCACAGATCGAAAGATCGTGGTACGGACAACCATATTATTCTTGCATAATGTTCGACGAAAAATGTAGGGATAACTTGGTTACTAACGAAAGAGAATTGTTTACTAGAGAGCCTCTCATTGTAAGATAACTCCTTTTGAAAAGTGAAACGCTTCACAAAGCTGAAACGTTTCGGTGTCCTCGTCTCATACAAAATCCGCTTATCGAGCATCAGTGAGCTTCTCATTTCTGGTTTGCACCATCTGTGCAAGATCGGATTGAAAGGTTTAGAGTTATCGGTCCGAAACTTACCGACTATTGTGCTCCATAAACGTGAAGTGAGAAGCCTACGAACTGTAACCCCGGGGGCTCTTACGATGAAGAACTGTTAAATTTTACAATAGTCTTAGTAGCAATAAACTAGAAACGAAAGGCAGAGGAAAGGAATTTTGATATTAACAAAATTTATGTTGCTAGTTTTTGGTACATTACATCGCATATATTTCCAAAACTACATCTAATTTTTTTTTGAGTTTTATACATTGTTCAATGTTCTTCAAGTGATTGTAAAATGTACTGGTTTTAATCCGATGACGTTTTCGAATTAAATGATTTTATTAATACAATACTCTGCATTTTCATTTGTATATTGTCAAACTTTAATTACGTATTTTGGAATTTTCATATTCTATTTTTGCTCTAGAGAACTCTAGAGCATAGCACAAATTTTTAGTATCTTGACTGCCTTGTACAAATTAGTGTAGCTCATGTGCTAAAACGTCGTTTATTCGATTACGGATTTAGCAGGTATGATTTTTTGGGTATCTGAACAACTGACTCTCCTCAACAAACGATTAGGATACGCGGTTACAACCAAGCCTGACGTGGAGCAAATCATCATCGACGTGGAGACAGCGATTACACACACACTCCCGACATCTTTACAAAACACAGCTAGGACTATCACTTTAAACATTATTGAGGACGGACAAAAACAAAGACACAACAACGCAAAGGAAAATCGCATCGTTAAGGAACTGAAGTCTAAGCCTGTTTTTTACCTAAAAGCAGACAAAGTCGTTATCATGGATAAGGAAGACTACGACATGCAGATGGCTTTAAAAATCAGTAATGGACCTAACAGTCAGCTTCGAGTAGACCCCCTACCAAACATGGTGAAACACGTGGATAAAACACTAAAGGAGTGTAAAGCAGTACTATGGGATGCAGAAGTCCGTCTTCGTGAGCCAAAAACCCCTTCCTTCCCCGAATTAAAGGCCTCCCAAAAGTCCACAAACCCGGAAACGAAATGAGGTTTCATCTGTAGGATCTCCAGCCCATAAGCTAGCAAAATGGCTAGCGAAAGAATTTCAAGGTATCTCCGAGCAATTCCCAACAAGCTCAGTTCGTAACTCTCAGGACATCGTACAACATCTTCTTTCATCAGGTCATATAAATGAACATGAAGTAATGGTATCTTTCGACGTCACCGCCCTTTTCCCTAGCGTACCGATCAAGGACGCGATTAACCTTCTAGAAGATTGGCTTTTAAAACAAGGAGATGATACAGCATGGAAGCAAAAGGTGCGAATGTACTTTAAGCTCACCAGACTTTGCATGGAAGAGAACTTCTTCACTTTCAGAGGTTCTTTCTATAAACAACTAAAAGGAGCCCCTATGGGAAACCCTCTATCCCCATTCCTCTGTGAACTGTTTATGGCAAATCTAGAAACCATCCTAAAAACGGAAGGATTACTTCCAACTCGCTGGTGGAGATACGTAGACGACATCTTCGCCGTAGTTAAACAAGAGGATCTCCCCTTAATTCTTCAAGCAATCAACAATCTCCACAAAGACATCAAGTTCACTCATGAAATAGAAAAGGATGGGAAACTTGCATTCCTCGACCTTCTGGTAGTGAGAGAATCATTGTCATCATCGTTTTTAGAGTTTGAAATTTTCAGAAAACCCACAAACACCCAAAGAGTCATCCCTTACACTTCAAACCACTCTTTCCAACATAAAATGGCCACTTTCCACCACATGATCCACCGAATTTTGACCCTTCCCCTCAATAAAACCGGAAAAGCCAAAGAATTACCATTTATCTTCGAAACTGCTAGGCTCAATGGTTACGAAAAGAAGACAATTCAAGCTATCATCAAAAAAAAGGAAAAACTTCTTCATAGAAAATCACAAACAACCCTTTCCGATTCACCTGAACCCCTGAAACGTGTGTCTGTCCCCTTCGATAAAGATATTACGCAAAAGCTGAAAACTCGACTTAGGGAATTTGGCTTGGACTTAGTTTTCTCTAGCAGGCACAATCAATTGGCATCATCGTTAGGCTCCACCAAAGATTCAATAGATGTATTAAGCAGAGCAGGGGTATACAAAATTAAATGTAAACACTGCAGCAAAAAGTATGTAGGTCAAACAAAGAGAACCTTGGCAACAAGGTTCAAAGAGCATCTAGCGGAGGTGACTAAGGCTGTCAAACAGACTGACAAAGGAATTTCAAATAACTTCAAATCGACAGTTGCAGAACACATCTTTACGGAAAATCACGACAAAACGACGAATGACATCACAATCTTACGGACTACCTCTACACCCTGGAAATTAGACGTCGCAGAAAGCTTAGAAATCAACAAACAACAAAACACAAATCTACTAAACAAAGACCAAGGTAACGGGTACCCATGGCTCTTTAACTTAATACCTAAACGACATCAAAGCCGACGCAGTGGAGCACCCGCTGCTACGGAATAATCAGGTTAGGTATAAGGAAAAGGCGAGGTAGATATCAAGCATAATATTTGCTTTGGACTCAGGATAGGTTAGGTACAAGAAATGTTAGCTGTTGGTACAAGTGTTTGTATTTAGAAAATAGGATAAATACGGCAGGTGGCGAAGGTTTTCTTTCAGTCGAGTATTAGTACACGACACTGAAGAAGTCTGCACATTGTAGACGAAATACGCGTATCTGTCAAGATAAGCAATAAAGGTAGTTGGAATTTAATGGAAATTACTAATCATTCTTCTTATTTTCTAGTTAACTTTAATTTGCCCTATTTTCAATATTCTCAAATTTTTAACGAATAATTTCAATAATTGATTTAATACGCGGGAAAATTTCCAACCGATTGATGCAAACATCTTCTAAATCTTTCGAGCATTTATGAAGTTATAAGCGTTTAATTTGTAACGATATATTGTGACGGGCGCTAATTTTTAGATTTTGAATTGAAACCCTACCCTTGCCGTAAGACGTAGCCTACGTCAGAAGTATTTTTAGCACAATCGTTAGTCAGATTGCTATCTAGAATACAAGAGATCCAACCCGGTCTGAACTAGGCATGTTTTGCAATACATTTATAAAACAAACTATTATAAATCATTGTAAAAAGATGTTTTGTGTATTACTTGGGCAATGTTCCGTCAAGAAAACAGGTTTAGGATTGCTTCTCTGTTTTATCGAGTATTCAACACTTCATGGTCCATCCGTCTAGCCTCTGTGTCTACAAGCTGGTTTCGATGCAAAAATCGTTTGGTCCATTGTACCGTATGCGTGATAATGTTTGAACCATCGTATAAATAAGGTTCCCGTTACAGCTATGCATACAATGCCTTGGTTTTCTTTGCATGCAAGTTATCTATAATTCATATCATAGTAGGCTGTGGTAAATGAAGCCGTTTTCCTTACTTTGACAGTCTCAGTGCACCGTGTAAAGGGTCTTAGGCCGAGAAAAGAAAGGACTATCCGCGAGAATGGCCACATGTCGTCCGAGGTCAGCTGGGATTCCAAGGGTTATCGCTGCCATCAAAAGGAAGATTCGGACGAATCTAGTGCGTTCAATGAGGAAAATGGTGAAGGAGCACGGGATCAGCGATTTTAGGATAAAGAAGAAGATCGTAAAGGAAGACTGCGGGGTGAATTCGATTACATGATTACATGATTACCAATCGCATTCGGGAGCTACGAGTTGAGCGATGCAAAAAATCTTGAACTTTCTCAAGCGAAAAAATCCGGTAATCCTGTTAACAAACGAGAGCAGGTTTACCGTCGATTTCGTATACAATTCCAGAACCGAACCATAACCGAAGCATAAAAACGTGTATCTGATCAAGCATCTAGCTAGCGTTATCGTATTTCTGTTGATGGCTTCCGATGGCAAAGAAATCTACCCGGTATTTATTCCAGATGACGAACGGAGGTCTACATTGGGATTTTAAGTAAGTATGTTCTTCTGTGGATCAAAGAGCAGTACGGCTCGAAGCCAAATGTTGTATTTCAACAAGATGGGACTCCGTGCCATACCTTGAACCGCACACAGAAGTGGTTGCAGATAAATCCGCCGTTCTGGGCGAAGGATATGTGGCCACCATCCAGCCCTGATCTTAATCCGCTGGATTACTTAGTAAGGCACGTCATGGAGGCCAAGGCCTTTTCTTAACGCCACCTGACTACAGCAAGCCTCAGGCAAACATTGACCCGTACCTGGAGAGTAATGGATCAAGGATACATTATTTGGAACTGCCGTGCGTTCCGGAAGCGTGTGGCGGCCGTAATTGCAGCAAGTGGAATTTTGATCGATGATTAATATACTATAAGATTCTCAGAATCGAACAGCAATTTTTGAGGAAATTTTTAATTTTGACATTGCTTAATTGCGCAAACATTATCACGCACACGGTATCAATCCGGAATAAGTTTAAGCTTGCCAAGAAGTTATTAAATATGGTCATCTCTTTGCTTATGAATAGTTCGTCAAAATTTTGACTCAAATCTAACGTTTGATTAAATCAAAAGATAGCAGAGTAACGGAAATCATATGTTCAATAAAGCTGGTGAACATTATGAATTGAAATTGTTTCAACCTAATGCCAAGATCTATCTTCATCAATCGTTACATTTTGATGAACACCATTCAGCCACTGAATGAATCCTAATTTCCAGTCCCACTAATCGGAACCGTATGGTAGCGCCTCTATCGGGCCCATCAATTGTCGGAATTTCTCACGCACAGGTGTCGATCACCCGTACCAATAACGGTTGCCGTGGCGCCGATATTTCAGAGATCGTGAGAAAATTGTCACTTTTATGGTCTTGAGAAAACAGCACTAGTATTTTGAAGATCATTTTCCTATTGTCTAGGAAATTTGTCCGACAGCAATTTGGGGCGCCATCTAACATGGTCATCCGAATAGCATCCGAAAGGGTAGTAAAATTTGGAGCATGCCCGATAGAAGAACAAAGACTATAAAAAGCAATTAGACAAAACATTGGGATGGGCATTTAATCTATCGTGAGTCATCTTTACAGATTCATAAAAATCCGTTTTAGTGTGAGAAAATTCTACTGGTAAAGAGGTAAGATTTGGCAAAAAATCATCAGTTCGACTTAGGGGAAAGTAGTTCGCAATTTAACACTAGAATCCGTGTTCCCCGATGAAGAAGGCTGTTGTAGTAGGTTTGTAATAAATCTTGATAAATCGTTGAGCGCTCAGCTGGATTGGAAAGCTTTTTTTTTATTTGGAATTCCCTTTGAAAGATCGTGCCAAAAACAACGTAAGGAAAGGAAAAGATGCTGCACATGGACTCCATACGGGGTCGTCGATCCGTGTGAGCCATTTATCAACTGGGGTTTCGAATCGAGAGAAAATCATCGGCTGCCTGCTCGCTGGGCAATTTGTTCCGCTCCAGCACTATTAACATATTAATTTATCAAATTAATTACCTTCGTTCCGACCTGCAGCGGAGTGACTTTTGGTGAAACAGAGATTAATACTCAGCTCATTTTTTAAGATGGTTCATCTTTTTTTGAGAATCTAATAGAAAGCACAGAGCAGTTTTCTACCCTAGTTAGTATAACATTTTCTAAATTAAAAATAGCAAACCTAAAGTGCAGGTCACATATCTTATCTCAATAGTTCTCATAAAGACGTTACATTCCTATGAAGTCAATCCTTCGTCGTTTCTTAAAGATATACTGGCACTTTAAAATTACAAATAGCCAATACCCAACCTCACGACGGGAGGTGGCGCTAAGCAATCCAGCCGATAGGCCTTGGCTCTTGTTTCTACCCGTTCGGTTATTTCTTGAACTTGCCTAGAAAGAAGGAGAAGAGTAGATGCCAGTGCTGGGTTCCCATCGTCCTCTTGGGCACTCTAGGTTGTGACCCACCACCAAGCAGAAAACAAGCCATCGCCTTATAGGAGAGCTATGGTGCGGACCCGTGGAGGAACTCCAACCGTGCCGCGAACAGTGAGCAACCCACTGCGCGTGTAAATAAATCTGTAATCGATTCGATGGTGAAATTGCTCAATATTAATTCTTTTTTGAGACTCGCTGCTTCAAAGGCTCTCGTTCGAAATGTGATGTGTGAGGTTGAAAGGAAATTAATTTGATGGGATCGGGCAATATCATACACGAGATGGAATCCGATGGTCACATACAATTGCCACAATGATTGTGCGAGAAAAAAAAATGCTATTGTAATGATTTCGATTTAGCTTTTACTGTGAGCTTCGGTAAGCACAAAAAAACGTAATTTGGAGCTTGGAAATAGCAGTTTCCCATATAGTGCGAGGGAAAATCCAACGGGAGTCGATTGCAACGTGATGAAATTTATTGTCTTATTAATATAAGAACAGCGTGATATCGGTGTATGCTTTCCCGAAAAAAAAGCAAAATAAAAGAGAGTTGCAGTTGCACGAACGGAAAGTGCAGGCAGTCAGTAGTGACCACGGGATGCATCAGCGAGAAAAACATATATCAATATCAAGTTCAGTACCGACGTAGTATGAAATCGTAAAAGGATAATGGCAATTGCCCGTGGCAGCAATCGGTGCGATATGTACAGGGTAGGCCCAAATAAGTGACGCATGAAACAAAGACTGTATCTCCCACGAAAAGACAAATAATTTAAACGTTTCTTTGTTATTCTGTTTCTTATATTTTATTGTTTATGTGTATATATTTACATTTGGATTCTATCGCCTTTAGCTTTAATTATTGCCCTTAGTCTCTTCGGAAAAGCATTAAAAGCGGCACGCACCTAATTTTCGGGGATTTCATCCCATATCTTCTGTATGGTAGCTTTGAATGTATCAATACCAATTGGTTTGAGATCTCGAAAGTGAGCTTCCATGATTCCCAAACATTGAAAAACAAACAATTTCAAAATCAGTTTTCTCAAAAAATTGCAAGTTGTTGCAAAAAACTACCCAAATTTCAAAAAGTACCATATGTGACCTTAACATTCTGAAATTATGCTCGATACATGTTTTGATGTATTTGAGATATCATATTTTGACATACATATGCATTCCGTTGTACAGATTCTGATATGTTTTCATGTAAACATGGAAAAATCAAACGAAATGATTTACAACTCGAACATCTTTATTCTTTATTCTGTAAATGATATTGTGCTACAAAAGTCAATTGAAAACATGCATTTCTCCGCACTTGTATGCGTGTGTCAACGAATACGGTTGATCGCTGGCACACATACTTCTTTACTTCTCTGTCAAGACCTAGGGGCTATCATCGAAGCATGGATGTTGGTGAAGTATCGAAGCAACCGTGTAATTTTCCCATTACATTCCAATACGTCTCAGAACCAAAACGTCAAATCTCATAAAAACCTTGTAGTAATCAACCGTGTGGAAGCCCTGGTTTACCATTTTGGTTCTTCCGGCGGATTGCTTCTAGTTTGTGGTTGGTGCCTTCAACAGATCACTATGGCTCAAGGTAGGTTATTTTAATTAATCCAGTAGGTATTCATTTAATTAATGATATTATCAGCGTGCAGTATTCGCGTACGAGAAATTGTAGAATTATTCCTGCACAATCTTCCACTTGGTAAGGTGGCATCGTATGTAAAAAAGAAATCACATGTCCTGATAATAAAATGTTTTCTGATGTCCTTCAAAACTCACTACGTTTGCTAGAATAAAATATTGACTCAAAATTCAAAATGGCTGGATTCAAACTTTAAAATTTTGAATAAAACTCCAAAGAAAAATGTTGGTGGAAGGAAGAAAATATCTTTTGGTGAAGAAACCCCTAGGACCAGGCACCAAAGATTTGCAAAGAAACCCCTAGGACCAAATCCAAAGATTTGCTTGAAAAACACTCAACAGCAGAATTGGTCTCGGCCACGGTAACGGCATTAAGGACTGATGGATATCGTTCCATTGCTTGGCTAGTGGAGCACCTCTTTGCATTTCCGGAGAAAGCTTCCCGTTTCAAAAAAAAAACTTGCTCTATCTGCTGAACCAGGGATCAAACGATTTACAGTCGACGATGCTTTGCGGTTTTTATGTGAAAGTGATCTAACAAAACAACAGTACCAAAACATAAGGAACATGACGCTAAAAAAAGGATATGACATTTATACAGCATACAATGAAATCCATGATAATAAAAGTACTTGTTATCCTTGTGATAAGTTTGAACAGCTTCCAATAGATCGATATTTCCTTCCAGTTTTTGATGTTGTGGTGGTTTTGAGTCGTATTTTTTTTATAATTCTAAATTATTTGAAAATTTCTTGGACCCTCCTATTAAAAAAAAATTTGACCTCAAAAGTTTAGCGATTATTTTGAATAAAACAAAAAATCTAAAAATTGGAGCAATTCCCCATTGATTGGAAGCTGTTTCATTAAAACTTTATAGATATGACGGAATGTGAGCAATATCAAAGTTTATCTGCAAATTATATTGGGCACGCAAATGATAATAACCTTTACAATAAAGTATTAGAAGTTTGAATGTTTGAACGTATTTCAGATATTCCATTCGGACATCATGCGCAGAAGTTCGTCTTCAAAATCTTTTTGGCCATACGGGAGAGCGTCTCTTCATGACACAGAATAAATATATTGAACCGTACATTCATGAACAGGGAAATTTATCTGTTATGTTTAAATGGGGATGGTTCAAGCAACCACTCATGTTATAAAATGACATTTGTTCAAGAAGTTGACGATGAGGTTATATCATGTAACGACTTGCACATTTTTTTGATTTGCCCGGTTCCTTTTCGAATATATTTCAGCACAGCCTCCGGCGAACGACAAGAAGTTTGGGGCAACAACTGTCCATCATCCATCAATTTGTGCCGCCCCATCAGAATGGTTTTTCAAAAATAAACTGCAGATCACATCAAACGATAAGTGGAGCGTATGATGTTACAAGTACAAAATTTGAAAGCAACCGAATTGACGATAAATAGGATTTCTGTAAATGTTTCTTCTGAGTTAATTTCGAGAACAAGTTCGCAGGCGAGCAACCTTTGCGGTGCATCAGCCCGAGTAACACATCTTCATGATTTTATGAGATTGAGCTGAGAACTAAGTAGTAAGTAGTAATGTTGAGTAACTGCTTTTTTCTTCTTTATCGGGAGGTAAATCCCTTTACTTTTATTTGTTTTTCATCAGGTAACACAAATGATGGCAACACTGTCGGACGATTTTTTCAAGATCCAGAAACAACGGCATGAATTACAGGTCTTGAGGTGGAGCCGTTCGTCGAGCCACTACACTTTATTGTGCGCTATCATCGAAGTTAGAAATCGACGTCAAATCATTCGAAACCTATGCAGAAGAAACTAGAAAGTTATATTTGCACCATTCACGACAATTCAGTCACCTGGCGAACATCGAAGGTGTATTTAAAAGACTTTTGCTAGCCTCTGACCCCGTGATGACATTACAAAAACAGTTTCCTCAAACCGATTAAAATCAGTTTTTTGAATCCTTTCAAAACCTGTCGAAATAATGAGAAATATAAGATAAAAGGTAGTTGGTAGAGCGAAAATATTAGTTATAATTAATCCAGATATCTCACATATTCCAAAATATGTATTGGGCATAGTTCCAGAATCTAAAGGTCACATATGGTACTTTTCGAAACTTTGGTAGTTATTTGCAACAACTTGCAATTTTTTGAGAAAACTGATTTTGAAATTCGTGATATATTTCAATGGTTTGGCTAATATTTCGCTTCTTATGTCCCAAAACATACGCAAATTATTAGGCGTGAAATCATATACATGGTATCGAAAATAATAGATTTGACAAATGTATGAAAATTAGTGGAAAAAACGTAAATTTAAGTTAAATTTTACAAATCTAATTGTAACTTTGTTATTTGAGAACATAGAGGTTTGATGTCTTTATTAAACTTTCTTATTTTTTTTTGTTCTGCAACTTTGCCGAAGAACATCAAACCTCTAGAAGGCGAAATACGAAAGTAGGTATCGCAGCGCCACCCTAGCGGTGAAAATTGGAACTAATTTGCATTAGCAAATTGTGCCGCAGATAAAACTGAGCAACAATTCTGGAGCAATTATCTCGATCAAATGTATTCTCAAAGCGCTAAAGGTTTTATCTTGCTAATTTCAGCTCCTGGCCCAGAGTGCATTGTTTCACATTTCCATTTATTTTATATTCCAAAAATTGTATATTGCATTAAAAAAAAAATAAATAAAAACAATTTTAAAAAATGCAAGAATATTTTTTTTTTTTTTTTTTGATTTTCTTGGTACCCCACCAAATATTTTTTTTATTAATTAATATTTTTTAAAGGCCCAAAGAAACTAATTTTACAGAGCCAAGTATTTATATTTTTATACATAAATTATCTTAAAAACAAAGTAGGCTGGGATAGAACCGATTACTCGCGGCCGTCTCCAGGTTAATAGGAATTACAAATTACGGATGGGAAGATGGGTGGGAATTTAAAGTATGGTTTACATAACACATTAATTTTAAATTCTAAATTGTCTTAACACTTATAACTATACAATGTATGGATTTCTTTTGACTTGAACAGTTTTTGAAAAGAAAAAAAAACACATGCACCGATAAAAAAAAAATGTATAGTAAACATACAGGTTAAACTAACTAAAATCTAAAGCTAATGTCAGTCAAAAACACATAAATGAATTTCATGTACTCCAAATCACGCAAAGCCAAAATATCTCGAATTGGCACATTGGGTTGTCTACCTCGAGCCCGAAGCCCAAGTAGCATACAAAACATCTTTATTATTCAATACTATGTTTTCGCGTTTCATTTTAGTAAATCTGCAGTACCAAAAAGTATATTTTGTTACAACAGAGTGTATTTCATGTATACGATGTACTAGATATCTCATTGGTGTTGCTCAAATGGTTTGCCAAACATTGGAGTTGTATGTTCTGGTTTCTTATTGAGCTAAAATACTGTTTTAGTTTATGCCGAGACATTGTAAAGTCAATGATTTCGCAGTGTTTATTGTAAGAAGCCATCATGCGATTTATTGGTCCATTTGTTGCATAGTTTGTGCGATGATGGTTGATGACGAATAGGTTACGATTTCGAAGTTGCCGAATAGGTGCATATATGTTTAATTTTGATAAAAGTTCTGGTGAGTCAATACGCTGCGAAACGATATCGTTTACAAATGAAACGCTTGCATACTCACGACGCTCTTTCAATGTTTGGATGTTTATAAGCATGCAGCGCGCTTCATATGATGGAAGACGAAATGATGTCCAACCCAATCTACGAAGAGCATAAAATAGAAATTGCTTTTGTAATGATCATATTCTGTTTTCGTGTGTGGTTAAATGAGGAGACCATACAATGCTGCAATATTCCAGAATAGACCTAACATAAGCTATATATAGTGTTTTAATAGTGTATGGGTCCTGAAAATTATGACAAAAGCGCTTAATAAAGCCCAGCATGTTATTTGCCCTGTGAATAATTGTGTTGTAGTGGTCTATGAAATTAAGTTTGGAGTCTAAGATTATTCCTAAGTCCCTAACTCTTTCACATTTTTCTACATTCTGATTACCTAGTGCAATTGATATGTTTAGTGTTGTTATTTTTTTTGCTAAATGATATTGAGTTGCATTTTTTTACATTCAGCTCTAATAGGCTTTTTAACACCATGTGTAGAATATGTTTATTTCATTCTGGAATAAATTGATGTCTTCCTTATTTCGTATTTCCAAATAAAGCTTCATGTCATCAGCATAGATTAGTACTTTAATATTTTTAAAAATGAAGGAAATGTCATTTACGTACAAAATAAATGAGTCCTAAATGAGAGCCTTGTGGGACACCAGAAGTGATTTAAAAGGACTTGAATTCTCTCCATTTAATTTTATTATTTGTTGGCGGCTGGTTAAGGTTGATTCAAGCCATTTCAAGAGTCCAGGTTCAATCCCATGTGTTTGTAGTTTGAAAAGTAGCATTGGTATGTCATTACGATCAAAATTAAATTTTTCGAGGTTGAACGGCCCTTAAAAAAGCCATGTTGCTTGACAGTTATTCGATTTTTGATTTGGAAAAATAATTTTTCATTGACAATTGCCTCGAAAAGTTTAGGAATGCAAGAGATAATGGCTATTCCACGATAATTACCTATGTCAGATTTTCGTCCAGATTTAGGGACCAAAAATGAGCTTTTCCAAATTGTTGGGAAAATTCTTGATTCCAGTGACATATTAAAGTCGTATAGATTTCTTGAAAAAATGTTGCAAAAAGATTGCAATTTTTTTCCGAGTTATCACCGACACGTTGATCAAGGTACATTGTGGATGGAAAATTGTGAGATTTTAATTTGGTTTTTACGTAATTGAAGAAGTTCTTCGGGCATGACTTTTCCCTCCTTTCTCTTTTTTTCTTCTTCCTTTTCCCTCCCTTCCTTCCTTTTTTTCTTTTCTTTTTTCTTTCCTTCCCCCTTTTTTTTTCTTCCTTTTTTTTTTTTTTTTCCTTTTCCCTTTTCTCCCCCCTTTCTTTTCCTCTCCCCCCCCTCTCCTTTCCTTCTCCTCCTTTCCTCCCCTTTTTCCTCTTCCCCTTTATTTCCCCTTCCCTTTCTTCCCCCTCCCCCCCCTTTTTTTTTCCTTTTCTTCTTCCCTTTTCCCTCTTCCTCTCTTCTCCCCCCTTCCTCCTCTTTCCTTCTCCTTTCCCTTAAATACTTCCAATAACAAGATTTAACAATTAGTCAAACAAGTGAGCTATCTAACATGAGGGATGCCCCAATGGGCGGGTAGAAGAGCCCGCCCTATATTCACAAACTGTTAGTAATGGGAAGTTTGCATTCCCACTCTCCCCATCCAGAGTGCTTCAATCGGGTGCCCTGATGGTCCCTCCCATTCCCATGAAATATTTATATAATAGTGTATATATTTATATAAATGGAAAATACTACAAGCGGGTATTATAATATATCTTCATCGCGGGGATCCTCGAAAAGCGAGAGAAATGTTGTAACATGTTAATTTGGCAAGTTCTGTGGTTCCGCGTTTAAGCACGTTTTTGTTCGTTTTCAGCGATAGCAGCAATTCAACAAAATCTTGATTTGAGGTATCCTGAAAAAGTTTGTTAAATCTATTGAAATTTTACAAGACTAACATTTATAAATTTTATTTTATTGTTGGATGGAAATAATACGATGTTGTAAAGAAATACTATATAATGTACATATAACAATTAAATGCCGCTATTTGCCTCTTCCGCTGCGATCTTACATGATTGAAACTCTAAAATAGCGAAAATTCCAACGTGATATAATGAAATAAAGTTGATCACCTGGCAGCCTATCAAAATAGCAAAGAAAATTTAACCAAATAATAATGCGAAATCAATTTCATATCAGTATGATTACTGCCCAAAAACGGAAACTCAATAAATCCAAAACAAAATAAATGACAGGAAATTCTTCGATAACTCTTTTTTCCTACTGGGCCCATAAATCATTCAGTATGTCTGTAAAATAGAAAATGTAGGATGGTAAACAATGTAAGTTTTTGAATGAATTATTTTGGATGAAGATTTTTTTTTTGTAGAATTTGTCGTATATAATCTTCTGTCTCTAAGAAAAAAACATCCTATCTTTTCAAATGCATAAAGGGAGTTAGGTGGGCCAAAACTTACCACGATGCAAATGCGAAGCTGAAAATAGCATAAAAAAATATTGTGAACGGATGTATAATATAAAGTGATAATAACAATTATATTTGTAATGTCTGCATGTCTGCTGATCCTGCTGCAATTGTAGACGGACTTGCATTATCATAGCCACGGGGGAAGAAAACAATTCAATATTATTATACAATACTTGGGAATGCCATGGATGATCTGAAATTACTGTATAAATAATACTTCCATTTTTCGTGGATGGGTAAGAGTTTTTTTTGTAGTAGCCGCACCTCCTTGGTGGACAGACGCTCGGCACGCACCTTCTCAATCTAGATGAAGTCAGAAGGACAACAGTGCCCAGGCTGCACTACCAGCTAAGTACGCAACCCTTAGCTGGCGGTCTTTGTCATCTCTTGACCCGTGGAAGCATGAGGTAGGAACTTGTGAGGACCATAGCTATGTTGCGGGGACGCACGCACGCTCCATCCCAGTTGTCTACTCACCATTTTGTAGCCCAGCTGTAGAACGCTATCAGAATGTATCGAAAATCATGGTATGAGGCGCCGTTTCACGAAAAGGAAAACTTCCTCTTCTTTTCATAGAACCTAACGTAAAAATCAACACTGAATGCGTGATGCGTGGAAAATTTGCCCGATTTCATCACAAGCGAAGAATGGCCTGCATCTTCAACCCACTTGACTACTTTGTTTGGGGTTATATGCTTCAACATATAGGCCCTACGAAAGGGCTTACTTTAGATCGATTCAAGGAACGTTTGGATGATATTTGGGACCAAATTCCCAGAAAATCGTGCGTGCCAGCTGCGATGGGTTTACAAAGCGTTTGCGCAAAGTTATCAAGGAAAAGGGCGAGAGATTCGAATTGAATTAATATGGTTTGTTTCTATAACATGTATCTTTAAAATGAAAAATAAATGCTATGATTTGGGTGATTTGTTTTGCTGTAATCCCATTTTGTTTTAGTGACACTTATTGTGAGACACCCTGTAAACAGCTTCCGGCTCTGGCTTTTTACAATGCAAAGAAACGCCGTTCCGAGCATTTCCGGACAAAAAAGGTGTCCAAATTCCCGAAGAAGTATTTGATTTGGCAGGCCATTTGTAGTTGTGGTCGAAAATCTAAAAGTTTCGTCTCTGCCGGCACTATCAATAAGGATGTGTACGAGAAAGAATGTCTGCAAAAGCGGTTGCTACCGTTTATCAGAAGCCTCAACTCTCCAACTCTGTTTTGGCCTGATTTGGCCTCTTGTCACTATGCAAAATCCGTCGTCGAATGGTATAAGGTACAAAAGGTCAAATACGTTCCAAAAAACAGCCAATCCACCAAACTGTCCAGAACTTCGCCCAACAGAGAAGTACTGGGCTCCAGTTAAGCGGAAACACATCGAAACTAAGAAGGAAGCAAATGGTACCGAGAAGAATGGTCAAGAGAAGATGGAGAATCCGTGTACCACAGAAAGTTCGAAAATTTTACAGAAAGAAGGATTAACATCTTAATCAACTGTTTCTAATGTAGCTATAACTCTATTATTGTGAAATAAACAATCGGTTTTGTTGAACGATGAGTAATTTTTTTTTGCTGCTTTTATTTTGGTGTCCGAAATTTAACGTGGACAGGCTTTATAACCACTCCATCGTCCAATTTCATAGAAAAGTCATAGAAGAATAAAATTATTATATATCATAATAAAATCATTGTATGTATATATATAATTTACGCTATATGGCTATTCTGCTCCTCCAACCATTGACTGCATTAGGATGTTGTTAATATGAAATGTTAAAATCTATATTTAAATCCAATTATTGGACTCTGAAATGTTGATTCTCTGGTTGATCCCTGATGATGAACCCGACCAGAAGGAAACAACAAAATTATTTCAAGTTTTGTTATTCAGTTACGCTGTTTTTATTACAAAGGTTGTTAGAATTTAGATCGCGAATGTAATTAAAGTTACAGAAATTGTTACAAAAAATCCTCAAGGGGTAACAACATTGTAGCAAACTATGATATAGAAATAACATAAACAAAACAAACTTTGTATCAGTTTTGTTTCGATGTAGCAAAATCATATCAACTGTTGTTAGAATTAATCTATTTATTCACGCAGGTTGTGCCTCCCAGGGCATTATATCTTAATGTGTTATAAGTTTATTCTCCAATTATTCAGATGAAAACGTCTTTAACAAATTTAAATTATAATCAGTTAGTCGTAACAAGGGTTGCTATGATTTTGTTATTTTTATGTTATACCCTTCTGGTCGGGAACCCCTTGATGGAACGTGGTAAATAAATTAAAAAGGGGTGGGAAAAAACCCAACAAAATGGGAAAACCCCCCCTTTTCCCACCCAATTCGCTTCAATCGGGTGCCCTAATGGTCCCTCCCATATTCTATTTTTAAAGAAATTATTGCCCATTGGTACAAAAACAAGAAGTTAAAAAAAAAAATCAATTGAATTCAGAGAATAAATGTTGTGTTCGATGTCACGAAAAAAGGTACGGGATGTACTTGTTGTGCACAAGTCAGAATATTTTAAAAGTAGTGAAGACTGCACTGCTGTGAATATGAAATCCAGAATATCAAAATTGGAACGAGAGTGAGATAGAGAGAGAGAAAAATAAAGAGAGATAGAGAGAGAGAGAAAAAAGAAAGAGAGCGAGAGAGAGAGAAAGAAAGAGAGAGAGAGAGAGAAAGAGAGAAAGAAAGAGTTGTCAAATCTAAAACATGCATAGCCACTAATTTTGAGTCGTTTTCGACTCACTTTCGCCAAAAATCAACCGGTGTGTTAAAAATAGAACGTCGAATGGACAAAAAGTCGAATGATGGAAAGGGGGGCAAAAAGTCGATTGGACTAAATGACAAATGGACTAAATTTCGAATGGACAAAAGGTTGAATGAGAAGGAAAGCTCAAGTTTCAAGACTCAAGTACACAGCTCGAAAAAGTTATGTACATTTCTGTTCAATATCATGCACATTAATGGAGTGTCAGATTATAAGTTCTGTGTTAAGTTCTGAGATATTTTAAACATTGTCTAATATGCTGTATGCAAAAGCCCACCTTTCATAGCATTATTTCTTGCAAGTTCCGGAATCATGTGAAATGAAATTAAATTTTACACGCATCAAAATTTACATCTCAATGAAAATTCAGGTTTTTTTCTTCTGTGTAACCAATGGCCTGTTTTCAATTGGCTGTTTAAAACCCCGTTACGTCCAGAGCATATCGCTATACTGAATTAGTCAAGGTTATCACATTCTCATGGGATGAAGGATCCGTTACCTGTGAAAAATGGCTGCAGTTTTCGGTATGCACAAAAAAGTTAGCCGTACATAACTACAAAGCTGATTTTCATCGCCTTTCAATTATTTTAAAAGTGAAGCCGCTCAAAAGAAAGATTTTTCGTTTTGTTTTCATTCTCTTGATGATTTACATCAGAAATATCTCAATAAATTGGTTGATTTCAGTCAAATAATACTTAACAAACATTTCTTAAGAAATGATTATGAAATTACAATACATGAATTAAAAAAATATATTTCACATGAGAACATATATTGATCAGAACGAAGCATTTTAACTGTACAAAAGAGTGTGGAGTGACTACGGATTGGTAATTGGACTACGGATTGATAAAAAATTACCTTAAACGAACGATATCACAAATCCTCCAACCATTTCTTTAATGGTTTGGATGATGCCCCAAATAGGTCGTTAAGAAAAATAACCATACGAAATTTATTAGGGTATGCAATTCGAGTTATTCAATTTGGGTTTAAAAATGAACACCGATTGATTCAAAGGTTTATTATTAATTTTTCACAAACATAGTTATATGACTTAAGGTAACAATTCACTGAAACGAATATCTTGGCCTATTCAAGCAACACGGATTGATATTAATTTGCTTTGTACTATGATCTATGATCAAAGCATTTTAATAGAAATAATCTTCTTCTCTGAGCGGGCAACATTGCTCGTCAGCTGTTTTCTTCATTTCACCTCAACGGTCCTCCCATCAATTTGTAAACAAATTTTGCGTAGATCTAGTGTGACATTTTCAATAAGTGAAACAAATTCTGGTAAGTCAAGATGCCTCAATACTGCCCACGAAAACGAAATTGTCTTGTTTAAAAGAGCGCCTTTATGACAAAGATTTAGCAATACCAAAAAAGTCAACCATTGGTTTTTGAAAACAATTACAGGGTCTTAAACCTTAATGAATACATCAAAAAGCAATTTAATCATCGTAAAATAATTATATTATTGCAGAAAACTTATTCCATTTCAAATATGGTTAGAAATGTTATTTCAAATTTCGTAAAACCTTGTTTAACATGCCAGCAATAATAGTTTCAATGTCGCAGACGGACAAGATTTATTTTCCGATACGAATTTGATTGTTTGTTTGAAATAATTTGCAGCTGGGGCATTGAAAACAGTATGTTTGGTACGTTTTTCAGCGATTGTTATTTCAAATTTAATTGCAAATGGAATTGTTTCGGTGAAACTAATGGTTCTATTTTAAAATAATAACTAATTCTTCTATTTTAAAATAAGTTAATTCAACCAAAGGATGTTCATCAGCATCAGATAAGCGTGGCTTTGGCAAGATCATTGAAATTTGCCAACTTCCTAAATCACAAATCCTAGTGTATACCCAATTTAGATCGGTATCATCGAAATCCATCAAATTTTACCGCAGATCTGTGATAGAAACAAATTCCATTCGAAGTCTTGTCCCATCGATGTTGTGCAAAGTTTTTTTTTTATGTGAATAGAAACTCTCCAAATTCGATTCAGCTTATCAAAAACGATCACTTTCACAACCTAACGGCCGAACATAATCGAAACGAGTTCCGTTTGCGTGGGCGGACAACATCGAAGCTCTACCCCAGCTGAAAACCGCGCATAATTTCACTTCAGCACAACATAGTAACACATCGTCCCACTATCGTCTAATGTCATCTCGCAATCTCTGGCCATCCCCGGAGGCAGTGCACGTCAGATACATAATACCACCGGAGATCATTCCGCTCTCTAGCTCAGAGTGAAAACAACAAAACAGTGGCTACGAGTGCACAGTAGGGAGGAAACTGCCAACAGCAGCAACAGCACTCCCATTGAACAGGAGTCATTCACACAGAATAATCCCGCAACACTAGACGGCGGCTTGCAATGCGATGGGTATTCGTGACTGGGGGCGCGTGCCTTCGCTAAGATAGCATCGCTCTTACAGGTCGGTTTTTGAAGTCTCCCCGTCGCAATAGCAAAGGCTTGTCATGCACAGCACATTTTCATCATATTTGAAAATCTTGCAATAAAATTATTCACCGACAGAGTGAATGGGTTCTACTAGGCGGTGACCCGAATTGATAATATTTTCTCACAAATCTGGCAATGCACTTCCACCTACGACATTAGGTGCATGAGAAACCACTTCAATGCTATTAGTCTGTCCCCGATGCATGGAGTGAGCAGATATCATCCAAATTGCAATGATTAAAATCTATGAAACCACAACCAGAAGCTCCATATGCGGATGATGGTGTGCCGGTCGCACAGCGGGTGTTCACAGTGGGAAAATAGTTGTTCTATGTTACAGTCTTGGACAGCTTCTTCGCAACAATCGACCACCGTGCAACGTATGCTAATCGGCACACATGCTCGCAAACCATGCGTAGGCCGGTTGGCTGTAATCCCTTGATCTAATTCACTGCTCTGGGCGGTTGTATCTACGGATAACATGTGAGTTTCCGACATCCAACGCATTCAAATTACACACGTTCCTATGTCGAATCTACCGCCGCTGCTGTTCCAGTTCCCATGGATCCATCAAGACCATGTACTGCGGAGAGGAACAACCGCGCCTGGAGGACCTCACGATAGGAAACCAATTACGTCTAATAATAAATAATATTTCTAATTCACGTAATTATGCGCGCACCGCACGCTGCCGGGATGATGACGGTCGCAGATACAGGGAACTTATCAACGACGCAGAAGAAATTGCAATTTGTTGCTCGCCTACATGTTGCATACTGCTTTTATCTGCCCGGCCTTTGTTGATAGCTACATGAGCTGAAATAAATGTACATTTGCAAATCTTTCTTCGCTTTCGTCTGATAAGCGCAATAGCAGCAAGTCATCAGCCAATGTCGATTTGATGAGTAATTGCCAACGCTTATCCGAGGGAACTCAACGTACCGTTTCAAGCCGTTCGTTGTGTGGGGTCTCACCGCTAGATGGATGATATGAACCGTGTTAGTGATGAACAAGTGGTACTAGGTCAGCAAACGTAACGCCATTTCCGGTTCGGTGGCTGCCAGCTGCAAGCGGGCGGGAATCCAATCGGCTGGCAATTATCAGGTTAGGAATGCCTTGCGGCCCGTGAATTGCGTTGAATTATTCAATGCTTGTTCTCTGCCTTGTTGGACGGGTGCTTTTTAATTGGTTTATAATGTTACGTTACCGAGTTGAAGATACCAGCAGATGATAAGAATCGACGTTTACATACCTGAAAGGAGAGGAGAGAGATTGATAGCGTGAGTTGGATGATAATGTTTAGCGAGAATCAATGAAACTTAACGTTGTGTGATGAACTATGATAAAGAAAAATCGATATATCACCTTGTTTACCTTGTACAATGTTAATATACGGCTATTATATACCTTGAAAGCCCTGTTGGAGCCGTATATCAGCATTATAAGATAAAAGGCAACATTAAGATGGTCACTCTATAGTTCCATAAAAACCTCGCTTGTGTTTCATGGTTTTCCCAAACATATTATAAAAATATCCCACATAGTATAACAAGTTTTAAAGAGATATTGGAACTGTTTCTTGAGTCACATATTAATGCATCGAATAGATTTTGATTTTTGGATTTTGGGAGGCCCAAATCTGTCATAGGATTTTCTTCTACTTGGCTTTGTACGTTCTGCCCGCTGCTCAAAATTAGATATATTTTGAAACGCTTACACAGTTCTTAATTGAGTGCTTTTTTTTTAATCATACGCCTATGCTCCAGACCAGTCGAACAAATTTCCCAACCGAGAAGACATTTGACTATATCGGGAATCGAACTCATGACCTACGGGCTGCTAAAGCGACTCGTTTACCGACTACGCTATGAGGCCCCATTTCATTGGATACCACATTTGAAAATAAAGGCAGCTACGATCAAAATTTGTTCAAACAAGAATGCGTATAAATTGAATCAATTTTATTTAAAAAATCAAATAATTTTTTTTTTTTTTTGGGGGAGGTAGCTCATCATTAAATTTTCCGGTCCGCCTCTAAGCATATTGCTACGAGGTACCAGGTGGGTCTCCACCGATTGCCTGTCGATCTGCCAAATTTGGAAGACGTCTGCATTGAGTTATCTCAAATTATAATAATCCGTCCACTATATCACAAAACATTGCGATTGGTTGAGCGGATTGGAGATAATGAAATCATTGGGTATAGGACCAAGTCTCCCCCGGGTGGTGCTAAATCGATGAGCTTGTATATAGTGGAAGCACAATGTATTGTTCTTTAAATTTTAAATTTCAATCTAAATTTCAGTGAGCGAGATAAGGCGCTATAACCTTGGCAAATTATTGCCAGACTTTTGGTTCAAATGCCAAAAGTCCACCCACAGGCAAAAGGAGCATAAACTAATCTCTCTAGCATCTATGCTCCCAACGATAAATACAAATTATCACATTATTTAACTCTATATGGAGGCGTTTGGTACGGGAGGTCCACGCTTTCTTCCTTCCCTTGATTCGGAGTAGTAGAGCGATTTCAGACACTCTTTCTGGAATCGCTCTATTTCTTGGAATCCTCTCTGCGATACATGCTACGCAGTTGGCCTGGCCGGTGACAAGAAAAATGATGCATTCAAGAAGACGTCATTTTCCAGGATGCTTTCAAGAATTGGCTGCGTTAGTGTGAGATTAGATTAGATTAGATTAGAAAAAACAAAATATTTTTTTTTAAAAAAAAAAAAAAAAAAAAAAATAAAAAAAAAAAAAAACTCGCGCTCCCCGTGGGCAGACCCCAAAACGCGGCGCATTTTTTTTTTCCCCCCCCAAAAAATTTTAAAAAAATTTTTTTTTCCCCCTTTTTTGATTTTTCCCCGGACGATGGTTATATTTTTTTCTTTTGGACGGAGAGCTGGGGTGTTGGGTTCTGGTCCTTGGGTCCCCCTTGGACGTTGTGGTGTAAACCACCGGGCGGGAAGACACCCCCCCACCACCCCGAAAAAGAACCCCGTTTTTAACAAACTAAAATAAAACAATAAAAAAAAAAAAAACGCCCCCCTCTCCCCCTCCAACGACCGCATAAAACTCCCCCCAAGAAAGCTGTGTGGGGTCAGCATTGGCGTAGGTTTCGTCGACCTTGTGTATTATTCGTTGCAATTCCTTTTTAATGGTGTCGGCTCGCAAGGCCCACAACCAACCCCACTATCTCGCAGGAGGACCATCGTGATGCTGCTGTTTAACAGTCCCAAGCACCACCAGGACTTTAGGCTTTTGTATTTAGAGTCCTGGGCGCACTAGCAAGACGGTGACTCAGCCGCTCCTAACATGGAGAACAGACGCTGCTTTCAGCCGCCCCTAACATGGAGAACAGACGCTCAAATAGGTGAAGACTTGGACTTTTACCCTTATTTTTAAAAAGCGGGGTGGCTCGCTTTTGTCAGGGCTGCTTTCGAATATTTGTGGGTTTTTGGAATAAACTCAACCGAGTCCACCAACTGCTCAGTCCCCCCACATCCTAAACAAACCCCGCCGCTCGTCCGGGGCTACTTATTCATGTATTCAGTAGCTGTCCATCATATCTGATGGAACCCCATCATCCGCGACCCGTGGACCCACCTACTCTACGGTCTCTACGTAATTGAAATTCGTCAGCATCCTCATGTTTTGGTCGCTTTGTTTTGTTCGTAGCCAAAATTTGATCTTATAAGTCGACAGTCCGACTTGTTTTTTAGCTCGATGCACGGTTATAGAAAACACTTCCAGCTGATTTGCGACATCTCGGACGAAGTGTTGAGGGTCCGCTTGAATCCGCCGGCCACTCTTTTTGTCGTAGCTGCGGCTTCTGGCTTTCTATTTCAATCCAGGCCACCCGGCTGTCGAAAAACGTTTCCCAAACACTTTTATTACGTTAGTAACAATTGAATTGGCTACTTTGAACAATTTCGCAAACTCGGCAATACCGCTGTTAGTTAAGATAATAACGATGCGCGAGCAAAATTTTGATGCGGTGTTCCTCTTGCTGGGCTTCGTTGTCCCACGGTTCGTGGCGTCACCCATCGTTCAGGCGTATTCTGAGTGCCGCAAACTAAGGGTTCTATACCCGCTGAAACTCAGTGTAACTTTACTTAATCCAAAAATTCCACTGGGTATTGTGTGCTGTCCGTTATACTATGTTAAATGCTCAATCTGTGCAACCTCTGGTTGAAAACGTTGTCAATTGTCTTTCCCTTTTTTGTGATCATTGGGGTGATACATAAATTCTATACAAGTCCATTTTATTTACGATGCCAATTCTTATCCCAATCATTCCTCAAATTTTGAGCTCAATTGGTTCCGAACCCCAAATGCCTTTCGAAGTTTCTATGGAAATTACTATAGGAAAACCATTCTCATTATTCTTGCTCTCCGACATAATGACGTAAAGACTGTATTCGATGAAATTTGGACACACAAAATAGGTCACCAAAAATTTTCCTTGAGCCCGATTCTTTTCAAACTTTCTGGAAATAAAGAACTACTAAATGGTTAAGTTTTTTGGCGAATTTCGACAGTTTCTTCTTCCGTACACTCTCCGGAACGGCCAACTTAGAGGTGGCGACGTAGTGTTCCTGTCCTGGCATTTGTTTGGTGTCGGCTTTAATGCAGGTCTCATCGTCCAGCACAATGCAGAACGGTTTTGTGAGCCACTCCCTGTACAGTTTTCTTGCACGAGTTTTGGCCACCGAGTTCTGTTTATCGCTCCGGTTCGGTGCCTTCTGGACCTTGTACACATGTAATCCAGAACGTTTCATTGTTTTGTGCACAAAACAAACTGAAACTTTCGCCTTTTTCGCAACATCCCTGATCAAAATGTTGGGATAACGCTTAAATTGGTTCAATACCATCCTGGCCTTCTCCGGATTTGATGTGCCACGTTTTTTGCCACTACCATTTTTCCGCTTGGTTGTCTTACGGTCCTTGAACGTTTTGATCACATGAGATACGGTTGAATGTGCGATTCCGAGCTGTTTTCCGATCCAACGATGAGAAGCGTTTGGGTTTTCGAAGTGAGTGCCCAAAATTTGTTGGCGCACTATTTCTTCATTCGAAGCCATCACTGAAATAACTCGACCGATTTTCACGAAACTCATTACACAATTGACACAACACAATGAAATACATTCAGTTAAAATTTCAATAATTTTTACCCACACGCTAAAAAGTTACGAACAATTGCGTGTGTCCAAATTTCATCGAATACAGTCTTCACGTGCTATTTGCTATCTGTGCTTACAAAAAAAAAACAACCTTTAACTTTGTTCAAGATCGAATTTCGATTGATCCTGGTTATAGTAAGATGTTAATCATTTTGGGAGATGATGTTTGTGTAAGGCGTTTTATTAACTGCCCAGCAGGCATCACTACTTCAAATACGTTTAAACTAATCATGTTATTTGTTGTTGCACGAAGCACATAATTAATTATAATGTTTAAAAATTGGAAATATCATTCTTATCAATATGCAACCCTAGGAATGGACAGCAATTTCTGCTAGAACCAAAGATTTGAAGAGAAAGTATTGATAGGTCCGTAAGAGCACGACAGGTTCTGAAATTGAATAGAAGTAGTTGAAATTAAACGTAGGGCATGTTTGGAAGGCGTGGGTAAACATTTTTGAATATAATAATATTTATTAAATGTTTCATTCATAACTCAAGGAATTTTTATGCGTCTCCAAAGCTCTAAGATCATAATTGTTTAATTATTGTAAATATTAATTAATTAAAATCTGAAAAAAAACTTCGAATAAAAACATGATATTTGAAAAAAAAAGACAAGTGAAAAACGCACTAATTTAAACCAACAGTAAGGATGCTGTTAGTACCGCTAATAAAGTGTAGTTGTGGTTTACGTTATTGAGAAAACAAGAAAAATGAGACACATTTAAGAGCTATTATAATTCGATTTAAACTAATAGTACGGATGCTTTGAACACAACCAAATTACAGGATTACGTACTGGTTCACGTCAAAACCATCCCCATTCGGATTGACAATATTGCCCAGGCTAAGCCAACCAGCGCCACTATGTTTCAGCAGGCAGTATTTTGTGATCATAAAACTCGCAGAGGCGTGAAGTGAAGAAGAACTTATGAGAACCGAAGGTGGTCTTCCAGGTTGTCAACTTACCATGTTCAACTCTCAAAATTGTACTTTTGTGCTTAGTAATTCGAGATGAAAATGAGCGAGCAAAACTCCACTGAGCTATGGAAGAACTCATGGAGTCTTACGATAACTTTTATTCTGCGGATATAAACATATGATATATTTTTGAGGCTTAGTTTTATCAATTTCAAATTTATTTTTGAAAATACTTGCCTGAATGCCGATTTTTCACCTCAATACCTGAGCGATCTTCAGTAAATTCCAAATTCCAACGAGCATATAGTACATCAGAAACTTTAGAAGTTCATTTCTGTATACATTATAGTTAACTTTAAGTTTTTTTTTTGGAATTTTGTTTTTGTATGTCTTCAAAATTGTTTTGCTTATTTAAAATGTTGATTTTCAGTTTAAATTTTCTTTCATATTAGTTATGAGATTTGTTATTTTCATCTCTACACTTTCTTTTTTTTTTTAATTTTCCATCGTGAATTTCAATAGTGGTATTTAAATTTTTCATATTTTTATTGTTCATTTTCTGCTCAACGTAGTATAGTTTCATTTTTTTTTATTGCTGATTGTTACTTTTGTTTTGTCCATTTGAAATTTTTCATAATGAATTATAATTACATATTTCATTTAATGTATTCACATCTCATGTTTGCATATCTTATCGCTCATTTTTTTAGTGAAATAGCGAACTCAGCTTCAAGCTCATAGGCGAGACTCGTTGCATTCCTTGTGTTCTTCATTAGTTGACAAAATTATCACTTTGTGTTATTCCATATATCTTACTGGTTTCTTCCGGACTAGGGGAATTGATTTGGGCAGCGATAAAAGCTTTCAACTTGCCCTCGTTTGAAAGGATATAGAGCGATGACTGACAGCGCCGGCGAATGGTGTCTGATCGAGAGCGACCCGGGAGTTTTTACGGAACTGATCCATGGGTTTGGTAGGTTCCATTGAAATAAACAACCCGCACATGAGTGTGACCCCAACAGCATCCCTAATGTCGGTGTTGGTCGGTCCTCAAACTCAATATTTTAACATAATTTTATAATCTATTGATAAAACCATTCATTCTTGTGAGTGGCCCCAACAGCATCCTTACTGTTGGTTTAAATCGGTGCCAAAATTTGAATAACTTCAATGTGCATCTTTGTACAGAGAATAAACCGGAAACAGAGATAAATATCTTATTCGCTGCCGACGTCAGTTGAATTCAGCACACCGTTTACCAAAACGGATCCTGCTGCAAACCCAAATATTTTTTCCAATATCCCAGTGTTTTCTCGTGGAAGTGCAGAGGATTTTTCGGCATCCTGCAAAGCGAGTTTCACATCAACATATTCCTACCCATTTCCCATTTGACCTGAATTCGGGCGAGGCCGGCGCCATTGTTTGGGATCACCAGTTTTTACACCTTGAGGATGTATGCTAGTCCCAAGCATCATCTGTTGGCTCTCTGTGTAATTACAGCTGATCTGGCAACAACGAAGTAGCAACCTTGAGCGTTCAATCATGCTAATGAAAATGAGCGAGCAAAACTATCTTTAAAAACGTGTCTTCCAGATACCAAATCAGAAGTGGTGAAACACTTTATACTAGAGGAGTACTGCAAAAGCATTCTGTACAGAATGTACACAAAATACCAGAAAGGAGGAGCAGTTGATGACAAGAAAAAAGCCCGATCGAAAGAGTGTCATAAACAAAGCGACGTAAAATGAATTTGAAATGGCCGCGAAGGACAAGTTAGGCGTAGGTTCGAGAAAACTGGCTGAAAAATTCAACACGTCTCAATCAACAATCATTATAGGACTGAAAGCAGAAGGTATGAGAAGGATTTTGAGGGCTAAGGAGCCGAAATACTCTGATACTGATGCAGCCAACAGAGGTTTTTTTTAATCGTTTTTAAAAACTGCAACTCCAGATAATATTTGGTATGCACGAACATTTATATTTGAGCCATTTTTGAAGCTTAAGTCTGTAGTCAAGCAAGAGAATTACTGTCTATACAGACGGAGATATTTAAAAAAAATGTCTACCAAAACTAGTTGGTTTTGTTCAAAAGCATCACAAAAATAACAAAATTATGTTCTGGCCCGT
The DNA here is from genome assembly GCA_024533555.2 of Aedes koreicus. Classification (NCBI taxonomy): domain Eukaryota; kingdom Metazoa; phylum Arthropoda; class Insecta; order Diptera; family Culicidae; genus Aedes; species Aedes koreicus. The sequence continues at coordinate 775,016 of JAHHFK020000896.1, read as the reverse complement.
CCTGGCATCATACTATTATGCGAAAAATACCGTCACAAAAACATACAATCGAAACTCAAACATTTTTATTGGAAAATTTAACCGATAGCAACATTTTTACTACGCTCTTTATACAACAGGACATAGTTGGAAACAAAGAAACAAATATGTTTCCAACATTGGGTCTACGGTTTTCTTGTTAAATCATTGCTATTTTACCTAAATATGTGAACAGTAAGTTTAAAATGTGTGACTATTTTCTATACATCTTGGCTACATTACTCGGTTTATAGGTTCAATTTAGCCAAATTTAGATTAAAATTTGCTTCGAAATAAATGGGTTATCCTGGTAGCAATACTATTTTGTTGATTATCGCCGAATTACTGACATATTTGGTTCGTAGGCCGAATGAAGGAGCTAGGCTAACATTACATCCCGTTACCCTATTAAATGTTTAAGGAGAGCCAGAACTGAATTTTTAGTAATCAAGAAGATGTTATAGAGAATTAGGAAGGTTATTTTTTCAGAGTCAGTAATAAAAGTTCCTTGAGGAGGTTTTCGAACTGAATTTAAATTTTAAAGATAATCTAAATATTATTGGAAGACATGTGCGAAAGACTCAGAAAGGTGTTTTCTCGATTTTTCTGGTATTGTGATTCTGTTTTTCTAATCTGATGGTAATTTACATTCAATTTAAATCCAGTAAAACTCAATTCAAATTGATTGCCATTATCTATTGTTCGCTTCCGCAGCCACCCATCCAATCAAAGCTTCTCAATTATCTCTCCAACTGCAATCACACTTGCAATGCACCTTTTCTGAGCAGAAATCGAAGATCTTCAATCAAACAGCTAAATTGAATCGAACCACCAAGCGCCCTTGGCTTTCCTCCAAGTGCAAGTCTTCGGTTCGTGCTGCCCGTGGCCATGATGATGATGATCATCATCATGGTCTCGTCCCCTTCTTCCATAGGCCAACCGGCATTCGATCTCATTTGTTTATAGTGACCAGACAGATGCCGGTCGGTTGATGGGGGTTCGCTATTAAGCTATTAAAATAATGCTTCTTTCTCTCCTTTGGTGAACTACACATTCAAATCTACCAATTGGGATGCATGCGGCAGCAACGGGGCCCCGGCATTTCCTCGTTCCAGCAGCATTAGCTTTGATAGGATGTAGGTTTTGCGAATTGAATCCACATCCACTAGGAGAACAATCGCCCTCATCTCTCCAGTTGGGGGAAAATGTGAGCACGAAGCGAAATGCCTGCCGGTAGCCATGGCGGCTGCCCAGAGGTTCAATTGGTTATTATAATCAATTCTTGTTTAGTTTTCACGCGGAGATGGTAATTGAAATCTTGATTGAAATGTAGGCATTGAACGGCCGCCGCCGCCGCCTCCAGCGCTGCAGTCTGGCATTGCAATTGTGTGTCTACCTTAGAAGGAATTGAAACAATAACAAAAACCAATTACCAATACTCACGATCGATTCGGTTGCATTTCTCCCGCCGCAAAATAAATGGAAAACGGTGCAACGAGATTTCGTTACCATGCCCAGAAGCGTTACTTTCACAACCTTTGGTTTGTAACCATTATAAAAAAAAGGTAAGAAGATCGCAAATTGGAGTGGGAAATGTAATTAGATAACTTATACCGAATTTAATTTCTATTTTCGTGCTATGACAGTTCTTCGAGTGTTTTTCGACTGAGTTAAGAAAGGTTTCATCGAAATACTTTGAATAGTGCGAAGCACGCTCTGCTGATTGACAAATCCGAAGCCTTTTCTCGAACCGTTCCGACCTTCGCGACATCATCGACAGCAGAACTTCCCTCGATTGTTTGCTCACGAATCTAATTGAACTCAATTTAAAAGCAATTAAAGTCAATAAATCCACTCCCGTTTCAATCAGCGCCGTCATCAATTCGTAAATAAACGGAGCTCCTTCGTTCCATCTCTGGCTGGCGGTATAGTTTCACCAAAACCACGCGGGAGCATCACTGCGCATCGTCACGCGGGTGAATAATCAATTTTAGCGGAAACCAATTCACTTCGGCTTCGGAACCAACGACCAAATTGGTAGCGGGAATCGTGCGGTGCGACTGAAGTTGTTAGCAGTTTGACCTGGGCCGTGCCACCACTACTACCGGGCAATTATTCATTTGCCTTTAGATGGAACTCTTTTGGAGGGGTTTCATTATGCATCGTCTGAATAGCGGCACGTTGCAAAAAAAAAGTTTGTTTTAGTCTATCCCTCGAGCCTTACGGTCGGAAGATGAAAAAAATAGTATGAATCTACGAATAAAACGTTGGCTGCGGGCGTGGTGGAGGTTAATTGAATTAATGCAGTCAGTGTGATTTTCAGAGCAAAAGTTCATCGTCGGAGCATCAGAGAGTCTGCGTCTTTTTGGACGATGGGGTTGCAGTGTTTGCAGAATACATATTGAATTAGCAGTACGGATGCTGGGTCTACGCATAATTGTGTGTATCTTCTGCTTCTTCTTTCTATATTAAGGCGGCTTTCAGCCTTAGGCTGGTTCACCACCTGATATCGCACTCATCGACACATGAGCCGGGAGCAACGGCTTTACTATGTGACCACAGATTTTTTCGTCTCAGAAAAATCTCACCAACCTCGGCTGGGATTGAACCCAGACCACCAGGGGTGTCAAGTAGCGATCAAGCATACCACTACAGCACCGGCGCCGGCTTTATAGTTGTGTGTGCTTCATTCCAGAGGAACATAAAACGCCCCCTCACACATTTGATCTTTTTCTTCGTTCTGGCAGTTCGTCTGGCACCTCCTTTGTGTTGAATATGGACATTTCCAGTTTCCTTGAACCGTTTTTAGGTACGAAAAACAAAACGCTTACTCACTCCGGACTGCTTAAGGCTATTGAATATCTGACACGGTCTAAGCTTTTGCAAATGTAATTTTAAAACTTGCTTCCGTATGGTTTCCATGGTAGCTGATAAATATAAACAAACGGAATCTCTTATTTATCTTCAGCGATAAGCTGTCAAAAGAATGCACTCAAAACGGGTATAATCAATTCCGCTGATAAAATTACCCAGCTGAAATAAACCAAGACTGAAAAAAGGTGACACCTATTGTGAGACACACTGTACTGTTCAATGTGCAAGCTAACGATGTTCTCTATCGACCTACCACAAATTAATTGAAGCCGTAATAATTCATCGACTTTCTCGATGAAGAGAATCGACCAACGAAGATAGGCGCATTTCAAAGGTTACGCGAGATATCAGAGATTAAAATTCAAACTTATGAAGTTGTTCGTAAACAAATTTAGTGTTATTTGTGATTTTATTTTATCGCCCTGGGTATTATGATTCCGTTTTTCCTTTTTTTTTTTTTCGATGCTCGTTCTTTCTTTTGACCAATAAATAGTTGAATCCTGTCGTATTTCCTGTTGGAAGGACTGTTGACCCTCGAAAAATCGGTTTTAATTTTTCATTACAAATTAAATAACTCTCAGAAGTGATCCTCTATGTTTCGTTTAGCAGAAATGAATTGCTATTTGTGATCAAAGTGATTTGATCAAAATGAAACGTTGGAAAGGATATTTCGTTAAATTTGAATAGTTCTCAAGAATATTCATTCATTTGTGGGATAATATTTTCTATCTCACACACTTAGAAATTATAAATTTTACACGAGACGTAATTCATGTTTGTAAAAAGTCGGGGAACGTAAACAAAGATTTCGTGTAAAATTATGTCTCCTGAAACTGACACATACGCAATTCAACAAGAGATGTGTTTGATTGAATTTATTTTCTCATCTCTTTCAACTCATTCTTATGTGCTAGAGGACGCTTGCATGTGTCGGTCTCAGGGGACAGAAATTTACATGACATTTTGGTAGTGTGCACACTTAGAAATTATGAATTTTACACGAGACGTAATTCATGTTTGTAAAAAGTCGGGGAACGTAAAATAAGATTTCGTGTAAAATTATGTCTCTTCAAACTGACACATACGCAATTCGACAAAAAATGTGTTTGGTTAAATTTATTTTCTCATCTCTTTCAACTCATTCTTATGTGCTAAAGGACGCTTGCATGTGTCGGTCTCAGGAGACAGAAATTTACATGACATTTTGGTAGTGTGTGTTATTTTTTTTCTTTTTTATTTTTTAAAGAATGACAATCATTAATTTTTTTAAATAAAAATAAAAAAAAAAAAAAAAATTTCAAAAATACAAACAAAAATAAAAAAAAAAAAAAAAAAATTAAAATGTTGCTTTTTAAGATTTTTTTGTTTTTTTTCCCCGGGTTTGAGGGGTTTTTTCCCCCCCCGTCTCCACATTTTTTTTTTTTTTTTCCCCTCTTTTTTTTAATAGGCAAAATTATCCATAACTGTTTGAAAGTGCTTTTTTTTATAAATTCACAAATATCTTGACCAGAAGGGTATAACATGAAAATAACAAAATTATAACAAATCTTGTTACTACTAACTGATTATGATACAATTTTTTTAAAGACGATTTCATCTGGATATTTGTATAACATACTTATAAAATATTGAGATATGCCTTGGGAGGCACAATCTGCGTAAAGAAATAGACGAATTCTAACAATTGCTGATATGATTTTGCTATATCGTAACAAACTGCTTTAAAGTTTTTTTTGTTACAATTTCTGTTATTTTACCTACAACCGCGATCTAAATTCTATCAATCTCTGTTATAAAAACAGCGTAACTGAATAAAAAACTTGAAATAATTTTATTGTTTCCTTCTTGTCGGGATCTCAATTGATTGTAACCTTTGTTGGATGCTTCTGTTTTATTCGGCTATCGTTGCCTTTTAGACCTTTCTTTATTAATCTAGACCTTTGTTTTATTGTAGCCAATACGAAATCAGCTGCATTATCAAATTCAAGTGATTTATTTCAAGAAAAAGGCTTAATAGTTCAAAAGGAGTAAAATTAAAGCTATAGAAACAAATTAATACATGAATATTAGGGTGATTCGAAATATCGATTCAGGTCCACCCCACACAATTTATTTTCAAATCAGGTCCTTCTCTTTAAATGCTGTAGTACTGTTTGCGAACTCGAACTTTGAAGTTGCTATGGGAAGTACTATTGAAAAATATCGAGCTTTTTTATCTCTCAGTGCAGGTCAAATTCGCAACCAATTGAATATATTTAGTTACAGTGACGGACAATACAATAAGACCAAAGCCCGATTTTCATACAAAATGGTCATGTTTGGAGGATTGTCTTTCACTTTCCCGTGAAGTAATTGAACTGAAATTTTGGCAATAGCCTAGACATAACCTCACCTCAATTTTCATCTTTAATAAATTCATAATTTTTCATTGACCACTTCACAAACTACAGACACCACCTACGACAAAACAATAAGACCTCCTTTTGATTCAATGTTCGATGTTCGATTATCGTATTGTTCCACCTTTTGACCCCCTTCTGTCAGACAATCGTTCAATTTCAAATTCATTCACTGGTGCAATGGACTCCAACTAACTGTCGCTGATAGCTGCTCTATCGTGCACCTTCTAAGTTTAATTTGAATCGAACCCGATTAAACGTTCTCGATAACAAGCTAATTAAATTCTCACTTCAATATCTATCGTCCCTCAAGGATCCCCTAGAAGACAACAACCCGGCCGTTATCGCCGTTTTCGATCCGATTGCAACTACCAATACCGACCGTTTTAATACGGTATTGTCACTTTTCAAACGAACAGCAAACACGCTTATCAACATCATATTTTACGACCCCACGACAAAGTCATTGATCACTGCTTATGGGCCTTCGAGGCGCGCATGTTTGATGTGTTACGTATATTTCTGTATTTTATTTACATATAAACCGCAAACGATAAAAATAAGAAACGAAACGTATTCATCGAAAACGGGCAAATAAAGCCGTTTCGATGCGTGCCAACATTGAAACTTGTTGATCTGGTTTTAAAACCGCGATATTTATCATTCAGCGGTGTTGTGAGAAAAGGGTTTGAGGAGAGAGAGAGAGAGAGAGAGAGAGAGAGAGAGAGAGAGAGAGAACGGCGACAATAAGACTCGCTTCTCGATATTTTATTACGACTGCCACTACGGATGAGGGTGAGGATTTATTGAAACGAACCACGTTCATACTTTAGAAGGTTGAGAATGTTTGTAAACATTGCTATTCCTTTTCTGCGAAGGTCATCATCATATTCTATATTTAGGCGAACGCCTTCATTGGTTTGGTAAGTGTTATCACTTTTGTTAATGTTTGAACAGATTAATCTGAGTAAACTTACTGAAAAATTATGAAATCAACCGTATGGATGACTCACTGAAGGTTCGGAATTAGCCCTGATAAGAATTACGAGTGCGTTAACGTTGGCTAATGGTCTGAACACCGGCGAGTGTCAGCTGATTGGAAGTGAAACCTTGACTTTGCTCGGTGTTAATTCGCCATTTCACGCACATCATACGCCTTTCATGTGTTGCAGCGCAGTAAAGATGTTGGTTTTGGCATTGAACGAGTTTTGTCTTCCTCTTCTTCATTCGGGTTATAAAAAGCGATTCCAATCGAGCGCATCTTTCCATCAATTGCTGGGGTGTTGGGGAGATAATCAAAACAATGTTTCATCTCAAAATTTGTTGACAAGGCGGAAACAGTGTATATTAATAGCTCAATCACGCAGGTCAGGAGCGATTTTTTCTGAGACGAATGGAAGACACATTATTGAATCGAGTTTATTAAGAGTGTCGGCGGTGATGAATGGTCAAGGTTATGTTGGTGCGTTGAATATGTATTGCATTTTTGGTCAGATGAGTGAAATCAGCCTGTATGCAAATTTTAAACAATGATGAGGGTTTGATTCGAAGACATAAACACAAGAACAGTACTCTATAAAAAGCGGCTAGATTCGTGTTAGATGTATGATATGTACTACCACCCATTGTAGCATGGAAACTAAGTCCGACAGCAATGGGTTCTCCTCTCTGTTAGACTCGATCAAGCTTTAATAACCACTTATTATCCTAATCATGCCATTGTATGAAGGGCCAAAAACGAGTTAGGTGGAACGACAGGCAGCATCACTTAAACGTTTCCACGGGGATATAAAGAATCTCCTTCCCACACCAAGATTGAACAATTGGTCATAGGAGCGAGCTATCTAACATGAGGATGCCCCAATGGGCGGGGAGATAAGCACAAACTATTAGCAATGGGGAGTTGGCATTCCCACTCTCCCCATCCAGAGTGCTTCAATCGGGTGCCCTGATGGTCGCTCCCATTCCCATGAAATATTTATATAATGGTATATATATTTATTTAAATGAAATGCATTCGTATCTATTATACATTATCTTCATTCGGTTGATCCTGAAATTCAAGAAATGTTGTAAAGTGTTAAAGTGTAGAGTTTTGTTGTACCGCGCTTCTGCGCGTTTTCGTTCGTTTTCAGCGATAGCAGCAATTCACCAATATCTTGATTTGAGGTATCCTGAAAAAGTTTGTTAAATCAATTGAAATTTTACAAGACTAAAATTTAAACATTTTAATTTACTGTTGCCATGGTCACTATTTGCTGCTTGATGCTGATTTAATAAAAGCAATCCAAAGCGGCTAGATTCGTGATAGTAACGAAGACTGACGTTTTCATTAAATTCCCCGCTGAGCTGTAGGATGCATCATTCAGGTAAAACTGCATTTGGAATCATGAAGGCCACCTTCCAGCTTGATTTATATCTTCCAAATATGGGACTATGCAAAAAACTAAAGTTTGATGAAGGTTCGGAGGTCAGCAAATCTTTTCATGTGAACCATAAAAAAAACTGACAGGGTCTGTCACCAGGATAATATTTTTTGCGAACACGAGCTTAGCAAAACAATAAACCCAAACAAGCGAAATATGTGATTGAATATAAAACTGTACGGTAGTGGAAACAAAGTTCTTCACGCCTTTTCTTTTTCTATCTGTGTATTTATGTTTCAGCTCCAATGGTACTTTGTAACTGCCCTAATGGAGTCGGTATTTGCGACGGATAAAGTGCTGGAATACTCCGTCTCATTCCTAAGATTTTTATTAATTTGTGATACTTTACACCGAGGTGCATTCAATTTATGACAGTTCAAGCACAGTTCAGATTCGTGTTCTTATCAATGATTTTTTGCTTCCATCCTGTGGCTTTTGACGTAGGACTACGTCTTTGTTGAACCATGAGCTCGCACAACTCGCCGTCGGACCCAGGTGGCAAAAGCTGGAAGGATACGCTGGGCAGCACATGTTGCGAGAATGCCGGGCAACGATCCATCAAAAATTGTGTTAGATGGGAATCCGGTTGGTACAAGACGACGTGGGGCGCAACGAGCAAGATGGTCAGACCAGGTGGAGCAAGACCTAGGGGGTACAAGGTGCCCAAGGGATTAGAGAGGAGCAGCCACGAATCGGGCATTATGGAGGGATATTGTGTATCAGGCTTTATTAGAGTATTGTGACGTTATGCCAGGTAAATAAAATAAAAATAAACGTCTTTGTTTTCTATACTAGGGTACAATTAAAAAAAAAACTATTGTGACCCTCACGAAAAGCGGTCAGGTTTTGAGCGTCAATATCTCAGTCGTTTCTCCAAACATTTTCAAAATGTTTGCTCTAATCGATCGGAAATATTTCTACACGTTGATTCCAATATTGAAAACTGTTGATTTTCAACTTTAAACTTTAAAAAAAAATGTGAATATAAGGTGATGTTTTATAATTTCGTTTTGCAGAATAAATTTACCAAATGCCAAGTATTTTCCTATCACATACTTCAAATGTAAGTAAGGGAGATCTCAAATGCAGCAGTGAACGATATAAAACGGGTACACCTTCGCAAAATGCTTCATTCGCTCGGCAGCCTTGAAGCTGTTCAGAGTTGCAATGAGCCAGTATTGAATTAACAGCTGGCGGTGACAAGTTCCTTGGAGGGTGCTCTGGCCAGGTAGCTGATGACTCTATCGCCTTTGGCAAGACGACCGTTGCTAGGAAGCCATTAGTTATGCAGTCAGTTAACCAAGCCAGTGGTGTATTTGTAACCAGTCGGTTGGCGCCACTAAGAACGAATAAGTGTGATCTAGTTAGCAGCCATCTTTCGGTAAGGCGGTTTAGTGGTTTGAACGGTATACGCCAACCACCGTCATCATCGCTAATGTGTGTCGAAATTGCATTAACTAGCAACATTAGCATGACCAGTAACTAGTAATTAACAGATTATTGATTTCAATTACCTGCTAATAACTGTAGCAAATATGACGCTAATATTGCTGGCTAATGAATTGTCACACAATACCCAAAGGAATTAAAGCACAATATCCAAGGGTCCAAAGAAAAAAACCGATCAAACATGGACCATTGAAAACCCGACCTTTTTAGGACGACCAATTTGATTTTCTCAGCTAGAGAGTTTGTTTGGATTGGAATATATCTAATATACCGTTTCAAATTCCTGACAATTGGCAGACAGCGGTGGCTTAAAAAGTTTCAGCTTTCCCTTCGCCGCATACCTTAAAGCTTTTGTACAATTTCAAACACGGTTTGGAAATTTAAACGGTCTCTATATTATTCCGAGGCCTAGAAATAAAGCAAGCTTATGCCAAGAGCAGCATGCCGAATATAAATTTTACAAATAACGACCGTCACAAAACATTGAAAAAAATGATTATAACATTCATTACACATTGCTACGTAGTCCTACGTCACCTTTGCGTATAACCTCATTGGGCTGTCCCTTGTAGTTTTTTTTCTTTGTTTTTTAATTATTCTATAATTTCACACTATCTCGTCTTCTATATTTCTTCATCCACTTCGCTTGCTGCATTCATCTGTTTCTGCACTTCTATTTCTCCTCTTCCACTCTTTTTTTCCAGTTCTTTTTCAGTTGCTTTTCTTCTGTTTTTCTTTGTTTTCTTGTTTGCTTGTTCAGTGTGCATTTTTTCTTCTTCTCCATGTCGATGTCTTCTATTGCTACTCCTATTCGGTATCTCCTTTTTGCTTATTTTCTTCTGCTCCTCATTTTAGTTTTCTTCATCCGTTTGTTTTTGCATTTTTAACGTAGGACTACGTTTCTCTTTTCTACACCGGGTGTCATTTCAAAATTTTGAAAATGAGAGCGTTACGCTAAAGTGAAAGGTTTTTGAACGCTAGTAACTCTCGATCTACTGATCGCAATAAATCCATTTACACACCATTTGATCAGAAAAATTTTGCATTGAAATTACAATTAAGTGCTATTAGTATAAGTAGTTCAATGTTTTACTTAAAAATGACCTACGTTTTGCTCCCATACAAATCTCCGTATGAACAGGTTGAAAATATGTTTTTCCCTATCCGGGTCCTCAAAAACGGGTAACAAATAGTTCAAATTGTCTTCTTCTTTTTATTTAGTTTAGTTTCATTTCATGATGAATACAGAAATAGCCACACCCCTCAGCTGAAAAATCATTTTGCTTTGTTGCCGGTGTCTGATTTTATAACAAAGGCCCGTCCCCTATTTAGAATTTTGCTTCGTACTGTATGTTCGTGCCTCTCTTCATTCAGGGCTATGCTATCAATATAGCACGCGAGATGAACCAAAACGATTTCAGTTTTCGACACGAGCTTTCAGCTGGTGGTTTGGAGAGGGTTTTGTCCACCCGCCACAGTTCACCCGGTTATGGTATGAGAGACAGAGTCATGCAAGACCAGCTAATCGGACAGTTATCGGTTTCCACGTCAACCCAATACAATGATAAAATTTCGGGCCGCTAAAAACTGGCCATTCGTCTCTTATGAAATCATTTTCGGTTCGTCTCGCGTACTTCTGGTCTACGCGTACTTCTGGACCATGCTATTCAACGCTAGTATATTACTAGCGTTGAATAGCATGGCCCAGAAAAATGAAGATCACGAGAGTGCAGTATGCAGTGCGAAAGGAGCAAAATTCATAAGAAGAGACGGGTCCATAGCAAAATTATAGAACTGTTTTATTAACATTTTAACCAACCATATGTGTAATGATACGTATAAATTAGATGATACCATTATTACTATAAGCCAACGCGGTCCTACGTGAACCTTGCGGTTATATTCCTGATATAACCCGCCACTAATTTTGTTTCGCTTTATTTATTTTCCTTCGTTTCACTTTATACGAGGTTCTTCTTTCGCATTGTTTCTTCTCTCAATGTTTTCTTTTACTTTATCCCTATAGGACCATCATTTCTGCTTTTTTTTTACTTTTTTTCCACCTGATCTTCCGCTTAGGTCTTCTATTGCGGCACTTGCTGTTTTCCGCATCACTGCTTCTACACTCTCGTCATATCTTTTGTTGTCGACATCCTTTCTTCGGCGATGTTTCTCGCGTTAGCTGCAATCCATCTTTTTCCGCTACTTTTCTTCTATTCTTCCGATTATTTTCTCTAAATTCATGTTTTCTGCATCGTTCTTCTATTTATTTTATTTTCACTTCTCTTTGTTCCTCGTTCTGGGTTTCTCTTCATATATTTTTCTCGTTTAGGGTATTTGAAATAAGTTTGTTTCTCGAAAGTATTCCAACGGCCGCATGCATACAGTAAAGATTGTATTCGACAAAAATGCAACACTTTCTTTTGTGTACAAGTTTTTATTGCATACGTAAAAATTGATGAAATTTTGGGTAAAACTATTTTAGAGTGTAATTTTTACATGTGCAAAATTTCGTCACAATCTGTCAAGTGGTTATTAAGATGGCTTCCAAGTATGCAGTGCTTCGACAAAAAAATTATAAACGTGGCCGTGGAAAATCCAGGTCAGTCCCACAGGTGGATCGCGAAACAATTGGGAATCGACAATCCGATCGTGTCCCGTGTGGAAAAATCGTTCAAGGAGACCCATACGACCCAGCGGAAGAAAAGCAAAGACGACGGACCCCATGAACGCAAGGAAGGTGAGGGATTACTTCAAGCGCAATCCAAACCTTTCGATTCGCGAGGTGGCCAAGAAGGTCAATTCTTCCATCTGGTTCGTCCAGCAGACAATGAAGCGGGCCGAACTTTATGTCTTCAAGGTAAGGAAGACGCCTAACCCAACCGATAAACAGAATACGTTGGCCGAATCCCGTGCCAGGAAGCTGTACCGCGAGCGGTTGGAAATGCATTCTAATGGACGACGAGCTGTACATTAAAGCGGACGCCAAGCAGATCCCCGGCCTGGAGTTTTTCGTCGGCAAGTCCCGCCTGGATGTTCCGGAGGAGTTCCGGAAGAAGAAGGTCGACAAATTTGCCGAGCAGTACTTGATGTGGCAGGCGATCTGTGGGTGCGGCAAATTCAGCAAGCCGTACATAACGGCCGGCACCATCAACGATCAAATATATAAAGAAGAATGTCTCCAGAAGCGCCTGCTGCCCTTCCTTCGGTCCCACGAAGGTGACACTCTGTTTTAGTTGGATCTGGCGTCGTGCCATTACGCGAAACCGGCGATGGAGTGGTTCGAAGCGAACGATTTTATGCCCAAGGAGGCAAATCCGTCAAATTCTCCAGAACATCTCCCAATAGAAAAGTTCTGGGCAATTATGAAGGGCAAGCTCCGGAAAACAGGGAAGGTCTTCAAAAACGACAAGGATTTGAAGAAAGAGTGGATGAAAGTGTTTAAGAAAAATGGCGCAAGTGTTGCGCAGGACTTGATGGGTAGCGTTAAGTCCAAGGTGCGGGCATTGAGCCTAGGAGAGGGGGTTGAATAAACCAACTTTGCAAAAACATAGCTAATAACAATTTTTGGTTTTGTAAAATTTGACTTCATTCATCAATATAGTTTCCTAAAAGAGCGATACACTTACTCCAGAGTTTCTCTAGCGTTTCTATTCCCTTCTTGTCGAACGATTTATTTTTGGCATCAAAACAGGCATTTGTTTCGTCGAATACCTAATGATGCGAGCGATATCCCTTCCCAGCGAGCAGTTTTTTAGGTCTGCGAACAGGTTGTAGTCGCTGGGCGCCAAATCTGGCGAATACGGTGGGTGCTGAAGAACTTGAAACGTCATTCGTGCAATTTAGCCTTCGACCTGTGACACGGTGCGTAGTCTTGGTGGAAAAGCACTGTTTTCTTCTGCAAATGAGGACGATTTTTTGAGATTTCTTTGTTCAATCGAACCAGTTGGCCCATGTAGCAAACGCTATTGATGGTCTGCCCTTTTCAATGGAGTCGATGAGCAAAATTCTATGCAAAAACGGACGCCATAAATTTTCCAGCTGATTGTTGCGATTTTGGCCGCTTTGGGCGAGGTTCACCGGTTGCTGTCCACTCAGCTGCCTGCTGTTTTGACTCAGGAGTGTAGTAATGGATCCACGTTTCGTCCATCATTACATACCGACGCAAAAATTCCTATTTATTCCGCCAAATAACTCGGAATCATCGACTCGTTGTTGTTTTTGGTCCCCTGCAAGAAAACGCGGCACCCATTTAGAAAACAGCTTTCTCATGGACAAATGTTCATGCAAAATTAAGCTCACGCGTTCCTTTGAGATCTTCAAAGTGTCAGCTAAAGGGTGTTTCGATCAAAATTTGGTCGACTTAAACTTGACGCATTTCCTTTCATCGTGCATTAAAAAAAATAGCACACCCCTCATTTTGAAGATGTGTGCATGTAGCATCATGCCTCTATTTTGATTTTGAGATTAGCACTTCAGTTATCAAAATGCCGTCGAAGGAAGAGAAGCAACGCATCAAAATTTTGCACGTGCATGGCGAAAATGATTGTGGCTAAATCAACTGTTACCAACGATTAAAAGTGTTCGGTGAACGTTTGTCAGGTTTGCCAGGAAATCTGGATCGGAAGGAAATCGAAAGCCGGGACCCCAACCTCTCCGTCCGAGATGTCGCAAAGAAGTGGCTGGGAGTGGCGCCTTCAACCGTGGATAGACCTTAAAAACGAGCTGGACTATCGACTTACAAGAATGTGGTGACTCCAAATCGCGACGATAAACAAAACTCGTCGGCCAAAGCACGATCGCGAAAGTTGTACACGTCGATGCTGACGAAGTTTGATTGCGTGGTTCAGGATGATGAAACTTACGTCAAGACAGACTTTAAACAGCTTCCTGGACAGGAATTTTATACGGCAACCGGACGGGGAAAAGTGGCAGATATTTTCAAGCACATTGTCAAAGTTCGCGAAGAAATATCTGGTATTGCAGGCCATCTGTACCTGTGGCTTGAAGAGCAACGTTTACATTGCGACCGGGACCGTCAACCAGGAAATTTATCTGAGCGAGTGCCCTTCCAGAAGCGAAACAATTGTTCCGTTCTATTTTGGTCGGATTTGGCATCTTGCCATTACGGAAAAAATGCCATGGAGTGGTATGCTGCCAACAACGTTCAAGTGGTGCCCAAGGACAAGAACCCTCCCAACACGCCAGAGCTCCGCCCAATCGAACAATATTAGGCCATCGTCAAGCGGAACCTTAAGAAGACTCAAAAAGCTGTTGTGAGCGAGAAACAGTTCAAGGCAAACTGACGTTCTGCGGCGAATAAAGTGGACAAGGAGACTGTATAAGATCTTATGGCAGGTGTTAAGACCCGGCAAAAAGGAAGCTTAGCTGAGTATTTCTCCTGTATTCTGTATTAACTGAACATGATAAAGAAAAAGAATTTGACTTATTAATAAAAACTTTGATTGACTCACACACATAACTGTTTGACCAAATTTTGATCGGAACACCCTTTATCTCCTGCGTCTTCATTTTTCGGTTTGCCAAAACGACTTTGTGGACTTTTTTAATGTATTCCGGTGTAACTACCTCTTTTGGCCGACCAGACAGTGGTGCATCATCGGTGTCCTTACGACCGCGTTGAAATTCAGCATACCAGTCAATCATGGTGCATTTACCTGGTGCAGAGTTTGGATAACGCTTATGAAGCCATGTGTTTTCTTCAATGGTATTTTTTTTATCAAAATGGAAAGAAAAAAAGGGAATTTTAAAATACGCGTAACATTTCCCCTCGATAAATTACAAGACAAATCAAGCGAAACCAACAAATTTTATTTGCAATTTTTCATACTACAGACCTGATTCAGGTGACATCTGGCTTACATTTAAATGAAATATCCCATAAATTTATGCCAAGTCTAGCATTCCATGTATAGCCATTCTATAAATACCGATATAGTGGGTCTTAGAATTTCGTAAAAATAGGTAGTTTTGTTGCTTATCACAAAATATTAGAAACTTTTTTTTTTTTTTTTTCATTAGGGTGACCATTTCCATGTTAGAGCGGTTCCAAAAATCGATTTTTTCGACTTTTTCCGCAAATCACTTTTTTAAGAAATCAACTTGGCCGATTTCAAATGTTTTCAAATACCAAATGCAAGATAATTAAACAAAATTTAGAGAAAAAATAAAATGGCATTGAAAAATTGCAATTTTGTATTGATAAACACTGACTGTATTTTATTTTGTGATTTTCATGATGTCTGACCAGAGGGTGCTGTACGATTTTATATTTTTTCTTAAAAATTTAGACAAAATAATCATGTGTTTCCATTAATTTTTGGTGACCTACACTTATTTCAAATTCGGATTCCAGACTACCATGGATTTCCCAAAGACTTGAATCAAATTTGCTGTTGGGTACCATAAATTGTCACAAAGATCCGTAGAATTGTAAATAAAGATGCGTAAGGTATCAAATAGAGTATTAAGAAATTAAATTTAGGAAATGCATCTTTCACGTACAATACGACCAGGCAAACCAAATAAACGAAAACGACATACATAATAATTAGGTATTCATGCTTATATTCTACTTCTGCTGTTATAGGCTTGGTTATGAATACTTCAACAAGTCAATGACTACCTAGGCGAATTATTATTATATCCTTTATTATTGTGTTTTTAGCAGTTGTGGCTAATGAAAAAGTTACGGATCGATGGTTCAAAAGATATAATTTCTTTAAAAAAATGATTTTCGGAAAATGTCGAAAAAAAATCGATTTTCGGAACCGCCCTAAAATGGAAATAATCACCCTTCTAAAAAAAAACATAAAAAAAAAAATACGTGTCTAATATTTTGTGATAAGGAACAAAACTAACAATTTTCACGAAATTCTGAGACCCACTTTATCGGTATTTTATGGAATGGCTGTATATGTGCATTAGGTAACGCAGAAAATTACATGTTTCAAACTGTCTAGGTACCTCATTTTGTGATATTCAGCTTCTGAAATGGGCTATTGGTAAACGAGTTTGACTGATTCTAAGTGAGTAGCAGCAAGCCTGCTTCAAATCAGCACAATCTACTTGTGAGTTCGGAGAAAGTCGCGGTTCGTAGCTGTAAAAGGCTTTAGCCATTATTTTCGCTCGAAAATCCTACCACACACGTGCTCCACGCCGCACCATCTATTAACGAAAATCGCCCGAAGCGGTTGAAATTTATAGCATCCGCGTAGCGCGTTGGGTGTCACTTTTATGCCTTTCTTCGCTCGCCGCAAATGGCTCAAAGTGTGACGATAATTGAATATATGTTTCAGTATAGATTTCAGCGTAGAAGCGCGCGCGAATTCGCAACCATCGAGTCGAGTCGAGTCGAGCCAAGAGCCAAGAGAAAAGGGTAGCAAATCACGAAGCTGATAGATAAATCTTCATTAAAATGGGAATTGGAAACGACGCCGTCGAAGACGTTGAAATGGTAAGCTTTCTTCGGATGGCTGTGACCAAAAGGACGCGTGAGAAAATCGCATCGTGCGCGGTTTTTCGCAAAATACAACTGCTATTGAACTTCTCCGCGCCCGGTGGACGTCGTTGTTTGCCATTCGAGGCTATCAACAACCACAACAGAAAAGTTACTTTGAGTGAAGGAGAGCGCAAGAGATCGTGTCAATGAAAGTGAACGTTTAGAAAATTTTACAATTATGGAATTGATTAATTTTAACGCGACTTTCCTGCCCTTAACAGATTGAACCGGAGGCAGTGGGTTGTCACTTTGAATTAAAATTATGTTGAGAGTTTGCTGAGGCGGTTCGAGATAGGAGGGCTGAACGGATGGTGTGAACATAAATCTAATTAAATGGGACAGAGCCGTAGAAGGTAAATAAGCGATCAGATATGGACCATTGATCATTTATGGTAGGGAAGAGCTGGCTGCGTAAAGGAAAATTTCTCTCCTAAACTAATATTACAAAATAATCATTCCAGAGCCAAACGCCGCTGTAGGGAAAAAATCACAAATGACGTAGCATTCTTCAGGTAATGGGACTATGTAAGTTCCATTTACGATTCATAATTTCCAAAACTGAAAAGGCTGATGTCTAGTTCGCCAACCTGCGCTTCATCATCAATACTAAATAAACGATGTTGAATGCAAAGAATGTGATAATTTGAACATGGCTCACAATAAACGTAACAGTTATTAAAATTGCCTCAATTATAGTAATCTGCGGTCAGATAAATTGATTAAAACAAATTCAATTCGTCCAACGAAATCGAAATCAGGATAATTACAATAATCACGGAGGCATTTAAATTGGATAATGATATAATCAACGTTCCCATTTCACACATTGCGTTGTCTAACTAGCGAAACCCAGAGCAAAACCAAGCAATCGAAATAACGAAACTTAACCCCGTAATAATGTTCGTCTTATAATGCAATTCTTACTGCAAGCGCGCTCACATTCGAGCAATGACAGCATCATGGTGATCGTAAATCTGGATTACGTTCAGAAAACATTAATTTTAATTTCAAACTGATAAGATACGCCCGCTTGTAGAGTAAAGGGGCGTTCCAAAAATTCCGCCCAGGTAGCGCACTGTTCGAAAGTGACTACCCGGGCGGGGGAGATTCCGTTCGAGACGGAACGTATCATATGGGTGCCAGCATCAATACCCTCACTATACGTTCATTGGATATTATGCTCCCCATGACAAGGAGGAACGAGACAAGGAAGCGCTACCACTGAAGTAAACTGCCGAACGAGGAAAGCTAGCGATGCGCATTTGTGTGTGCGCTCACGAGTGAATGGGAAAGAAACAGAGGGTAGAAATACGCGGGAATTTGTTTGGTGTTGCTTTCATTTGTGTGCTTTCGACGGTAGAGGAAGCACGTGGTTCAACGGTTGATTTTGCGTTGTGGTTCTTGTTGGATTTGTGGGTAGATATTGTAGCTTGTAGAGGTTTTACTAATTGCTTCCGCTTTATTCGAGGTCTCGAGGTCTAATCTACAACAATCATTGGTTACTAACTGTCTTACCTAAACAAAGTCTACTATGATCTCTAATATTTCCTACAGCTCGGCCATCCTGACAATCACATCGCCCTCGATGTGCATTATGATAAATCAGATTTCGTTTCCCATAATTTCATGTTTACCGGATCAAAAATACCCGTAAAAGGTAAACGTGCTACCTGAAACCCGTCAATGTCACTCACAACATATCGATTATTCGAAAGCGTTTCTTTAAAGAATGTATGGACCTTTGAATTGTGCTTGTAATTTTGAAGAGCATCCAGGAATCATATGATGCGGAATGTAAACCAAGTCACCTTCATTGTACTGTGTATAACCTTTACATTTTGGGTCGTATTGATTTTTATTGTAAATTTGAATTGCTCTAATTATTGCAACTGCTTTTTCTCCTATTTTAGTCAAATCTCTTTTATATTCAGCAAAATCATTTAAGGCTTTTTCAACTATGCTATTGGATGTTCTTTTTTGATTCATCCCAAATAGTACTTGAGAAGGTGTGTTATCTTTAGATCTATAGAAGGTATTGTTTCTAAAATGTTCAGTATTTAATAAAATTGAAGTAAACCCTCTGTTAGGTTTGGTATCCATTAATATTGCCATTACTGGAGTCAACAATCTATTAAAACGTTCAACTTGACCATTTGCCTTAGGACAACCTGTAGCAGTTAAAATATGTTTTACTTCATGTTCATTACAAAATTATTTAAAGCTATTTGAGGTGAAACAACTACCACGATCTGAGACCACTTGAAATGGAATTGAATAAGCATTAAAATAATGTTTTAAATGTTTCATAACTTCACTTGTGTTTGTAGTTTTGCAAGGATATAGTTTTAAAAAATTTGAAAATGCATCAACGTTGTCTGTTAATTTTAAATTGCCATCTTTTTTGAATTTTTTCTTTGAATAAACTATGCATTTTAAACAGTTTTTAATGTAGCTTTTAATCTTCTCTTTCATGAATTATGGAGAGTGTGAGCTGTTTAGGGGAATACCTGTAACTAGAAAATAAGAAGAATGATTAGTAATTTTCATTTAATTCCAACTACCTTTATTGCTTATCTTGACAGATACGCGTATTTCGTATTATCAGTCGAGTATTAGTACACGACACTGAAGAAGTCTGCACATTGTAGACGAATTACGCGTATCTGTCAAGATAAGCAATAAAGGTAGTTGGAATTAAATGGAAATTACTAATCATTCTTCTTATTTTCTAGTTCTCTTTCATGTTAGCAAAATAATAAGGAACTTTTTGGAAACTAATTCATAAACTTTTTCGACACCAAAATGACCGAAGTCATCGTGATACATCTTCATTATCCGATTTATCATGTTCTATGGAACATAAAATAACAGTTGTTTATCTTTGTTTTTTCTATACACTACCCCGTCTCTCAATTCGAAATGTTTATCTTCTCTTTCTAAGTCATTAGAAATCGACTTCAATTTCTGAATCTAACATTTGACTAGCAAGTAAAGCTCTTTCAAAATTATTATTTTCGTTTCCTATGGTACAAGTACTAGGCATTAGAGATAATCCATCAATGTGCTTCATTTTTAGTGAACTTCGGTGAATAATCTCATTATTATATTCAGATA
This sequence comes from Aedes koreicus, assembly GCA_024533555.2. Taxonomy (NCBI): domain Eukaryota; kingdom Metazoa; phylum Arthropoda; class Insecta; order Diptera; family Culicidae; genus Aedes; species Aedes koreicus. The sequence continues at coordinate 755,214 of JAHHFK020000896.1, read as the reverse complement.
GAAATAATTCCCATCCAGCAATTTTTGCATTAATATCTTTCTTATTTAACGTTTCTTTCAAAGCAATACAATCCGTTACTATGGTAAATTTAATTCCTTGTAAATAATTATGAAATCGTTTTATACTATGGATTACCGAAAGAGTTTCAAGCTCAAATGAGTGCAATTTTGATTCGTGACTATCTGTTCTTTAACTAAAATACATTTCTGGATGTAAAACTCCATCCGACTGTTCTTGCATAAGAACGCCTCCAAATCCTCTTGTACTTGCATCCGTATGAAGTTCTGTTCGTGCGAAAGGAGAATAGATTTTTAAAACAGGTTCAGCAGTAAGTTTTTCTCGAAGAATTTCAAATGCATTCGTTTCATATTCCGTAAAAATAAATTCCTTATTATTTCATTTAACTAAATCATACAGTGGCTTCGAAATAACTGAAAAATTTGGAATAAGTTTTCTAAAATAGCCAGCTAAACCAAAAAATTGTGAATATCATGAACATTCTTTGGAACAGGAAAATCTTTGATGCATTCTATATGTTTATCTCTAGGGCTAATCCCATTTGAAGTAATGTTGTATCCTAAATACTCTACTTTAGTTTTCTCAAATTTGCATTTAGACAATTGTAATTGTAAAGGATTATCAACTAAAATACTGAACACCTTCTAAATTACAGTATAATGTTCTTCAATTGTTTCAGTTCCAATAAGTATATCATCAATGTAAATTCTTATTACACCGGTTTGTATTAAATTTTTGAATATAACGTTAATAAATCTTATAAATGCTGAGGGTGCGTTACAAAGCCCAAATGGCACTCTTTTATATTCAAACCTAAATGGCAAACAAATGCAGTATATTTCTGCGAATTATCATCAATAAGAAGATGATGATATCAGCTTTTTTAAATCTAGAGTTGAAATATATTCTTTGTTTCTAAATCTAAATGATCGTCTATGTGTGGCAATAGATACCTATCTCTAACAGTGATTTTATTAAGTTCTCTATGGTCAACACACGTTCTCCAAGAACTATAATTCTTCTTAACCAAAACTATTCTACTTGCATACGGAGAATTACTTTCTTTTATTACTCCTTCTTTTAATAAGTTAACTATTTGTATTTCAAGTTCCAATTTTGGACTATGAGATAACCGACGAGGTGAAAAATGAAAAGGTTTTTTGTCATTCAATTCTATTTTCATAATGTACGTGTTTTTGGGCTTTAAAGAGCTTCTGCCGTTTTCATAAACATTTTCATACGAGATTTAATTTGACTAATACATTTAAAATCAATACAGCTATCACCAATGTCTAGTTTATCAGTATTCACAAATGAAAGTGTCTCTGCTCACCTCAATACCGTATAAAGACTGTATTCGATGAAATTTGGACACACGCAATTGTTCGTAACTTTTTAGCGACCGGGTAAAAATTATTGAAATTTTAACTGAACGTATTTCATTGTGTTAGGTCAACTGTGTAATGAGTTTCGTGAAAATCGGTCGAGTGATTTCAGTGATGGCTTCAAATGAAGAAATAGTGCGCCAACAAATTTTGAGCACTCACTTCGAAAACCCAAACGCTTTTCATCGATGGATCGGAAAACAGCTCGGAATCGCACATTCAACCGTATCTCATGTGATCAAAACGTTCAAGGACCGTAAAACAACCAAGCGGAACGTGGCACATCAAATCCGGAGAAGGCCAGGATGGTATTGAACCAATTTAAGCGTTATCCCAACATTGCGATCAGAGATGTTGCGAAAAAGGCGAAAGTTTCAGTTTGTTTTGTGCAGAAAACAATGAAACGTTCTGGATTACATGTGTACAAGGTCCAGAAGGCACCGAACCGGGGCGATAAACAGAACTCGGTGGCCAAAACTCGTGCAAGAAAACTGTACAGGGAGTGGCTCACAAAACCGTTCTACATTGTGATGGACGATGAGACCTGAATTAAAGCCGACACCAAACAAATGCCAGGACAGGAACACTACGTCGCCACCTCTAAGTTGGCCGTTCCGGAGAGTGTACTGAAGAAGAAACTGTCGAAATTCGCCAAAAAATTCCTTGTCTGGCAAGCGATCTTCGGATGTGGCAAAATGAGTCAGCCCTTTATCACCTCTGGGACCGTCAACGGACAAATCTACAAGGACGAATGCTTCCAAAAACGACTTCTGCCCTTCTTGAGATCTCACGATGGCCCGACACTGTTTTGGACGGATTTGGCATCTTGCCACTATGCCCGGCCCGTCTTAGATCATGAAGGCAAAGCTCGTTAAAACTCCAAAACTGATAGAAAACTTGAACTAAAGAAAGTGTGGTTAAAAGTAAGTAAGCAAGTCATCATTGCCCAAAATTTGATGAAAGGGGTCAAGGCAAAGGTGCGGGCATTTGGGTTGGGAGAAGAGGTTCAATAAACCAATGATGTCAAAACTTAACCATTTAGTAGTGCTTTATTTCAAGAAAGTTTGAAAAGAATCGGGCTCAAGCAAAATATTTGGCGACCTATTTTGTGTGTCCAAATTTCATCGAATACATTCTTTACATCTGGGCAAAACTTCCCTTCTTTTGCCAGCACATTCAAAGGATTTAAAATTCTAGCATTCTTCATTCCAAAATTTATCGTTCTCCTGTCGTATTCAGCTAACAAGTTATTCCTTTGACGAAATCTGATCCCAGAAAACACATCGGTTGCATTGTTGAATCAGGTACTATTTTAAACTGCAATGTATAAATAAAATTCTTAATTACAATTTCCGTATCAAAAACTCCTAAAATATTGATTTTTGAATTATTCAATCCTGAAAATGTTAACTTGACATCTTTTGAAATTTGAATTGAACTTGAAATAATGCTACTTCGTATTAAACAAATTGGGCTACCCGTGTCAAATAAAGTATCACATTCAGTATAGATTAGTGAACCTAACGAGACAACTAAAATAAACATTTTCTATACTGACCCTACCTCTCAAATCTACTCTACCTCGAGATTGCTCTTCATTATCTGCCGCCAACATCTCGGTTTAGGTCACGTCCAAAGCTTGAATGATATTTCCTCGTCGATTTATATGGTCTTGATTCCGCCAGACTTCATTTCTTGGTCCCAAAGTTGTTTGAAACAGCTGATCTTGACTGGTACTTTCACGTCTTCCTATACGACCTTCGCCCCGCAAAACTTCATTTCTTGCGCCAACATTTGTTTCAAATTGCCGGTCTTCTCTCTTGACGATGTTGCACATTCTCGCAATATGGCCACGTTGCCCGCAATTGAAGCAATTCACGATTCTCACACGCATCTGATCTCGATGATCCATTTGAAACTGAACTCCTCATTTCCAATTGATTCTTGTACCGAAAAACTGCATTCAGTACCTTCTCTACCGAGTCGTGTCCTGCAGTACTTAGCACCGTTTGCATTTGTGGATTCGGGATACCGTTGATAATGTATTTGATCTTTGCCGCTTCACTGAAATTCGCCAATCTTGCCTTCGATACGACGTCGTGAACAAAATTTTCGTACGTTTCTTCTGGTAATTTCATCCTTTTGACCAAAGAACTATGAACACCAGCTTCATCAAAACTCGATCGAAATGTACGAAAAATCTGCTGCTTGAAATCAGTCTAGCCGCCAATGGATTTTTCAACGCCTTCAAACCAGTCCTTTGGCACTGGTCCCAGTCTAACCGTAGCATAATGGAAAACTGCTCTGTCCTCCCAGCCGTACACTTCTTTCAGATTTTCGATTTTTCGTAGCCATTTATTAACCGTAGTTTTTGCTGGACAAAATTCTGGTATCAAGCTGCGAATATCCTCGGGCTGCAAAAGAATTGGAGCACGACGAACAGGAACAGCTGCCGCTTCAGGATCCGTGGTACACCTCGAAAAATTCGGTACGCGTTCCGTCTCCAATTTCTCCAACATTCATTTCTCTTGAAACGTTCGCTCTGTTGTCCAGTTGCCTTGAACTTCTGCTTGCATCAGAAAGACGCTCTACCTCAATTCGCCGATTCGGAAGCACTTCTGAAAATTTGTAGCTTGTAGAGGTTTTACTAATTGCTTCCGCTTTCTTCGAGGTCTAATCTATAACAATCATTGGTTACTAACTGTCTAACCTAACCAAAGTCTACTATGATCTCTAATATTTCCTACAATATACAGTATCAATGAATTATAAGATTTAACCTTTCAGCACTCGCGCGAACTTTTGTACCACGAGCACTCGCGTGTTTTACTTTGAACGGCAGGTCAACAGTAGGCGAACAGTTTAGGATTCTCTCACTACGCGGCGCTAATGTGTTAATTATTTTCAGGAATTTCCTATATCTTGGTATCTTGACCAAATAGAATGTTTCTGTCTTCGACAGTATTGTTCAGTGGATCAATACCGTTTGATTGATGACTAGTTAACTACACAGATTTTTTTTACAGAAACCTGTAAATTTTACCGAATTCTCAACAGTTGAACGTTTGGTAATCCAATTTAACGGAAAAAAAAATCCTGAAATCCGGTAATTTTTTTACAGATAACTGTAAAATTTCACCAACATCCGTTAAATCGGATTACCGAACGTTCAGCTTTTGAGAAGTCGGTAAATTTTTACAGATTTCTGTAAAAAAATCTAAGTGTGTTGATAAGAGGGCAATACGTAGCTTAAGAAGTGGAGAATTCCCTGTGGGGTTTGATTGTTGACGCAGTTGGACTGGAACGAGAAAAACAATACCAGCTCCGAAAACCGTTCCAAATTCCTTTTGACAACTGACTCCAACGATAGCCATTTGGTGGCAAATGGATGCATAACTTTCAGAGGCTTCAATTCCAAGATGAGACATTGTATCATCTGGAATTCCTGGGATCGTTTGGGGCTGCATGACAAGTAAGTGTAAAGGCTGACTAAAAGTAAATTGGTACGCACAAAAATACCAGTAATTCGTGATTCATTAAGTTAAAAAGGTCCATTTATGGTTGCTTTACAGTACTTTTATTTCAACTTCAAAGTTACAGCATTAGATGGTTACATTTCTCCAGTTCGAACGAACCACTTGTTGGAGCCCATCAGCGCCCGCACAGTGGAAATGGACTTGGAACTAGCGCATTTTTTTTTCGGATGCGCTTGATTGCCCCGCTGCTTGATTGCTTTCGCTGCTTCAAAGACGCTACTTTGAAATTGCCCAGTATTTTTCGATTGGTCGAAATTCCGGGCAATTTGGAGGATTCATTAGCTTGGGGACTAAATCAATCTTGTTGGCAGCATACCACTCCAGAACCACCTTGGGGTAGTGGCAGCAGGCCAAATCGTGCCAAAAGATGACTTTGCCCCTATGCTTGCGGATGAACGGCAATACACGCTTTTCAGGCATTCTTCGTTGTAAACTTGGGATGTCACCGTCGAGGATGTGACGAATAGTTCCGTTTTCAGGCCACAACTGCAAATTGCTTGCCATATCATGACCTTCTTCGCGAACTTGTCGGCAAACACGGACTTGAATCTTCCCGGCACATCCCCACGTCCAGTCGCGATGTAAAACTTTTGACCGGGAAGCTGCTTAAAATCGAGTTTGACGTATGTTTCGTCATCGATCAAAGTGCTTGTGTTTCGTCAAAACACGAGCTTTTTTTGGCCACGGAATTCTGCTTCCTGTGCCGGTTCGAATGTTTACTGGCTTTGTACGACTTGCATCCTTCCCTGGCAAGGATGTTCCGCACCGTTTGAACGTTGGCGTTGTACCTTCTGGCCACATTTTGGATCGAAAGACCGGGGTTGGCTTTAACGCACCTCAACACCTTGCTGCGAAGCTGAAGCTGTTGAACTTTCTAAATTACTTCAATTTATTGTAGGTTTGGATCCATTTTTGCCCACTGTGGAGAGCTTACTCTGCAATAACTTCAACAACTCGTCAGGCGTAGTGGCAGGATACCAAATCCGGCCAAAACAACGTCTGGCCTCCGTGGGACTTCAGAAAGGGCAGGAGGCTTCTCTGTAGGTATTCATCCTTTCAAAATTGCCCGTTGATGGTGCCAATTGTGATGCGGGCCGACATCCACAGATCGAGGACAAGGACAAGGAACTTCTTGGCGAATTTGGAGAGTTTGACAATTTCTTCTTCCGGACGGTCTCAGGAGTAGCCCACCTGGATTTGGTGACGTAGTGCTCCTGTTCCGTTTTCTGTCTGGTATCAACCTTACTATACGTCTCTCCGTCTATAACAATGGACTTTGGTTTAGGGAGCCATCCCGAGCAAAGGTTTTTACCAAATTGTTAACAAATAATCATATCAGATTATTAATTTTTGATCACTTTAGGCTTTGTCATGTAGGCTTTAACAATTTCCAATTTTGTTATCAATATGATATCAAAATTATATGGTAATAACTGGAACAGTACTTTTGATGAAAAGCACAATTTCATATCAAAATTATGCCGGTAATATTCCGTAATTGGACTTCAACTAGTAACGTTCTTCAAAAATAGTCTTACAAACTTCGGAAGTGCACGTAGAACACTTCACTGACTGCAGGCAATAAGCTTGAAATGCCAGAAATGAAAGAAAATTTCTGCCGGTAGCCTCAATCAAGAATGCCGAGTAATACTATTAAAATCGACACTTTATGTCAAGTTGCATCAAGCCAGCTACATACAGCTTTACAAAAACACTACACAACTAAAACACACGACTTCAACATCAATTAAATCAATATCGTTTCCCTCACGATTGCCACCGTTGTAGCCACGATTATCCGTGCACCACAAACAGACTCCAAATGTCTAATCAGTGTCGTCAACAACGTGCGGGATCAGGAACGGGGCCTGCGATAATCTCCCCGAGTTCGACCAATATTTGCCATCAATCTAGCTCAATCAATGGCCAAACACAAACAAGTTGACTGGAACACACTGAGACAGCACCGGGAAAGTCAACAGAGCTCTATCAGTCTATCGATATCAAGATTTCATCGAAACAAGCAATCACCAGATGGGGAGAGAAGAAAGCCATCGTGAACTCATCAAAACATGGGTCCAAACTATGTGTATGTATGAACAACTGGAGAGGGACGGCAGAAAAAATAAAGTAGTTGATCTCAACAACGAGATAAGCCATGGGATATGGAGATGGAGGGTTCCCACCGGTGCAATCTAAGTAAATATATAGGGTGAATGGTGATCACCGTCGTTGGTCGCTCGGTCGTGAGCCGGGAGCCATCGGTAATTAGATTCAGCTTAAATGGTATATTCTCTACATCTAATTAGGAAAGCCTTTCAGCCTATAACGATATTATCGGAGATTTCGCTCCAGTCCTATGCCGAGGTACGTGGTCTAATATTGAGCAAACGATATGCGTTTCAAGCTTTCTCTAGCGAGTGGAAAATCCGCACTCGCTTGGCATAATCACCAAACACGATTTTTAAATAATACCGACGTCAATTGGATGTCAGCTTGAAATCGCGTTAAAGTGACAGGTGACTTGCCAAAACAAATTTCAGCAACAAGGTTCAACAGTGATTCTCGAAAATGACTGTTTCGAAAGTTTGGACCGATTAGATCAACATATGTTGCCGAAAATCATGCGGAGCGGTATTAATGACTTGAAATAAACGAGGGAAATTCTGATTTCAGATCGGATACGACGTTTACTTCCATTCTGGATCCAAATGAAAGCCACCTTTTTAAGTAAATCAAAGCCACCTTGTATAAGTAACTGAAAATTCCAAAAATACTATTAAAGGCTAAAACAGCTTTGTTGAAGTTGGTATCTAGCCTTTTAAACAGGTTCAGGTTTCCTTTCAGCTTATTTTTTTCTAAGCGTTATTATACAACAAAATACATCAATTTTGATTGATTTGGTGCTCAATAACCTAGAAATGATTGAAAAAAGTAGGAAATATTTTTTTGAGATGTGCTTTTTGTCCACACTGTCCTGGAGTTGTAACAGTAGCTTTATCCGCTCTACAAAGTTACGGTATGTATTTAATCATATTCAATGAATGTCTTGGAAGACCAACAGACAATATGAGATAATCGTGGGATACTCCATGCCATCGAAACTGTCCTGAAGTTCAGAACTTAAGATCTACTGTTGAAACAGTAGCTTTATCCGCTATATAAAGGTCAGTTTTTATGAACTATAACATCCCATTATAATCTGATAATGACTGATGACCTTACAGAAGATTCACTCAATGTACAGGGTGTCTGCAAATTATCCGCACAGACTTTGTCGGCATGGCTCAACACAACCAAGCGGATTAAACTAAGCATACCCGCATGGTTTAACATCTTGACCCATTGTCTTCATACGCAGTCAGTTTGGTACAGTTGTGATTTCTAATTTATTCAAAATGAAGCCGAATGAGTTGCGAGCAGGTGTAATTGAACTGTTTCGAAAAGGAATAACTGTTTCATTGATTGCAAAAACCGCGAATATGGCAAAATCTACAGTAAGTGACGCAATAAAACGATACCAACAGCTTGGAACGCTAGATGACCTCGTGGGAAGAGGAAAAAAGCGCACCGTTCGGACTCCACAAATGCGCGAGATTGTCCGGCGACGAATCAAGCGAAATTCTTCGATTTACATCCGAAAGTTGGCGAAATAACTGAAAATGTCAAAATCTTCCGTTGGAGCCATACGTTCATGACGATTTGAAGCTTCAGTCATATAAACTGTGCAAGAATTACTACTCGAATGACACCATGAAAGCAAACCGGTTGAGAAAAGCTAAGGTTCTCCTGAACCGCTTATCTGAGGGCCGCTATCGGTCAGTGCTGTTCACCGATGAAAAAGTTTTCACAATCGAGCAGCATCACAACCACCAAAATAATCGGTTGCTTCCTGCTGCTTCCAAAAATCGTGGAAGTATTTCAAGGAGTCATCATCCCGTTTCTGTCATGGTTTGGGCAGGAATAACTCATTCCGGCAAAACCCCTTTGATCTTCATCGACAAGGGGGTGAAAGTGAATCAAGCGGCATATCAGAAGATACTTACTGAGCTTCTTGGGCATCGCAGCATTTCGGAAAAAATGAATGGATTTTTTAACAAGACTGGGCGCCCGCTCATGGAGCAAATAAGACTATTAGTCTTTGCGAACGCATTTTCCCAAGCTTTTAAACGAAAGATGAATGGCCTTCTAACTCATCGGATTTGAATCCGATGGACTATTCGGTCTTGGAGTCAAGAGCCTGCAGTACACTACATAAATCACTAGAATCTAAGAATCTAAAATCGTCTCTTTTAAAAGTTTGGGAACGAATATCTGTCGAAGAACTCGCGGCCATCGTGGATAACTTCCCGAAACGTTTGAAGGCGTGCATCTCAGCACGAGGCGGCAATTTTGAAATGAACAAATAAAACTTGTAATTTTCGAACATATTGCTATAAAAACAATACATATTGATTTTATAATCCAGTAATAAAAGATAGTTTTAACACAATTTTTTTGTACGGATAATTTTCGGACACCCTGTATTTGAGTGCATATCGTCACCTTTCGTAGGTTAACTATAGTTACGACTGTAGATCCTAACTTTTGAACTCAGCCTTTTTTGCCCCCCCCCACCCCCCCTATCTCTTTTTTCTTTTTTCCCCCCCCCCCACCACACATTTTTTTTTTTTTTTCACCCCCCTATTTTTTTATCCTCTATTTTTTAATAATTTTTGTTTTTCTTCCACAATATATTCTCTATGTGTTTTTCTCTACATCCCCCACACCCCCCCCCCCCCCCCCAAATTTTCATACACTGTTGGTCTTCTGTTCTCTTCTCCCCGGTATGGTTGACGCCCCCCGGTTTTCTTCTTTTGTTTTTTACGTTCGAAAATAATCACTCTATGTGGTTGAATACGTGACGTGACTTTGTATAGCCCAAAAAGCTATGGTTACTATTGTAGATGTTAAGTTCTGAACTCAAGAACAGTTTGGATGACCTAGAACATCACAAAAAATTATCAAATAATGACTGTTGACCTTCCAAGAGGTTCATTCAATATGTTTGAAAACATATTCGGAACATTACATTGCTCTAAAAGCTACTGTAATAACTGAAGATCTGAAATTCTGTTCTCAAGTACATTTTGGATAACCTAGAACCTACCAGAAAAATACAAAAATATTCAACGTTTATCAACGAGAAGTTAATAATACGTATGCATATGTACCATATTCTAAAAAAACGCTTTATACTATTGATAAGGCATTTATTTTTTCTTTCTGAACTTCTTCATATTCAGGTTGTTTTAGGTCGTTTAAAATCAAATGTTTATTTTTTATTTTTCCCAGATAGAAGAAATGATGTAGAACAAATTTGCTGAAAACAGTGTACACTTTTATTCAGTCTGTGATTTTATACAGCCATTTCCCTTTTGGTCATATATCAGTGTGGACCAGTTAGAATTGCAACATAGACTATTGCGCATATTTCGGATATTCATTAACAAAATAGTATTCTGTTTTAAATTAAATGTTCGACTTTATGTGAACTTTAGAGGGAAAACACACAAAAAATTAATCATCTCGACTTCGAAGAAATTTGCGGATTTTTTCCGGAATACGTTTCATCAACCGGCGCACATTATTCTTATCCATCGTTTCGGCAATCTTATTCCACATGGTTCTCAATTCATTGATGCTTTTGATGACACTGCCATTCACCTTCAGCTTCGTCTTCATAGATAATCGTAATTTCGAGATGCGTCAATCAATCGAGAAAAACTTTTCACCAATTTCTTCGTCAATGAAATATCAACAAATTCCTGTCAAACGTTTTTTGTTTAAACAACCAGGGACGCGGTGGTGTATTAAACCGTGCGTCCAGATTTACTTTGAATCGAGCTTTAAGAAAGTAAAATTGAATGTTTGGGTAATTTGATTTGGAAAACTCCAATTTTATCATGTTCCTCAGACTTTCTTTTTACTTAAAAAGCATTGAAAATGACAGAGTCTATTGAGCCACACAATTAACAAATTTCTAATTCGACGACTAAATTGTTAAAACACTGAAAAGCTTTAACCGTTTTTGAAACAAATTTCACTTCTTTTAATATTTTGATGTTTTTCATAATTGACAATTGAATTTGTCAGACCACCTAAAATAACATGATTTGTGCAGTATTTTGTAGTAAATAAGCCTTTATCTTTCTTATATTAAAGGGTGTTTCGATCAAAATTTGGTCGACTTAAATTTGACGCATTTCCTTTCATCGTGCATAAAACATTTTGCACACCCCTCATTTTGAAGATATGTGCGTGTAGCATCATGCCTCTATTTTGATTTTGCGATTAGCCTTGAGATTAGACTTCAGTTATCAAAATGTCGTCGAAGGAAGGGAAGCAACGCATCAAAATTTTGCACGTGCATGGCGAAAATCCAAACTACTCTCACGGCGAAATTGTTGAATGTGGCGAAATCAACTGTTACCAAAGTATTAAAACTGTTCGGTGAACGTTTGTCGACAGCCAGGAAAGCTGGATTGGGGAGCAATCAAAAGCCGGAGGCCACAGCGACGACAAAAAGAGTTGCCCACTTTTTCGAGCGGAACCTCAACCTCTCCGTCCGAGATGTCGCAAAGAAGCTGGGAGTGGCGCCCTCAACCGTGGATTGAGCTAACAAACGAGCTGGACTTACAAGAAAGTGGTGACTTCAAATCGCGACGATAAACAAAACACGTCGGCCAAAACACGATCGTGAAAATTGTACACGACGATGCTGACGAAGTTTGATTGCGTGGTACAGAACGATGAAACTTACGTCATGGCAGACTTAAACAGCTTCATGGACAGGAATTTTATTTTCAAGCACATTAAACAGTCAAAGTTTGTGAAGAAATATCTGATGTGGCAAGCCATCTGTACCTGTGGCTTGAAGAGCAACGTTTACATTACGACCGGAACCGTCAACCAGGAAATTTATCTGAGCGAGTGCCTACAAAAACGTCTACTGCCTTTCCTGGAGCGACACAATTCTGCCGTTATATTTTGGCCGGATTTGGCATCTTGCCATTACGGAAAAAAGGCCATGGAGTGGTATGCTGCCAACAACGTTCAAATGGTGCCCAAGGACAATGCCTCCGGATCAATGTTACCTACGAACACACTTTAAAAAAAAATGGTTTCGGGGTACAAATACCATGTTTGGGTGACAGTGTTGCCAAACATCACTTCAGTCACTACGGGTGGAATGCCCCATGTGATTTTCAACACTTAAGCCATGTGATCAGGAAGGGAGCGAATGCCTTATCAAATTATTTTTCAACAATAGCGCAATAAAAAAAACTGTGGCATAATAGTAGCAAATTTCCACATCCAATTGGTAAACATTCATCTCCCATGAATAACAACGGGAAATTATGACCTTGCAAACTCTCTTTCCCCATACGGAACCTCCAAACATCGGTTTACTGACCGCTCATTAACTCGCGAGCACCGCACCACGTACGTTAACTTGTTAACAATTTGCTTCCAACCGGTCGGTCGCTCACTCATAGTGCACTTACCCGCGTACGCGAACCGGCAGAAGTGTTCAAATTGACTATAATTTTGCATAAACCAATGATTAATGTGAATTGGCCACCCCTAAACTATTGCAGAGGGGCGTGGTTTTGCATTTCGCTCATTTCGCGAATTTTTTGATTGATCAAATAATTGCACTCATTTACGAAGCCATCTTCCACACGATGATGCTGCGAAAACTTACGGCATCGAATGGGGCGAAGCGGCGAAACAATTAAGTAATGATTTTAATTGGGAAAAAGTGCGATAATTGTGGAGTGCGTTCATCGTCCGGAGGAGAAGGAGGAGAAGTTTTAATTCCGGCAAATCATCCAGCTACCTTAGTCCGCGCGGTTGGAGTTTCTCACCGTCATCAGCTGGAATTGCATGAATTATGATGTTTGCCAGGTTTTAGGTTTTGAGGACGAACCATTTTCGGCGCTTTACGGAAATTTCGACTGGCTATCGGCATTTTCCTGAAGACTACAATCAACAGGCGGAAAAGTCGTATCAGAGTGAAAACAAATCGAAGTTTAAGTTTACAACAACAATCTTGAGAAACTCCACTGTACTAAGATTTATACAGTGAATAAGTTGCTTCGAATCGAGCCATAGGTTTCCACTTGGCACGTTTGCAGCAAGCCCCTTCGCTCGACAGTGGGGAGTAATTTCACTGCATTTATCTAAATAATGGAGAAAAATGAATTTAGATAATAAGGTCGACGCGCGGTGAGGGAAAATTGAAAAAAAAAAAAACACACACACACACAAACGGGTTCGAGCAAGACCCGCATGCTGTCTGTCGGTTTACGCCAACAGCATAATCTGTCATTTTCCCCTTGATGGAGTTATGAAAGGCCCATGTATTTCTTCAGCATAGGGCTTAATGATAAATCCCACCAGTACGCCTGCATACAACGTACGCCCACCAACCGAGGCTGGGAAGGAGGATTGTTGGATTTACTGAAATGTTATACAATTAATTGACGGTCGGTAGGTGCGCTCTCGTAATCGCTCTCTGCTTGACACCTTTTCTTGTAAATGATGATATTCGTTTAATAAATGGTTTGTCAGTACTTGCAACAACAGTAGCGGGCGATGAAGAAAGGGAAACAAGCAAAGTGAAATGAAACCTTAATGGCTTATTGTTGACTAGCTGCTTAGGGGGAAACTGTTGACTGTGTGATGCAAATCGATGCTCTGTCATAACATGGCAGTTTGTTGTTAATGAAGATAATTAACCGAAAGGGATTCCACTGTTCTAACTATGATGGGAAGTTTGGTAGCTGATCAGGAGAAAATAATACTAAGGATTATTAGCTTTATACGCTTTGAGAGCAATCGAACATAATTTAACTGCAGTTAGGTGGTTAGGAAGGGATAAAATGAATTTTGATCGGAGGTCTAATCCGGTCAAATTTCATTTGCAGTTCTAAAAATAGAATATAGAGTGCTTTTCAAATAAAAAAAAATTGCTTAGAATTTCCAGAATTTTAGGCCGCAATACTCGTATGCATGCATTTGACAGATTTAAATTTTCTGGTAGCTTCCATGTGGTGTACATCATAACTTTGTTCTGCACTATTAACCACCATGAGAAGATTGTTAGAAGTCGGTAGATTTTCTTGAACCTGTCTAACCTTTCATTAGAGTATTTTGCTTATTGATGTTCTATCTTCGGATAGTACACAGCACTTAAAACTGAATAAGCTAATTCGGCTTTTGAAAAGCTCAAATTGTCTGTTTGATATTTTCTTTCGATGATTATGTTTCCGTGGGACACAGGTTTCACTCCTTTTACAGGTCAATAATAGAAGAAATGTTCTGTTAATAGTTACTTGCTCCTTGAACCCTCCTGGGGCGTCTCGTCGACCTATTCATTTGTAGTTAGATGTTTCATAAATTTTTTAGATTGTTTTATAACCTGAGAAGACATCATTTTTATAACGCCACGAAGGGGTTCAACTTCTCTAATAAACCTTCAAAGCGAAACATTAGGTTACCATTGGCTATTACTTCTATTATAATAACTAGCCCGAATACAAAAATGGCCGCCATCGTGGCTGATTTGCATAGCCACTTCGAATCTTCGAAGGTACAAATCTATGAAACTAAATTTCACATTTCACATGGCAAACGTCAATAGGATTCCTGCAGCACTGTAGGATATATGCAGAGAAATATGTTGTACAGTGTGTCTCACAATAGGTGTCACCGTTTTTCAGTCTTGGTTTATTTCAACTGGGTAATTTTAACAGCGGAATTGATTGTACCCGTTTTGAGTGCACTCTTTTGACAGCTTATCGCTGAAGATAAATAAGCGATTCCGTTTGTTTATATTTATCAGCTACCATGGAAGCCATACGGGAGCAAGTTTTAAAATTACATTTGAAAAAGCTTAGACCGTGTTAGATATTCAATAGCCTTAAGCATTTCGGAGTGAATAAGTGTTTTGTTTTTCGTACCTTGAAACGGTTCAAGGAAACTGGAAATGTCCAAATTCAACACAAAGGAGGTGCCAGACTAACTGCCAGAACAAAGAAAAAGATCAAATGTGTGAGGGAGCGAATCAGACGTAATCCGGCCGAATCTGGCCGTAAATTGAGCAAACAATTTCAAATGACCCCTGCTTCAGTGAACAGGCTCCTCATACATGATCTGGAATGCAAGCCGTACAAGAAACAACGGGTTCACGGGATGACGGAGCGTCAAAAGCAAGCCAGGGTCCAAAGAAGCAGAAATCTTTTGGTTCGGCCCGGTGACTGCGAGATTTTATTTTCGGATGAAAAGCTCTTCCTCCTTCAGGACAGTCATAATCAACAGAATGATCGTGTGTATAGCGAAAGTCTTGCCAATATCCCAAGAGATAAACTAGCTGTAGAACGCTATGAGAATGTATCGAAAATCATGGTATGGAGCGCCGTTTCACGAAATGGAAAACTTCCCCTTCTTTTCAAAGAACCTAACGTAAAAATCAACACTGAATATTACATCGAGCAGGTTTTTAAGAATCATCTGTTTCCTCATGCTTCAACGCTGTATGGGAATACACCATATTGTTACCAGCAGGACTCAGCTCCAGCTCACAAGGCAAAGAAGACACAAGCGTGGTGCGCGAAAAATTTGCCCGATTTCATCACAAGCGAAGAATGGCCTGCATCTTCACCGGATCTCAACCCACTTGACTACTTTGTTTGGGGTTATATGCTTCAACATATAGGCCCTACGAAAGGGCTTACTTTAGTTCGATACAAGAAACATTTGGTTGATATTTGGGACCAAATTCCTCAGGAAATTGTGCGTGCCAGCTGCGATGGGTTTAAAAGGCGTTTTCGCAAAGTTATCAAGGAAAAGGTCAAGAGATTCGAATTGAATTAATATGATTTATTTCTATAACATGTATCTTTCCAATGAAAATTAAATTCTATGATTTGGTTGATTTGTTTTGCTGTTATCCCATTTTGTTTTAGTGACACCTATTGTGAGAAACCCTGTAAATTCAAAAGGATTAGGTATAAATTCAAAATTTTCTATTGTAGACTCACGGCTTACCTGTATTTGCTTTTGATTCAACCATTAAGGTTATTCATTCCAACAATAAGTATTGTTGTTTCTAAAAATGCTTCAAGATAGCCTGCTGTCATTGTCAAATCATAAATACAGTTAAAACAAATATATAATTTGTCGAGGCAATGTAAATGTTTGATTGCATCGACAAAAGCGGCCATTTTTAAACGAAAAATTGTGTAATTGTTTCTACAATATCATATTATTAATTCAAAAATATTCAATGTTTTTGTGATAAATAGTAGTTTTGTTGATTTAAAGGAAGAGGTTTTTGAGATTCAAATAAAATTCATCAAAATAAAAACAATTTTTTAAACATTCTTTATTATTGTTATAAAATTACAATGTCTAAAGAAAAGCTATCTTCCAACTTATGCAAATTAGTTGGGAATAATTCTAAACTTTCTACATTTGAAATAACAATTATTTTAGTTGTTTTGTAGAGTTTAAATGATTTCAGATGCTCATCAAAGCTTCGCATGTTTCCTTACACTCTATGGTTCTCAGCGTATCGATTTTGTGTCAGCGTACTGATTTGCTAAAATAAAATTGTATAAATACAAAAGCACTTTGAACTCACACAAGAAAACGTTAATTATAGTAGCCGTTAATCCAAAACTTATCAATAACTATAAAAAAAAAGACAAAGTTTCTTCATCGATGCGTTCAACTACTAACTCTTCCACGTCAGCCATTTAAGCAAGATTTTCAGATTGCTCAAAAATCAACAAGGCGGTATCCGCAAGTACATACTACCAACATGTCATGTAAATTTCTGTCCTCTGAGACCGACACATGCAAGCGTCCTTCAGCACATAAGAATGAGTTCAAAGAGATGAGAAAATAAATTCAATCAAAAATAAATTTATTCTCAGATATTGCTGTTTCAAACTACCTCTATTCCTCTGCGTGTATAAGCTTTGTGATTTGGCATGTGAAATCTTTGTGGTTTGCTAGATATGTGCCTTCAAAATTTTTTTTTTTAAATTCCTTCAACCTTCACCTTAAGTCATTTTCAGGATATGAAGAAAGTGGTCATTAATGGCCAGATGTAGTAGTTAATTCTGAGGTCTGGAAGAGAGAAATCGCAAATTGTTTGACATCAAAAATAGTTGTGAGATTGATCTTTTGGGAGAAAATTTCTTAAATTTTTATTCACTAATTCTCTTTTAACGCTAAGAGTTAATCATATAGAAAAAGCTTTTTTAAAGGATGAAAAAAATCTAAGTATTTTTTGCCGACTGAACTCCTTGGTTCATGGGACCATTTCCGTGTTTTAATGTTTTTGGAAAAAAAAATATTTCTATTGCTTGTATATCTGTAACCATTATATCTACATATAATCTGCCGGATGCTTATTGCGAGTTTAGATCGACGCTGATTAAATCGAGGAGGTAGACGAATTCGGCTATCTGGGCTCTGATGACCGCCGAAAACGACACCAGCAGATAAACACAAAGGCGCATTATGGCTGGCAATCGTGCCTACTTTGGACTCCGAATGACGCTAAGATCGAACAAATATATTCCGCCGTCAATACCAGGAAAAAGGACAAAACATAAATAACAGATAGACATTGACGTTTGCACACCTCATGGATAGAATTACGATAAGGAACAATCAGTTGAAGACATTGCGTGTCAGCATGAAACGAATCCAGTTTCTGATACGTTTCTTCACGCAATAATCTCCACCTGGCCACGTCCATGCAACGCCCATTGGAGATAGGGAGGATTTGGTATCGACCTTAAGAAGACACGGAGAACCCACGTTGCCTTCAGTAGATATCAAAGGAAAAGGGAAATAGTTCGAGAGAACAGTTAAACAGAATCCCCGGTTTGGTGTACAGAACAAAATTTATTTGAAGATGGTCGTTGGGAGTACTTTTCTACGAAGGTTAAGTGATGCTCCATTGCTCTTGAAACGGTTAGGACTTAACTATAGCCCCAGCCCCATATGGGTAATGCTTATAGCGCTGTCTCTCTTAAAAGAGAAGAATATTAAAGAATACTCACTACCTTAGAACTTATATGTAATTATATGCAATTAGCAGTGATTGCAGTGGACGCCAAATCCAGTAAACTCGGCAGCGGGGAAGGTGACAATTGCGAGCGAAATGAAGAGCGAATTAGGACAGAGAGAGAGAGAGAGAGAGAGAGAGAGAGAGAGAGAGAGAGAGAGAGAGAGAGAGAGAGAGAGAGAGAGAGAGAGAAGATGGGTTAAGGCGACACTCGTAGTGTAGTGTAGCAACGCACCTTGTCACAACTTGTCAAAAGAATATAAAACAGCTCAACATTGCGTCGACTCGACTGACAGATTTTGTTGAAAGGATTTATGAGAAGATTTGTAGTGAACCGTGTTGATAGATCGTATTCCCAATTAATTTTCCTTAATTAGATTGGTTTGACGATATAATTAGTGTCTCGTTATTCGAGCTTTATCGAAAAGTGAGAAACAGGAAGACGATCTGAATTTGCAATGTAACTCCCCAAAAACGGGGTTTAAAATACGGTTAATAATTGAATTGAATTGAATTACTAAGGCCATCTATGAAATTCTCCTCTGCGCCGGGAACGAATTTCCATAATACCACGAAACCTATAAACGTGTGCATAAACCTTAATATATAACCTTTAATTACGTTACAAATACGCATTTACAGGAAAATTTTAACTTGCCGAATAAAGTTATACTTTACGAAATCGTTTCATTTGTTGCCACTGCAACATGTTATCCTTGATTCTGAGGGACAGTTACAATAATAAAGAACAATAAATAACCCTAACCAATTTTACTTTCAGCCAAATTCTCTAACACAAGGTAAGCAATCCACGACAACATGTACTAAATTTAAAATAAATAACATATAACGAGGAAAGGGAGGGACCAGCAGGGTACCCAAGTGAAACGATATGGATAGGGAGCATGGGACTGCCTGCTCACTATTGGTAACATTTCGCGGAACGAGGGCGGGTTTCGCGTAAGTTCCTCTGCTTGCGGACCCGCCCAAACGTGTATGGCCCTTCATACAGGAGCTGGATGATGACAACAATAGAATCCAGGTCAAATCGTTTTTTAGATTATTCTACTGCTATGAAAAGTTACCTTGCTTCAATAGATGGTACTATTACATCATCATCATCATCATCATCATCATCATCATATGACCATTTCTCATGGGTGCCCGGAACACGCCATGGTGTGGCTAATTTGGACCTGGACAGTGAGTATGCCTACTATTGGTTTTATTGTTGTATTCTCATATGATTTGAGGTGCCGAATGATGGATTCAACGGGGTTAAGATCAATTATACATAAGATTCACCGGAGCCCGGATCGATTCCAAAAATATTCAATAGCGTAATTTAAAAAAAATCGTATGTAAAATAAAAGAAAAAAGAGCAATCAAAAGAAAAACGCTTGGAATTTGTGAATTTCAGAAAAATGGGTGCAATGCACCAAACATAAATACAGCAGGAAAAGTTAGAAGTTTATTTGAATTAAAATAATTCTTTGTTTTACAGCTTCGTTATTTGCTCCTGAAAATGTGGGCCTTTCAAATATTTTTTTTGTTCGATACATAAATAAAAAGAGTTCAGACTGTAGAAATTCCTCTGAAATTTAGATTTTTTTTTTCAGTTCGTTTAACATCCGTGATAAAATTTACCTAGTTTTCCCAAGGAAATAAACCACCAACACACTTTGTGAGTGGTCCAAACAGTGTATTTACTGTTGGCTTTAATCGGTTTAAATCGATTCACAAGCGCAATTAATTAAAAACTAGGCCACTTTACCAAATTCCGAGTAAACAGTCCGTCCAAATTGGCATTGCACTCCGGTTATAAAAACATCTGTTTTCTTAATGAAGTAAACCACCCGCACTCACCCCCAAAAGCATCGTTGCTGTTGGTTTAAATCGGTACTAACATTTAAAATGCACAGCTGCACAGAAAAAAAACCGTTCCTAGATCCGTGAACTGCAGTCATGAATTCGAGAACAAGCAAAAATATGCTGGCAATCCAACCCTCTAATCCAATATCCCAGTGATGTATTAGGGAGGATTTATCGGCTTCCGATAAAGCGACAATTCAAGTTGGAATCGTACACTCCAACAACATTCGTTATCATTGACACTTGATTCTCACTATATATGATGAACTCGACCATGATCCATTTCGTCCCCAAGTGCACCAATGCTGGCATAGAGTGGTGGTGTGACATTGGACTCATTGGACGATTGGAATCCATTAGTACCACACTGCACTCTTCTTCACACTTAGAGAGCAAACAAACGAAAACCAACAAGGCGTAAACTCAATGGCCTATTATCGATTTTTGCTACCGTGTTCGAGAAAAGCAAAGCAGCCAGCCATGATAGCGTGATTCATGGCGACTGGAATGCATGCTGATGAGTGAGTGCACTGTTGGAAACGAAAAATAAAAAGAAATGTTTCGTTGCATAACGTCATTGAATTCGACAAATGTCATCAAAGCCGATATCGTTCCTGGTATGAAAGTGCACTTTGTTTAAATAATTCATTTGGAATTGTAGTAGATTCATGATAGAATTAATTTCCGTGTCAAAAGAGTTTCCCGCAACAACAGCATACATTATTATTCTGTTTGAATCGGCGATGAGTTGTCAATATGTGTCCGTTTGGAAGCCGACAACGTGAATCAGAGATCGACAATTCGGAACAGCGATTTGTTTACAAATGCAAATTTATGTGAACGATCAGAATTCCGCATGAAACATTCATCGAGCGCACTCGAACTTTGTCCACCACCCCCTTCTTGCCCCATTCATATATGCTCAATGAACGAGAAAATCTGTGTGCACATCATAATGGCCAAAGCTGATGGGGGATTAACAAAAAGCGGTCCCATAACATCAAACTATCAATTTTCACTTAACACCACACTCGTTTTTATGTTCATTTTCCGTTTGCCAAGTGTTTCACTTACCAGCATGCCCGGAGTCCTCCCCATCATCTGCTGGTGTTGTTAATATCGCTAAAGAGACAGGCTACAATACACGTATCTGGTTCATGTTTTAACACCGTTTTGATCCGCCCAACCCCCCGGAGCATCCTCATTCAATGCACATTAATGCTCCAGTTAAGCAGTTGATTCACGAGCCTGTACGAGAACTAATTGATGCTGATTTATGGGCTCCAATCTCGGAAGCTCGATGATCTTCCACTCTCGACTCGAGACTACCCGGCCATCGACGGTGTCGGCTAAATGGATCATGGCAACGGTCGATGATGATGCGCCGCTCTAAACGTTACTCTTCTTCTATTTTTTCTATCCGTTCTACACGAACGTGGAAAGTGGAAGTGTTTTTAGATGGAGCAAAAACAACGAGCATAAATGTCGTGGCAAATTTTACGAGATTTGTTCAAGAGGTACTCAACCAGTGCACAGTGGACCAGAATGCGAATTTAGCAGGAAAGATACGTTTTCAGCCTTGAAGTTTTGGAGCAAAATTGTCTTCTACGAAGTTGTTTCTAATGATGAGGCCCTTATTTTGGTGTGAATGAAAACTAGGGTGGTCCTTGTTTTCAGAGAAATCGAAAATCTATCTTTTTTATTTGCAGAAATAAAGGCATACATTCTAGAGAAAAGTTGCAGATGAGAAAATTTTAGGCAACTTTGATTGAACAAATTTTTCTGTAGCTTTTGAAATGACCGAATTAGAGCAATTTTTCCTACGTAGCTTAGGGTGTCCATATGAAAATCGGTTATTTTGCTCTCACTTTTTTTTATTTCAAATGGATTCTAGAATAATAAAAGAGACAACTTTTTATGTGCTGAAATCGTCGCTGTCGTATGTCGAACAAAAGTTATTATGGTTTTTGTAAAAATTAGGCCTTTTTCAAATGTTGATCTCTCTGGTTGAGGCAGACAGAGAAAATATTTCTCAACTGCATTTGGAAGGTTTTATATTATTGCATATTATATTTGAAAACTGGAGATGTTTTATTTTTAAAAACGGAGTAAAACACATTTGAAAAGGGCATAATTTTATAAGAAAATCGTAAACAACTCGCTAACGGTAAAAGATATCGTCAAAAGTTACCTCTTTTTAAGTTCTAAAAACCATCTTGAGACAACTTTGTTGGAAAATTTTAAATAAAAAAGTTAGAGCAAAATAACTGACATTTAAAGGGACACCCTAAGCTACGTAGGGAAAATTGCTCTAATTAGCTTATTTTAAAAGCTACAGAAAAAAAATTTCTATCAAATTTGCATAAAATTTTCTCATATACATCTATTTCGAAGAACTTTTTTGTTCTGTTAATAAAAAAGTTAGATTTTCGATTTCTCTGAAAACAAGGACCACCCTAGTTATCATTCACACCAAAAGAAGGGCCTCATTATAAGAAACAATTTTGTAGAGGACAATTTGGCTCCAACACTTCAAACTTAGGCTGAAAACGTTTCTTTCCAGCTAAATTCGCATTCTGGACCACTGTGCAGTGCCGAATACAGCTCGATTCAAAGTAAATCTGGATGCACGGTTTAATACACCACCGCGTCCCTGGTGGTTGAAACAAAAAACGTTTGTCAGGCATTTGTTGATATTTCATTGACGAAGAAATTAGTGAATAATTTTTCTCGATTGAAACGCATCTCGAAATTACGCATCATGGAACTTGAGAAAAGAAAATTAGTTGTGCACAAACATCTAGAGAATCCTTCGTGGTCTGCCACAAAAATAGCACAAGTGTTAAAATTCCCAAAGTCGACGGTGTGTCTTGTAATCAAACGTTACAAGGATACTCTGAGTGTGGATAGAGCACAGCGCATCTATCATAAAAGTGGCACTGGGGACAAAGAGCTGAGGAGAAAGGTGTTGTGGTACGTGAAAGGCAACCCAGGTGTCTCCATACGTGATTTGGCAAAGAAATACGATTCCAACTTTTCCACCGTGCGTAACATCCTTTCAATCCGAATCCGAATCGCTTCCCTGAAATAAAATTTAGTGGCCAAAAAGCGAGCAAGATTACTATACGAACGAGTTTTGGCGAAATTTGATGGCTGTATTATAATGGATGACGAAACATATGTCAAAATGGATTATAAACAAATCCCCGGACGAAAATTTTGCCTGGCAACTGGCCGTGGGTATGTCCCCTCCAGGTATACATTTGTTTTTGCTGATAACTTTGCTCGGAAACTAATGATTTGGCAAGGAATCTGCAGTTGTGGCCTTAAAGGTGACCAAGGTTTTCATCGCATCTCTTACAATGACGTCGAAGGTTTACATTAAAGAGAGTCTGAAAAAGCGGATTTTACCCTTCATTCGGCAACACAAGACCAATGTTATGTTCTGGCAGGATCTAGCCAGCTGCTACTACTCTAAGGAGGTACTAGAATGGTATGCTGCAAATAATGTTAATTTCGTCGCCAAAGAGATTAATCCTCCGAATTGCCCTGAGTTCAGACCGATCGAAAAATATTGGGCAATTGTCAAGCGAAAACTTCGAGGATGCGGTAAAGAAGTGACAAATGCACAACAAATGCGTTTAAAGTGGAATAAGTTCGCCGGTACAGTGTCACCAGCGACTGTGCAGATCATGATGGCATCGATCACAAGTAAAGTGCGAAAGTTCGTTCGAAACGGTGAAATGTAATAACTTGTTATATATCGTTTGAAAGCTGAATAAAGACCCTTTTGTTTGACGATTTCAACCGTGTATGTTGTTTAGTTCTTGAACTATGATCACTTGAATGCGTCTAAATTTACTTTGAATCGGGCTTTAGAATGGGGTGCTTGGGAAAGTAAATTAAATCCCGCAATTAAGAATTGTGGAGGTGCTTCAGAGCAGCAGGTAAAGCCCTTCAGTATGTATCAAGCCAAGTAGTAGTAGAAGCTTCAAGTTTGAATAGCATCTTATGCAGCTTCACTGTCTTCATTACGAAATAATATATTTCGTTTTACAGCACGAGCTGAATAATCGTTCATTTGTAGAGTTCAACGTGCTATCAAAGTTTTACGATACTTGAAATTCTTATCTAAACAAAGATTTGCGCCGATTTATGATGCGGGCTTCCATGAAATTTTTTAGAAACTTTGAAGCTGCTTAAAATTTTACAATATACCTATGCGTATTCTGAACCGGGCTTCCTAAGAAGAGACCTTAGAACAAACTGGAGTGCGCTCGACAGATCTTATTTCGAACTTCAAGCTGATGAGAGTACGATTGGGAACTGTTTGAAGCCTGAAGAAGCTCTTCCACTTCTTCTCGCGTTTTTATGTAGCTAAAATGTTTCTTGGAAACTTTGTTTCACAAAACAAAGTATTTTAGTCGAAATACCGGAGAAGTTACTTAGAATGTGATTTAGCTTTCGAAGATTTGTAAGCTTGTTCCAAAAACCTTTTGAGGTTCAACAGCCTTGAGCTTGCGATAGATCTTCCTGTTGGCTTCCTCTGAACCTTCTTGGGGGCTGGCTTTAGCTGTTTCGTGATTTTTCTCCATTTTCAATTATTTTTCATCATTCTGCCAAACTACTGCTGGAAATCTTCCAGATATTCTGAATTGTTCTTCTAGATCTTCATACAACTTCATTCAGATCGTTTTCATTCTACCTGGCTTTAATTCTGCCAGAAATAGCTACCTCGCTTCGATCCTGCCAGAATTTTTATTGGAAAATCGAGGAATCTTGGAGAATGTTTCATAATTGAGTCCGTGTGCTGATTTGGAGAGGTAGCTCATCAAATCTTCCGGTTCGCTTCTTAGCATCTTGGTACGAGGTACCAGATGGTTTCCACCGATTGGCTGGCGATCTGACAAATTTGTTTGCCAAATTTTCCGCCCATTATGATATGCTTCTAGAGACTCTAATTTCAACAAATCCTTTAATCTTAATTTAAGGTGGTTTAAAATAGATTGCTATTTAGAACTTTTAACTTACTTCATGCAGATATTAGTTCTGATAGTAGAATAGTTTGTAAAATGTAGTTGTACAAATTGAAAATATTTTGACCAATGAAAAACCACTTTCAGTGGCCCAACAGCATCCTTACTGTTGGTTTAAATGGGGCCAAATTCACTTTCAAGCGTTACTGAAAATTATCCTTATTTTCTCTATAAAAAACTAATAGTATTCTTACTTTTGGTTTAAATCAGTAAATCCGTAAAATCTTATAAATGTAAAATAATATAAAAATACGGATCAACAGTTTTACTCACTATTTTCTCATCTACCAACATGAAACCTACAACAAAACTTCCACTAACGATTACCTCTCTTGAGTAACTCGTGAGAGTGCAGTAGAATATGCGACTTTTAGTAGCAACGAGTATCGAACTAACACTCTTTCCGTTTCTTTATTAATCTATAAATGAGCATTGAGCATTGAGAATTAATAACTACCCCCAAGTTACGGTCTGTTGGTTTTATGTTCGACTTCACCTGATTTCGATCAATCACGGAGTATCTATAACCATGGGTTGTAAATATGCTCAAGCTAAGCATCATCCTTACTGTTGGTTTAAATCGGTCCAAAACGGCTCAAACCGTTTTTAAAAATTGCCCAAATTCCCTATGGAAAACCATCATCACACTTTGTGTTTGGTCCGAATAGCAACTACAAGCAAACTACAAGGTATACAGCCCCATTGGGTTGTTCGGAATGATGACGTAGGACTACGATACTAAATGTAAGCCATTATAGATGGTATAATGCAATGTTCTTTGAATTAACCTTTTCAGGCTAAATTTATACACGAAATTTGGTGAATTCTGATTGATTTGGTGCACAATAACATAGAAATTGAAAAAAGTAGGAAATATTTTTCTGAGATGTGCTGGATCGTCCAAACTGTCCCAGAGTTCAGAACTTAAGATCTACAGTTGTAACAGTAGCTTTATTCGCTATACAATGCATTCAAACATATTCAATGAATGTCCTGGAAGACCAACTGACTCTATGAGATAATCTTGGGATATTATATGCCAAACAAACTAACTTAACTTTGTATGGCCCATAAAACTATTGTTACAATAGTTGACCTTAAGTTTTGAAGGACATTTTGAATGACCTGAAACTAACAAGGTTATCCTTTGATGTCTATGGAAGTTTCAGAATATTCTCTGAATATGTTTGAATATTTATCGGAACTTTGTATAGCCCAAAAGACTACGGTTACTACCGTATATCTTAAGTTCTGAACTCAAGGTCAGATTTTATGAACCTGAACATCCCGAGATAATCTTATAATGACTGGTGAGCTTACATAAGTTTCACTGAATGTGTTTGAATGCATATCGTCACCTTTCATAGATTATAAAGCTAAATTTACGACTATAGATCCTAAATTCTGATCTCAAGGGCAGTTTTGATTACCTACAACATCCCAAGATATCTCATTATATCGGTTGACCTTCCAAAGGACTCACTTAATTTGGTCAAATACATATTGTTATTATGTTTAGTCCAGAAAGCTGTAGATTTTAAGCTACAATTCAAAACTTAAAATCTACAGCTGTAGATTTTCAGTTTTGAATTCCTGGAAAGTTTGGATACCCTAGAACATCCGAAGATTATCTCATAATGTCAGTTGTTCTTCTAAAATATTCAATGAATATGTTTCAATACACATCGTAGCTTTGCATAGCCCAGAAAGCTTTTGTTACAACTGTAGGTCCTATGTTCTGATCTCAAGGATAGTTTGGATGATCTAGAACATGTCATATTGCATTATAATGTGTTTTGACTTTAAGAATGTTAATGTAATATGTTTGAATATTTATTGTAACTTTATATTGACTAAAATGTACTGTTACAACTGTAAATCTTAAATTCTGAACGACAAGACAGTTTGGATGACCTAGACCAGCCCAAGATTATCTTCTTGTGTGTTTTTACGTTCGAAAATATTCACTGAATATACTTAAATACGTGACGTAACTTTGTAAAGCCCAAAAGACTACTATTACTACCGTAGATTCCACCGAAATTCTGAACTCCAGGACGGTTTGCATGACCTAGAGGATCTCAATGTTATAAAATAATGACTTTTGACCTTCCAAACGATTCATTGAATATATTTGAATACATATGGTCACCATATATAACTCAAAAAACTACTGATACAAATATAGATCTTATGTTTTGAACTTAAGGACAGTTTGGAGTACCTAGAATATCCCAAGATTGTCACATTATGTATGTTGGCCTTCCACAGTATTAGTACACGACACTGAAGAAGTCTGCACATTGTAGACGAAATACGCGTATCTGTCAAGATAAGCAATAAAGGTAGTTGGAATTAAATGGAAATTACTAATCATTCTTCTTATTTTCTAGTTACTTCCACACTATTCAATCAATATTGTTAAACACATATTGTTCCTTTGCACACTCCAAACACTTACTGTTACAACTGTAGATATTATGTTCTGAACTCAAGGACAGTTTGGACTACCTGATCATCCCGTTCATCGCATGTTTTTTTTACGTTCGAAAAAAGTCACTGAATATGGTTGAATACGTAGAGTAACTTTGTATAGCTCAAAGAGCTTTAGTTACTACTGTAGATCTTAAGTTCTGGGGGTGACCCCGGCGTAGTGGTTAACTTCCATACCTCTCACGCCAAAGTCAGGAGTTGAAATCTCACCACCGAAAAAGTTACGAAAAACACCCTAAAGAGGTGTTTAAGTGACTACACGACGGGAGTTGAACCAGCCCGTGGCTGAAAATTTCGATAATACTGAAAAAAAATATCTTAAGTTCTGAACTCAAGGACAGTTTGGATGACCTAGAACATCATAAAGTTATCAAATAATGATCGTTGACCTTGCAAAAGGTTCATTCAATATGTTTGAATACATATCGTAGCCTTATATAGCCCTAAGAGCTGATGTTACAACTATAGATCTGAAGTTTTGAACTCAAGCACATTTTGGATAACCTAGAACCTCCCAGCAAGATACAAAAATATTTAACGTTTATCAACGAGAATGTAATATGCATAGGTACAATATTCGAAAACAACGCTGTACACTACTAATAAGGCATTTATTTGTTTCTTCTTGAACTTCTTCATCTTCAGGATGTTCTAGGTCATCAATTAGGCCTTAAACTCATATGTTTTTTTTTTTATATTTTCAAGAAAGAAAAAGTGATGGAAAACAAATTTGCCGAGGAAAGTGTATACTTTTATACAGTCTGTGTGATTTTATACAGCCATTATCGTTTTGGGGTCAAATATGACCCCTTAGGCCTAAAAAAGATTGATATACGTTTTATGGCAAGGTTCAATTTTTGATTTTTCAATAGTATGTGGCCAGAATTCAACAATGTTCTGTATTGAAATTGATGCGTAGAAATACTTCCGATCGATTGGTGTAAAATGTTTGAAAATCTTTTGAGAAATTAATGTTCAAAACCTGACCACTTTTCGTGACGGTCGCAATGCGTTTTTTTTTAATTATACCCCAGTATAGAAAACAAAGATGTAGTCCTACGTCAAAAATAACCTTGTTTTCGCATTGAAAAACTATTATCAAACTTTATGATTGATCCCAACAGCATCCTTACTGTTGGTTGAATTCGGTTCAAAGCGACTATTTGTACTTTTGGTACAAACCGGTTCAGATCGGAAATCAATAGATAGTTTACTAGCCTTCACGCGAATACAGAGTATCGTTTACCGAAACGAATCATAATGCTAAACCAACAATTTTATCCAACACCTTATTTCTCACCTTATTACCTTATTACCTTATCCAACAGTTATTTCTCGTGGAAGTGCAGAAATGTATGGTTCTCAATAAAGGGAGTGTCACGTCAACACATTCCTGCCATAACATCACATGTTGGTGCTCTTTGTAATACCAGCTGTTGCATATGCAACTAATCGACGAGCCCCCTGAAGAAAAATGACCAACTTAGGTGTTTGTGTATCCCGTTGATATTGTGCATTGTGACCAGTGAAAGCAAGCGTGATGGCACGGGCGCTTAGGTATCCGTTATCCAAGGAGTAAAAACACCGAAGTTGTAAGTTTAATTTTAATTGTATTACGAGTTGAAAAAAAACCAAAGATTTTAGCTTTGTGGCATGTGGCAAATACTGCAACTGAGTGTTTCATTTGCCCTGCTGAAAGATCGGTGCCTTGTGTCTCTCGTCATTGTTTTCAACACCAGCTAATCTGGCAATAATCGAGCAAACGTCACTGAACTTTTCCAAGCAGTTTTACGACAAAATGACCGTCGAAAAAACTTTCTTTGGCGAAAGCACTTCAAAGATATGGGGAATATGTAGTCCTACATTTATTAGATAGTGTTTCGATTAAATCGTCAAATTTCCGACCAGATTTTTATTGCTTAATAAAAAATGCTCCACAGCCATCATTTCTGAACGCATTAACTAAATGCCGAACGGTAGTAAAACGCTATGAAGGCGATATTTTCTCAGCGGGAAAAATGGACCACCCCGGCTGCCGCAACAACAACAACAGCACTAGTCGGAATCACTATAATTATGGCAAATTAATTCCAGACTGTGCCATGCTGGATCGGCTTCCACATCGCTTTGCGCAAAGTTGGAACACCGGGAATGGCTGGGTGGCAGCGGTGGATAATCGTCTCTAATTTCAGTGGTAATTTCTCGCCTCTCGAGAAGCATCTATCCAAGCCATCTCAGCTGGCAGCACTCTACATTGTAGTTTTAAATTTTGTGCAAAGATCAATCACACTGACTGGCGGCGGTAGAAGAAGCCTCTTGCGAAATGTCTTACGTCAAATGCTCGGCGCGGGAGTCGAGATGCGCTAAATGGGATCGTTATGAGGTAAAGAGTAGGTACGATACTCAAGGGGCTGCCTATTGATTGAACGATCACTCGAGTAAAGAGCCGAGTCGAGAGCTAGTCGTCCGTCAAGAGGGAGAGAGGCCAAGATTTGCGCAAGACTATTATTAGTTCTGCCTTTGGCCGCGAATTTCCTGCATGTTGAAGGGGTTTTCCTCTGGCACAGTTGATAAATGCGAATTGAATGAATGGGATCGGTGTGTTGTACAATAAAACTAGCCAAGATTACGTTCATAACAAATTTGACGGCCATCAACGAAAGTGGTAAACATTTGTCGATCGTTTTCACTGCTTGATAATTTGTCTAGCTCTGACCTTGTGATTAGCCGAACACACCGAATCGACCGAGTTCACTGACTTTGGCCGACTGCGCAGCTGTCCGCGACAATCAACTTCATCATTTGGGATTTTTCCTCGCGTTCCATGGATTTTG
Source organism: Aedes koreicus (assembly GCA_024533555.2). Classification (NCBI taxonomy): domain Eukaryota; kingdom Metazoa; phylum Arthropoda; class Insecta; order Diptera; family Culicidae; genus Aedes; species Aedes koreicus. The sequence goes on along the minus strand of JAHHFK020000896.1, from coordinate 724,910 downwards.
CATGAAGGTGAATATAAAATTCCCCGCACAAGTTCATTGCCAAAAACACATTCCGACATCTGGTCGACTTCATGTTCGCGCAATCCATTGATGGTTGTAAAGTAGTCCAACGCCTCCACGGAAGGAATACGACCGCGAGACCATTAGAATCTGACGCGCGGTTGCAAAATATACCGACCACAATTCCAAAACGGCAGCTCGCAAGAGTGATGTTCGGAAATTTTCACGCTTGAAGCAGGCCGCGTTTTAAAAATAGGGCCTACTGATCTATTTGCGGAATCCCGGAAAAGGTTCCCCGAGCATGATGGGAGTAGTGCTTCTTGCTCTCACGCGATCGTTGTTTTTATTTTCAATTAAGATTTTTGGTGATGTGCTGGTTTCGAGCTCATGGGAAAAGAATGAAAAAAAAAAACCTTTTTTGGTGCGCGGTGGCAAGTTCAAGGATTATTTTTAAAACACTTAAGTCATCGTCGGGATGGAAGTGACTCGGATGATCTGCTTAGTTACTTTATATATTTTTGAGGAACGATTACATTTGGTTTTACCTTATTCGGTGGATTGAATTTGAGATGGAGAAAAATCGCCTCACTTACCTGTAAAAGAAAAAAAAAAGTACATATGAGTAAAGAAGAACGAGTTAAAGTTTTTGTTTTGTTTAGTTAATATTGTATTTCCTCCTTAAAATAATAAAATCTTCATTTAAAGTTTTAGTAAATATTATGACTTGAAAATAAAAGAAAACTTAATAAGGAAAATGGGGGGAAGGGGTCTCGGTACTTTTAATCCTCTAATTCAGTATATTTTCCCATCGTAGCACTTAACGGAATGCAGGTATACCTCGATTATATGACACTTTGCTCTACTAATGCCGATTACTTTGAAATGACAAACCAATTTGTGTTAATAAGATGTTTAGGGATGTTTAGATTTACGGCAACGGTTCTGTCTAATGATTTTATTGCTTTCCTTGATTGCGGAATTAGAAGTGTTCAGTGTCGCGTACATATAATCGAAGTATACCTGTACATCAATAAAATAGCTTGGTCTTGTTAACTTCAATTTCATAACGTTTCTCCTAACACGAAAATGCAGGCGATTTCATATTGCCTACAATAGAGCAACGGATAAGCACGTAGTTTAAATGGAACGATAGCCGAATTATGCAGGGGTTGCCGAAATTAATAACGAACGAAGCTGAAACAAGTATTGAGGTGAAAAGTAAGTTTAAGATTTGGAATAATGGTCTTTATATCTTATCTATATACCACCAGTCTATCTCTGGTTACGCTTGAAGGTCGTGATACTTCAACAGAGCAGGGGAAATTTCTTCACTCTCTGTTTTCTCATTGTGGAGGAGGAAAATGGTTGGTAAATGACTGGACATTGCGTACCATTGGTACTTCCCGTGCCCGCAGGTATAAAATAGACTTCACTGAGTGGTTCTTAGCCTCTTGTCCCGTAACTCCTATCCTTTTCTTCCCGTGGTGGCGACTGAGGTACGAGCAAGCATGGGAAAAATCGGTTCACCCGATTTCACTCATTTCTCACCATTCGCATACACCGTCAGAAGTGAGCGTTACCACGTGTGAGTTATTCCGATTCTGTGCATTACCATTCTGCTTCCATTCTATTCGTAGAAAACAGAATTGAGCAAAACTGGCAGCTGATCGTACTCTTTTTTTTTTAAACCGGGTGGAAAATCTGCTCACAGACTCCTGAAGAACTCAGGGTGTGGGGATGAGGGTGCCAACTCCTCGACCCACTAAAAACCCACCCGTGCCTCTAGCCTTGGTCCACCTCCGGGACCACCTTTCAGTATTACTTCGAAGAGGGGGCTATTGTTCATTAAGCACCCGCTTATGTCTAACTACTCAGGGCTTTGGTAGTTAGTTAGTCCCTCTGGCCTGTCGCTGGTCGTTTCGCCACTTGTCGTGTAGCTCTAAGACAATTTGGGATGCCGCCGTTTTTACCGCGTCCCATGTGTCCTGCTCTTGAAACATTCTCTGGACAAGATTGACCGGTGTCGTGTCCCAACCGCTCACTGCCATCATGCCGTTCCTCGCGTCGTTGAAGCGAGGGCAGACGAAGAACACATGTTCCGCCGTTTCGTCCGCTTCCGCGCATACGGGGCACGCTGAGAACTCCGTGTGCCCGTACTTATGCAGATACTGTCTGAAGCAGCCATGGCCCGACAGTATCTGTGTCAAGTGGAAGGTTACTTCCCCATGACGGCGCTTGACCCATCCAGATATTTCTGGAATTAGTCGGTGGGTCCACCGACCTTTAAAGGAATTATTTCACTCCCTCTGCCACCTGGCCATCGATGTAGCTCTGGTGGTCTTGCGGATTCCTCTTGTGCCCCTTTGTTTGAAGCACTCAGCGTCCTCTTTTATTGTGATGCCAATGGGCATCATCCCCGCTAAAACGCATACCGCGTCGCGTGACACTGTGCGTTATGCGCTGACCACTCTCATGCACATTAGCCTGTGAGTACTTTCGAGCTTACCGAGGTAGCTCTTAGTACTCAGGGCGGTGACCCATGCCGGTCCACCGTACCTCATTATCGACAAGGCGACGTTTGCCAGGAGCCTGCGCTTGCTCCCCTGTACCGCTGAGCTGTTCGACATCATGCGGGATAATGCCGATATAGCCGTGGAGGCTTTCTCAGTGTTGTACACCAGCACGCGTCTCTGGAAATAGCTTCCCAAAAACTTGTACAGGTATCCTGGCACGTGAAAACGTTGGAGCGAGTCAGCGATAGCTACACCTCGCCTCTTTCGCTGGATTGCCACTTCGGCCGTTTTGGTTACGGACAGAATTGCATCCACTGCCGACTTCCCTTTACGAAAACCGAACTGATTTTTATACAGACCGTCTTAGCCCTCCGTGTACTTGGTTAATCTGTTAAGGATAACCCTTTCGAGCACTTTACCCGCTGTATCCAACAGGCATATAGGTCTATATGCCGATGGGTCCCCAGGTGGTTTCCCTGCCTTTGGTAGCAGTACTAGAGTCTGGATTTTCTAGGCTTCCGGGAGGACGCCCTCGTCCAGACATCGTTGCATCGCCGCCCTGAACATTCCGGGCGCCAGTGAGATAGCTGTCTTGATGGCCAGATTGGGTATACCGTCAGGTCCTGGCGCTTTGTTTAACTTCAACGATTTGCCTATCGCAATGATTTCCTAGATTGTGACGGTCACTTGGTCCCTTTCGTCCCTTTCGTCCGTGGATATTATGTAGTCTACATGTGATTGACGAATGAATAAATAAATAAAAGAACCCACCCTATAGGCGTCACCCCATGGATTCACGTTGGCTTTCGAACACAGACCCGCAAAGCAGGTTCGACTGCTGGTCTTTATCTCTTTCTTAAGCGCAGCCTTAGGAGTGGCAGCGCCCCAATCTTCCCGGGTCCGATCGCACTCTTTGCATCCTCCTTCTAGCTTGGTGGCAAGATCTCCGGAGGTCTGCGATCGTCTCTGTCCACCAATAAACCGGCAACCTTCCATCCCTAGGTTTGACCTTTTTGGGCATGGTTGCGTCGCACATTCGTGTGAGAATTGATACAACTTGATCCCCACCAGGATTTTGGATATCGCTCAATCTCTGTTCCCGCTCTAGCGCCTCTTTAAATACTTCATTATCGAAGTACGACGTCCTCCATCTGCGGACGAACGGAGTGGGTGCTTCTCCCTCTGCGCGCTGCATAGCTCCGTGGGTGATGCTACAGCGAACCGCCAGATGGTCGCTATAGGTGTAGCCATCCTCCACCATCCAGTTTTTCAGCAGCCCAGGGCGTCACGTCGATAATCGACTCCGCTCCATTTCTATGGTAGGTACTACTAGTACCTACGTTGGCCAGGTCTACGTTGAGCCTGGCTAGGGCCTCCAGCAGGATCTGGCCCCTTGGGTTGGTGAGGCGACTGCCCCATTCTTACGCCCAGGCATTAAAGCCGCCCGATACTACCAGCGGGCTACGGCCAGTTAGCTCCGTTGTCATTCTAGCTACCATTTGCGAGAACTGGTCTACCGACCATCTCGGTGGCGCATAGCAGCTTCAGATAAACACTCCGTTCACTTTTGCGACCGCGAAGCCCTCGTTTGAGGTGGACACTACCTCCTGGACTGGGAACTTGCCCGTCATCCATATTGCCGCCTTCTTGGACCTATCCGCAACCCAATTTCCGTTACCGGCAGGGATACGGTATGAGTCGAATATTATTGCAATATCCGTTCCCGACTCGCGAACTGCCTGACACAACAGTTGGTGGGCCACCTCACAGTGGTTTAGGTTCAGTTGTGTTACCCGCACTGTGTTTGACATTAGATCTACCCTTGTAGGCCGGGCACTTGGGATCCCCCGTGACGTGCTTGTCATCTGGTTTCCCAGAGCACGTCATGCATTTGGGGGGCTCCTTGCAGTCCCGAGCCTTGTGGCATTTTCCTCCACACCTTCAGCAAAGATTGCTCCTATCGGGGCCTTTGCATTCCCACGACATGTGCCCGCTTTCGAGGCACTTAAAGCAAGCCTTTGGCGGCTGGAGCAAACTCAGTGGGCAAACAGACCACCCCACTTTGAGTTTTTCCGCTTTTAAGATAGAGTCTGCGGCTGTCACCGGCAGACGAATTGTTGCCACTTGAGTTCCAAGTGGACCCTTTTGCGTATGGCTGTCGTGGCAACCTCTATTCCACACTGGATCATGATAGCCGTGGAGATTTCGCCGGCATCTGTTGTCTCATCCAAGTTTTTGCACTGGAGAGTCGCTAACGTGGCCAAGGCACGTACCTCCACTCCTGCTCTTAGCGCCTGTTTGGCCAGCTTCTTATACGCTGGGCCATTCAGCTTGGTGTCCTTCTTGAGCTCGAGGATCATTTCGCCGGTGCGAGTTCGGCGGATACTCCGCACTTCGGCGGATACTCCGCACTTCGGCGCCTAGATCCGCGAGCTTAGCGTTTCCGCACATCGCCTTGAGGTCCTCGGAGTACTTAGACTCGTCTTAACGATGAGGGCCTCACCGCGGTTACGCTTTCGAGCTAGGCTTCTATGCTCTTTTTCTTTTTGAGATCTGTTTCCGTTTTTCCGGAACTTGGTCCAGGGATTTTCCCTACCTCTGGGAGGGTCGTCACTCGTACCTCTCCGGTTATCCCTTTCGTTGCTGGGACCGGCCTTGTCGCTTGTACCGCTCTTAGCCCTTGGTGTGTCACGTGCCATCGAAGTTGCGTTGGTGCTTTTGGCACCTTTACCGCTCTTACCACCTTTGCCGCCATTGCCTGTTTTACCGCTATTGGTGCCGGGGTCGCTCACTTCACGCCCCGCAGGACGTGCAGTTGGACCCTCCAGTACCGACACTACGCTCACAAAGGTCTCTGAGCCCATGGGGCCGTCAGATACCAACCGCTTCTTTGAGCCACCGGGTGCGGTTTCCCCCGGCGACTGCCTTGTCCGCTTCGGCGTCCCTGCCACGGTAGGTGGAGCGGGATCTTGCGCTTCCCTGTTTTTTTTTTCAGCCACGACCAGCCTTGCCATTTCCCTGGCACTAGAAGTCGGCTAGAAGCTTAGCCTCTAGTTCGTCCCTCTCACGACATGCCGCCTGAACGGACCTACGAAGCTGCAGTAAGCTACGTTTAAGGTCCTTGCTGATGTTGTTGCGGGACGACGTAAAGTCGATTACCGCGTTCAGCTGTTCAGCGAGTACACACTTTTGGAAGCGTATCGTGCTTCTTCTCCATGGCCCGCATGAGCCAAGGCCCATCTATGGCCTCTTCCGTTTTTCCGAGGATCCCTGCATCCGAGGCTGTCGCGCTTCCACACGTGTCGGATGCGCCGCCAGATCCTGCCTTCTTACCAGGCGGGGATCTCATCAGTCCCTTTTTGGCGAATGGGTTCGCCTCCTCCCTCATCGTCGTTTCATTTGGAGCTTGCTCCATTCTGTTGGGTCCCCCTTCAGCCGCTATCCATAACCACATGAAGTCCATAGTGATCCCATGGTTATCTATGCAAGCTGCATAGGCCATGCTAGGGTTGACGTGGGCTTTCATGGGGACACCGCGTTCAGAGCCAGATCGGCGGAGGACAGGATGGGCATCTGAGCCAACTCCCGCCTGGCTAGCAAAGCCGGTCGGTCGAGATGAAACGTACTGAAGGAGACAGCGTATGCCGCATGAAACCTCGCCATTTCCCGTAAGCATCACCCGAAAGTACTGAGGGAGACGCCATAGGGGCCAGCCCGAAGTCGTGGTTCCGTTAATCAGCCAGTTTCCGTAATTGGGGTCTTACTGACATTGACCCGAATGCGCCGTGTGGCACACCCTCTATAGTTCGTTTAGCCGTTAGGCTCCTTTATCCGTTAAGGAGGAACTCAACGTTTCCAAGGTGCACCGTGTGGAGGGGAACTACACCACACCTCGGCGATCGTACTGTTTGATTCAGCTGAGCGAGATTAATTAAATCACACTCACTTCTTTAAATCATACCTTAAACATAATTTAACATTTTGAATAATGATCTAACATGATGTTAAGTTATCTAATGCAGCATAAAACACACAGTGTAATTTTAAGCCCTATCCCTGCTCTGTTCATTCCAGCTGATTGCATTCACTGAGTCAAATTAATCTCGTTCGGTGTATCCAAATCACTTGCGTTCAGTAACAACGCGTTCATTCAGATATAACGTCTAGATGAAATTTTATTTCGTATGATTATGTTTTGCTTGTTTATTCTTTCTACAGTTTTCGTTTTCGAGGATTCGTGTAGAACCGTTCGATAGGAAACGTCACACACGTTCACAATTCTGTTAGCAATCGAGGATTGCTTTTTTATATCACTGGTGCTCATGCGAGTGAATGAATTTTCCCATGCTTGGGTACGAGTATCCATAGGTAAATAGAAAAGACCGGATAACCAATCCCAAGTGGGGCCTTGGTTGTATGCTGACATGGAAGTGGGCGGGGCTCCTCTCGTCGAAGGGTGCAGCTAATCCGAGCGCCTGAAGAGGTGGCTGATCATCGTCCTCGTGCCAGCGTGGGACTCTTATCAGTGACGAAACAGGAGGTTGGTGCAAGCCCTACAAGCCAGCCGTAAAAACCATAAGAACAGGAAACACACATTTGGTTACCGCCGATAACGACACCAGCAGAGAAATATAAAGGCGCATTATGGCTGGCAATTGTGCCTAATTTGGACTCCGAAGGACGCTAAGGTGGAACAAAGTTCGCCGAACAACAATGTTGACCATCTACAACACATTGATTAGATCAGTAGCCACGAAACATGGACATTGCTAGTGGAGGACTAACGCGCCCTTGGTGTCTTTGAAAGGAAGGTGTTGCGTACGATCTACGGTGGAGTGCAGATGACAGACGGAACGTGGAGGAGGCGAATGAACTACGAATTGTATGAGTTGTTGGGAGAACATCCCACACACCGCTACAATCGGTCGACTACGATGGGCTGGGCATGTCGAAAGAATGTCGAACGACAGCCCAGTTAAAATGGTTCTTGAAAATGAACCGGCGGAAACAAGAAGAAGAGGCGCGCAACGAGCAAGGTGGATCGATCAAGTAGAAGGCGACCTGCGAACCCTTCGCAGACAGCGAGGCTCTGGCGAGGTGCAGCCATGGATCGAATACAATCGAGATAACTTCTGTGTGCATCAGCGGCCCCACCGGCCTTGGTAAGGAAACATACAATGTTAATACGGACCAGAACCATCGGCATAGGCGACGAAAACAAACTTCCGATTGGAAACTTGGAACATGGAAATCTCTCATTTTTTTTGGGAAATACCCGTGTTCTTTCCTACTTATTGAGGATCCGCAATTGTAGCGCTGCAGGAGATTTGCTGGGGAGCATCGATGGTACTTACGTATAGGGACGGTTATACCATCTACCAGAGCTGCGGCAATACACACTAGTTGGACGCAGCTTTTATCGTGATGGGCGAAATATAAAAGCGCGTGATTGGGTAGTGGCCTATCGACAATAAAATGTGCAAATTGAGAATCAAAGGTTGTTTCTCCAATGTCAGCATACTTAACGTGCACAGAGATTTTTAGACCCTGAGCTTCATGCCAGTTTCCGTTAGCTTGGGTCCCAAAACCAACGAATATCGTATTTTGACCTCATGCGATTTGCATTTTTCTTCACAAATTGCATCAAAAATTGAAATTTGGATATCTTTTGAGAACCACTCAAATAGCTGTCTCAGCTTTTTTTGAAATTTCTCAGACTTTAACAAACAACTTTGCAGAAGAAAGTGTGTCGATCCGACTTCACCAGAAAAAGTTATGACCGTTGAAAGGCGGCATATTTTAGCAAAAAAAAACAGCATAGTACAGTAGACCCCCCGACATGCGCGGATTCCCTTGATGGTGGTCTCAAATGATATATGGGCATTGACCTTTGTTGTTTCATCAGAAAATATTTCGTGATCTCTCGTATATAGGAAGTTACTTTCTTCAGCAAAGTTATTCAGTAGGTCAAGGTGTTTAGGATGGTAAACTCAAAAGTTCAGAATTGTCTCACTACGCGGCGCTAGTGTGCATGTAAACTTACCTTAGCACCTGAATCTCGAGATCCGTGACATATAGCAAGTTGGCGTCTTTGACAGAGCTGTTTGGTTGATTGAGGCCTTTAGGGTGGTGTTAACATTAGTTCAGAACTCATTCACTACGTGGCTCTAGTGTACATGTGAACTTTGTGTATTACCTGTATTTTGAGATCTGGATCGTGTATAAATTTACTGTTTTCAGGAAAGATAATTGTAAAATTATGAGCATCCAAACGCTCAACTCAACAGTTCAGAATTATCTCACTCTGGGGCGCTAGTGTGCATGTAAACTTACTGTATAATCTGGATCTCGAGATTATTGACATATAGCAATATGGCATCTTCAACATAGATATTCGAGGGGAGAGGGCTTTTTGAATGGTTCACATTAGATCAGATTTCGTCCGCTACGTGGCGCTAGAGAGATAAAGAGCTATTTCGTTCATACTAAAATTATATTTACAAAGATCAAGTTTCGTGTGATCAAGTGTAAGTGGGTACATTCGGTACGCCACATGTTCATGTGAAATTTATTCGAGTAATCTTGGTCTTCCAGACGATCGACTTCATAGTTTAGAATTACTTCACTGCGTGGCACTTGTATGCCTGTGAACTATGTAATTAATGTTTATCGCTAGTGCACACCAAGGGCTGATTACCCCAATATAAGTATTTTTGGTACGTTCTTCTGACTACTTCGGTTTAGTCCTTCAGAGATGTTCTTCACAAAACTACGGGTCAGTCCTTCAGAGAACTTAATGGAAGTTCTGGAGAGAACTTCAGGGAAGTTCTTCAGAGAACTTCATGGAAGTTCTTCAGAGAACTTTATGGAAGTTCTTCAGAGAAATTCAGGGAAGTTCTGCAGAGAAATTCAGAGTAATTCTACAAGAATTTCAGAGAAGTTTTGCAGAGAACTTCGGGGAAATTCTTCAGAGAACTTCAGGGTAGTCTTTCATAGCGCTGCAGATAAGTCTTTCAGAGAACTTCAGAGTAATTCTACAGAGAACTTCAGGGAAGTTTTTCAGAGAAATTCAGAGTAATTCTACAGAGAACTTCAGAGAAGTTTTGCAGAGAACTTCGGGGAAATTCTTCAGAAAACTTCAGAGAAATTCTGCAGAGAACTTAAGGGTAGTCTTTCGGAGAACTTCAGGGAAGTTCTTAATAGCACTGCAGGGAAGTCTTTCAGAGAACTTCTGGGAAGTTCTTCAGAGAACTTCAGAGAAGTTCCTCACAAAACTTCAGATAAGTCCTTCAGAGAACTTCATGGAACTTCTTCAGAGAACTTTAGGGAAGTCCTTCATAGAAATTCATGGAAGTTCTTCAGAGAACTTTAGGAAAAATCTTCAGAGAATTTCAGAGAAATTCTGCAGAAACTCCACGCACCCCAGAAAGTTCTTTGTGCCGAGAGCCAACATGTGTCGGGATACGGTTGCAGCCATCTTCAAGATCCGTCAATAGCGGATGAACGAGAGGTGATCGAAAGGTGGAAGCAGCACGACGATGAGAAACTGAATGACGCAGAGGCGGAGCACCATGAAAGTATGAGAAATGACTTCATTGGAACCCCGGCGAGGGAGATGTGCCAACTTCCACGATAAGCGAAGTTGAGGATGCCACCAAACAGCTTAAGAACAACAAGGTAGCTAGGAAGGATAGTATCGGAGCGGAACTTATAAAAGTGGGCCCGGATAAGTTGGAAAATTCTATGCACCGACTGATAGTCAGGATCTGGGATTCAGAACAGCTACCGGATCGGTGGAAAGAGGGAGTTATATGCCCAATATACAAAAAGGGTGACAAGTTGGAATGTGAGAACTACCGTGCGATCACTTTTTTCAACGTGGCCTACAATGCATTGCAATGTGCTCTCCCATATCATCTTCCCCCGCCTATCGCACGATTTGTGATTTGCATGTTTGTGGGAAGTTAGCCGATTTTGTGAACGGGCGATCGACAACAGACAAAATCTTTACGTTGCGACAGATCTTCCAAAAGACTTGCGAATTTCAAGTTCCTACGTTCATCAATTTCAAGGCCGCATACGATACTGTTGATCTTGAAGATCTATGGAAGATTATGGACAAGAACGGTTGTACCAGGCAAATTGACTAGACTGATCAAGACAGCGACGGATGGTGTACAGTGCTATCAGAAGGTATCGGGTGCAAAGGACTTTGGCAAGGCGATGGCCTTTTCTGCCTCCTGTTCAGCATTGCACTAAAAGGTGTTCTGAAACGGGCGGGTTTCAAGATGCGGGGCACGATTTTCAATAAATCCAGTCAATTAATTTGCTTCGCTGACGACGTGGATATTGTCGGAAGAACGTTCCAGGGGGTTACTGAGCAGTACACCAGGGTGAAACGTGAAGTAGGAAAGGTTGGGTTATGCGTATCTGCTAAGTATCTGCTGGCCGAGCGCGATAGAGCTCGCATAGGCAAAAGTGTGATTATTGACAAAGATGATTTCGATGTGGTAGATGAGTTTGTGTACTTCGGATCATTGGTGACGTTAGATAACAACTTTAACAGAGAAATTCGGAGACGCATAATAGCCGGAGGTCGTGCTTACTATGGACTCAACAAGAACCTAAGGTCTAGTAAACTTCACCCCGTACTACGTTTACTATGTAAAAGACGCTGATAAGACTGGTAGTTATCTACGGGCACGAAACGTGGATATTTCGAGGAGGACCTGCAAGCACTTGGAGTTTTCGAACGACGTGTGCTTAGGACCATCGTTGGTGGTGTATGGAAAACGGCGTATGGAGGAGAAGAATGAACCACAAGCTGGCGCAACTCTTTGCCGAACCCAGTATCCAGAAAGTTCCTAAAGCTGGAAGGGTACAATGGGCGGGACACGTTGTAAGGATGCCAGACATTAATCCCAAAAAAATGGTGTTTGTCTCGAATGCGGTCGGTACAAGATGCAGGGGAGCGCAGCGCGCTAGGTAGTTAGATCGAATGGAGCAAGACCTTGGAAGTGTAGGATGCCCGCAAAACTGCAGACAAGCAGCCCTAAGCAGAGTTTCTTGGCGAAACATTGTGGCGTAGGTGCGGTTCTGAATGGAAATTAGACCCTTGAAAGTAAAGTAAAGTAAGGTGGAAAATGGTTATTAATTTGAACTGCACCATGTTTGAAACAATTCCTCGGTTTTAAATACTTTAGTGGTATTACTTATCACGTATTAACTAATGATACACGCCTCGCCCGTAACTAAGCCAACACAAATGCCCCGGATGAATAGCAAAACAAATAACAAATTGCTTCTTGTCACCTTTTTTAAAAGAGGAAAAATCTCTACCCCGACTTCAGCTCTTTCTAGAATTGTCTTATTCAAATCGACACCAAGACACACCTCACCTATTTTTTTTACCAGGTTCTTGTAGCAGCGATCCTTTTCCATTTTTGGCTACTACTCCCAGGCCGTATATACCTAGTTATCTCAAACCCCATTAGCGCTACTATTGTACTGCTACTACAACGATAGCAACTGACCTAGAAGTCTATTTTCGTGGATACTTCAAACCAATCTGCACGATTCAAGTAGCACACGATGCGATGATAGTTCTTGATTCACTCCAGTTTTCAAGTCCACAGAAAGAAAAATGAAAAGCTTGCAGTCGTTACATAGCTCAAAGAAGGGGGTACGGTTTCGTGATTTTTCATCATTTTCAGTTCTAGAGGCATAAGGAACTTTCTCGGGTGGTAACAGAGCATGACACTATCGTTTGCCTTCCAGTGTCGCCGTTGGCATTTTCCGTCTTGTTTGTATATCGTTTTCTTGCTTCCTTTTTTTTCTAAATGAATAGACGTGTTGACGTCGCCGCATGAAGAACGAGAATCAGGGGAATCTATAAGAAAAATACTGACCTACATTGGAGCACCATCGTCGCCTTGGTCGCTCCAGGGATGCTTCGAGTTAGGTTATGGTGACATCGGTGAAAATGGGCGGAGTGGGAAAATGAGCAGAACATTGATTTCAATTTCAACATGGTGACTTCACGCTTGGCAGGATCGTAGGGAATGTGTGGTAAATGTCTTCAGCTCAAGGTTCTTTTCCGTTTAAGGCGACGCAAACATAAGCCACCGGTTAGGACACATTCCGAGGAAATAGCATGCGGAGCGGAATTGTGTCAAATCGAATGGAAGGAGTAATGGCCAAATAATTAGTTGCGATAACCCAGATTCGTCTGAATTTAGATGGAAGGCGGAACGGAATGTGCTTGGATAGAGGTGGGGTCGAAACGAATGTTTTTTTTTCTTTGGTTTTGCTAGGATTGTTCATAAATGGTGAAAATTAATGAAACGAACATGTTCAGAACAATAATAAAGGGTGTTTCGATCAAAATTTGGTCGACTTAAACTTGACGCATTTCCTTTCATCGTGCATTAAAACATTTTGCACACCCCTCATTTTGAAGATGTGTGCGTGTAGCATCATGCCTCTATTTTGATTTTGAGATTAGCACTTCAGTTATCAAAATGTCGTCGAAGGAAGAGAAGCAACGCATCAAAATTTTACACGTGCATGGCGAAAATCCAAACTACTCACACGCCAAGTTGGCGGAATTGTTGAATTTGGCTAAATTAACTGTTACCAACGTATTAAAAGTGTTCGGTGAACGTTTGTCGACAGCCAGGAAAGCTGGATTGGGAGGATATCGAAAACCGGAACCCCAACCTCTCCGTCCAAGATGTCGCAAAGAAGCTGGGAGTGGCGCCTTCAACCGTAGTTAGAGCTAAGGAACGAGTTGGACTGTCGACTTACAAGAAAGTGGTGACTCCAAATCACGACGATAAACAAAACACATCGGCCAAAGCACGATCGCGAAAGTTGTCCCGACGATGCTGACGAAGTTTGATTGCGTGGTACAGGACGACGAAACGTCTACTGCCTTTCCTGAAGCGACACAATTGTTCCGTTCTATTTTGGCCGGATTTGGCATCTTGCCATTCCGGAAAAAGGCCATGGAGTGGTATGCTGCCAACAACGTTCAAGTGGTGCCCCAGGACAAGAAGGACGCCAGAGCTCCGCCCAATCGAACAATATTGGGCCATTGTCAAGCGGAACCTTAAGAAGACTCAAAAAGCTGTTGTGAGCGAGAAACAGTTCAAGGCAAACTGGCGTTCTGCGGCACAATGAGACTGTTCAAAATCTTATGGCAGTTGTTAAACGAAAGACCCGGCAATTCGCATTCGGTAAAAAGGATGCTTAGCTGAATATTTCTCCTGTATTCTGTATTAAATGAACTTGAAACAGAAAAAAATTTGACTTATTAATAAAAACTTTGATCGACTCACACAAATGACTGTTTGACCCAATTTTGATCGGAACACCCTTTAATCACGAAAAATTAGCCGAACTAAACGATTTGATAAAGGTGAAGCATTTGATTCGCCATCCATGGGTTGAGCTAACTTTCAGTAGACTAGTTTGGAATCTCTAACATCTTGAATGAAGGATTAGCTACACTACCAGTCAAAAGTATTGACTCACTTCGAAAAGTATTGCAAAACACAATATTGCATTACCCCAAAAAGCTTAGACTAACCTAAGAAAGTTTGTACCTTCAGCAAAGTAGTGTAGAATGCCAAGAGCTTTCGGAAGGTGGATAGTATGGTTCCGAACTCAATCATGGCGCTAGTGGGCATGGAAACGATAGAATTTTTGATCGAGTTTATATAGTGATCCCGACCTCCTAGAATTTTCGAACTTTCAGCAACGTTTTTCAAAAGGTCAAGGAATTTCACAAGATAGAGAGTATGGTTCGGAACTCGGTAACTACGTGGCGTTAGTGGGCATATGAAAGAGAGAATTTTCAACGATTTTATATCGTGATCCCGACCACCTAGAAAGTTCGAACCTTGGGAAAAGTTGTTGCTAAGGTCAAGAACTTTCGGAAGGAGGAGAATATGGTTTGGTGGTCTCTACGTGGCACTAGTAGGCATGGAAAAGAGAGAAATCCAGAAAAGCTTGAAATAACTTTAAACAAGGCTAGATCATTTGGAAATGGGGCACTTCATTTTAGAGATACCGGCGCTCCAAATGGTAAGATATGCAAGTTTTCCACAGCGTTTTGTTGTTGTTTCTGCTCGGTCTGTAATTTCACAGTTTAAAGTTTGTGAGCTTCGTGGTCAAGCGGTTAGCAGCGTCACCCGTCGTTCAGGCGATTGCCATGAAGTGAGCGTTCGATTGTCGCTTCAGCCTGTGGAACTTTTCGTAAAACAAAAAGGTCCATACCGGTCCACTGGGGGTTAGGTTAAGTTGTCCGTTGTCTTTAGCTCTATGTTCAATGTTCAGTCTGTAAAACCTCAAGTTGAAGACGGTGTAAATGTCTTTTAAAACTAACTTGGTTCCAAGAGATTCATCATGCAGGAAGAGAAAAGAAAAAAAAAATTACACACATGTCTCTGCAAAATCCATCAACGTCAACTCGGGAGCTAGCAAAACTGCTGGATGATCCTAAAAGTACTGTAGCGCGAGTGATTAAAAAGTACAAGGAAACTTCAACAACTGCCCGCAAAGTGCAAATCAAGCGTCGGAGTGGAACCGTTGAGCGTCAACTGCGGGTGAAGGTCATTCGAAAAATTAAAGCCGATCCCAACATCTCGGATTATGATTTGGCAAATAAAAAAAGACTGAATGCCGACCGTTGTACTGTGCGGAGAATCCGTCTCCGAGAAGGTTATCAATGTTACACAGCAAGCAAACAACCCAACCGAAGCCAACAAACATTGGCTAGAGCTCGGGCCCATAAGTTGTACGACCAAGTTCTGACGAAACTCGATGAATTACTCTGGATCGATGTTGAAACATATGCAGATTTCAAACAAATCCCGGGGCTCTAGTTCTACAACACTCCTGCTCGCAACGTTCCTGGCAGATTCAAGTTTATTTTCGCGGATACGTTGGCTAAGATCTAGCCAGCTGCCATTACAACAAGGAAGTGCTACAATGGTATAAAAAAAATGGGGTCCAGTTCATCCCAAAAGAGCTGCACCCACCAAATTGTCCTCAGTTCCGTTCAAAAGAGAAGTATTCGGCGATAATTTAGCGGTAATTGAAGATGAAGGGAGCAGTCACTAGTGACATTGGCCAGATGAAGAATTGGTGGACTCTGCTAACCAAAACCATGACTGAAGAAGGTATCCACTGCCTGATGAGCGGCATCAACAGAATTTCGTTCTTCGAAAAAACGATGAATGATGAATAGTTTCAGTTGTTGTTGTTGATGGGCGATGACTCTTCCTGTTGAATCTACGCTGATTGGTTCTCCTCTACTTGGCCCAGGGGCTAATTGCCTCCAGTCCTCCTGGACGTTAAGGGCCCTTAGGTCCTCCTCAACTGAAAATAGCCATCGTGTTCATGGTCTGCCACGGAGTCGACGGCCTCTCCCTGATTCTTTACTGAATATTATCTACGCTTGTCGTTCTTCCGGCATCCATGCAACCCCTAGCAGCACAGATGTTGTAAATCAGTTGAAATTACTTGAATGTAACTGATTGAAATCTCAATAAAGTTACTGCAACCAATTCTCTCAGCTTTGTGTTGCTTGGGAACGTGACCAACCCAACGCAGCCTGTCGTGTTTTATATGCTTGACAATATCCATCTCTTTATATACTTGGTACAACTCGTGATTCATGTGACGCCGTCAGATGCCATCTTTCTTGTTTACCGCCGAGTATTGTTCGCAGCACCTTACGTTCAAACACCCCGAAAGCTTTCCTGTCGACTTCCTTTAGCGTCCAGGTTTCATTGCCGTACAAAGCGACCGGATCAGAGTCTTATACAACGCGAGTTTTGTTTTCGTCTGAAAACTGCGGAACTTCAACTGGTTCCGGATATTGTAAAACGATCTGTTCGCAGCTGCGAGACGCCTTTTAACCTCGCGGGTAACATCATTTTCGCACGTCACTAAAGTTCCAAGATACACAGATTCTTCCACTACTTCAAATTTGTCTACACCCAACACCACTTCGCTACCCACGTTTTCTAACGGCGATCTTGTACTTTGTCTTGCTGGTATTAATTTCATTTTCATTTTCATTTTCATTTTGCAGCGTTTGGTGGGGCAATGAGAGCGCAAATCAATCCAAAGCCGAGGGTTAGGGAGGGGTCATGGCGAACTGGTCTATGCGGACTACTTGAACGCCATTGGGTAGGGAGGGGATTGGAGATGTAGGTTATTGAGTGCTTGAGTGCTTTTGAGAGATTTACGCTGCAAAATGTAAATGAGTCATGAAGCCCATTTCCCTTTAAATCACCCTTTATTTAAAACACTCATTCTTGAGCAGAAATTTAAATGGAATCGAAATTACACTGAAATGGAACCGAACCGGAATCGAAATGAAATTGAAATGGATGCAAAACGGATTCGAAACGGAACCGGAATAGAACCGAAATGGAATTGTAATGGAATTGAAATGGAATCGAAACGATACCAAAGCGGACCCGAAATAGAACCGAAATGGAGCCGATACGGAATCGAAACGAAACCGATATGGAACTGAACCAGAAGTGAAATGAAACTACTGTGATTAACACCCCTCTTCTATAGTAAGTCAAACACTAGACCCTCACTGAGCGGACCCTCCGCACTGTTGCTAAAATAAACTACTTGGAAAGGTTAAATCT
Source organism: Aedes koreicus (assembly GCA_024533555.2). Taxonomy (NCBI): domain Eukaryota; kingdom Metazoa; phylum Arthropoda; class Insecta; order Diptera; family Culicidae; genus Aedes; species Aedes koreicus. The sequence goes on along the minus strand of JAHHFK020000896.1, from coordinate 707,722 downwards.
ACTACTCTTGCTTCCAAAGCGGGCCCTCCGTGTCCTATCTCTAATAAACATGCTTGTCATCGTCAGTATAAAGTAACACTTTTCTGTGGCTTTGTGCTTCATTTCGAACAGTCAGATATTTACCATGATCAAAACATTCACCCTTTTCGAAAATTTTGCAATTACTTTCACTTATTACACCATGGGTAAACCAGGTATTTTGGTTATTCATTCCATGAAACAAATGGATAAACAACAACATAAGTTGCCACGAAAATAAAAAGTGTACTTTTAGTCGTTTCCCTTTGATTGAAAGTAAAAAGTCTAAGAGTGAATTGCGGCCAGTATCACACCTGATGTTGGTGCCTTTATATAAACGTTCTACGACGTGGCAGTGAAATAAATGTGCAGAATATGTGATACTTTCACTACTGGTCAAATTCTTGGTCTCACATGCATGTTTATAGTATGAGATAAGCCCTCTCACCATCGACAAGGTGACAAATTTGACCCGCGAGAGGGATTTTGTCTTGCTGGTATTAATTGTAAGAAAATTATTTGATAACGTTTGCATTAAAAAAAATGGACAAATATTGCCCATTTTTCATGGGTTTACCTTCACCCGCACTGACAAAACTACCCATGGAGCATCAGTCATGGTAACCCATGAGTCAGCAGACAAAATTTGACAGCTCTATCAGTCGAACTCTAACCGTGCTGGCAAAAACAGAGAAGCAACTCCGTTCAGAAGTGTGCGCGTTCAAAGAACCGCACCCCGCCGCGTCGAAAACGGACATTGTGCTGCACTTTGTGGACGCCGGATACGCCCGTTCCGGCATCTACAACATCTTGGCACTATTAGACAACAATCAGAGCATCGAAAGAAAGCCCGGTTCCGGACGGTCGACGACCCTGAGCGACAAGAAGCTCCAAAGGATGCTGAAGAGGAAGACCGAAGAAAAAGTGGCTACATCGCTGCGTGCGCTTGGCCGAGAGGTTGGTTCAACCGGCCAAACAGTGAAAAAGTACCCGGCGAACATGAACATACATGTCAGGATGCGGAAGTCGCGTCCACTGGTTTCGGAGCTACAGGCAATAACGCAGCGGCAGCGGCTGAATAAGATGGTCAATTCGATTTTCCCGGCGAATCGCGACATGGCGGTGGTGATGGACGACGAGACCTATCTCACCCTGAATGGCAACGACTGGCAGGGCACTTCGTATTTTACTTCCCCCACGAAGGAACTGAGCTCCGAGGTGAAGTTCATTTCACACACCAAGTTCCCCAAGAAGGTGCTGCTGTGGCTGACAATCAGCGAGAAGGGGATGTCAAAGCCGCTCTTCTTTCGCTCCGGACTGGCCGTGAACGGGGAAATTTATAGTACGAAATGTCTGCCGGAAGTTGCGTCGTTCACGCGGTGTTCTGGCCGGATCTGGCGTCGGCCCACTTCTCGAAGCGATCGTTGGAGGAGATGGAGCGGCTGAATATCGATGTGGTACCCAAGTCGGCGAACCCGCCCAACGTCGCCCAGCTGCGTCCCATCGAGAATTTCTGGGCCAACCTGAAGCGTATGATCTACTCCAACAATTTTGTCGTGAAAACTGAGGAGGAATTGATAAATAAAACGAAGAAAGAACTCAAAAACATGCCTACACGCATGTTTTTGTCCGCCATGGCGAATGTTCCGGTTAACTGCCGGAAGGTCGCTCGCAAGGGCGCAGGTTTTTTTTTTTGCAAGTAAGCTTAAATAATTACCTTCCATGGGAAATTCATCAAAAGCAATTACCTGTCTGAGCTTTTTTTATGACCATCCGAAAAAAGTCCATTTTTTTTATGCAAAAGTTACAGGAGAACCCCAGGGTTATAATGGAACTAAATGCTTTGTGGTGATTATTGACGTCCCGAATATGTGTACGAAGTAGTGCTGAAAAAACTGAGCAAATTCAAAATAAGTTACAGAATTACTTGGATACAGTACTGGCAAAAATAAAGGGCAAACCCTTGTTTTTCAGTTTTACTATGCTTACATTATTATCACAGCTACATCACAAATCCTTTTCAGCGAAAAGAAGGTATTACCGATGGAATAGCGAAAATTATTTGATAATGAAATACATATTTTATTAGGAAATTTTCAAAATTAACATATTTTGTTATTAATGCTTGGCATGCTAAAACTACACAATGTAAAATGCTACTGGTTTGCACTCAGTAATTTCTACTTAGTACTTTGTATGACCTCTATTGGCATTAATAACTCCTTCCAAAAGACGTTGCAGGCTCTCCACGAGGTTTTGCAAGTAACCCTGGTCGATTGATTTACACGCCACTTGGAGAGATTCGAAGAGTAGAATCTAGTTACGATGGGTTTGTTCATTTATAAATCCAAGATAGACCACAAATATTCAATCGGATTCAAGTCCGGGGACTGTGGAGGACATTCCAATAGTTTGATGCGTAATCCACGGATCCCGTAGTTACGCTTCAAATCGTTATCTTGTTGGAACAAGAATTCGTTTTCCTGCCCAACCTTTAGCAAAGACGCTTCCAGATTTTCAGAGAAGGAATCAATGTATTTGTCGGTAGTCATAATCCTATTGATTTGAACCAGTTCTCCAAATCCTGGCCACGAAAAGCACCCCGACTCAACAAAATTGCCACCTTCGTGCTGAACAGTTTTCTGAATGTTGTTATCCAGAAGTTCCTCACCTGGTTTTATCCATGCTCTCGACCGCTGCTTGGTTCTAAATATCTCAAATTTTCTTTCATCAGACCAAAGAACATTTTTCCAGGAAGCAATGTGTTCGTCTGCATGTTTTTTCGATGATACTAGCCGTTCTTATCTGTTCCGCCTACTGATATATGGACGTCGCACAGCAACTATTTTCTTTAGGCGTTATTTCTGCAATCGTATTGTCGAATTGATCTTGCTGATACGTTTAGAGACAAGTTTTCTTTGATGATACTACTGAACAACGGAAAAGCTCACGTTGACTTTTCTGCCATTTCCCTGTATGAAAGTCTATTCTCGCAGTCTCACACATTGAGTTTTTGCACTTGAAAAGAACTTTTCGCATTATGACTGATCTTAGCCTACACTTTCAATGCACAATGCAACAACGCTATCTTTAGACACATCATTCTTTGTAAAATTAGAAATGGTTATCCGATGTGTGCAATTTATTATTGCCAACGTCTGATATGTATTTTTTGAGAAATACTCCGATTGTAACTCAACAATGAAAGTTTAGCGCAAATTTGTATGGATTTCAAAATAAACCTAAAATATTCATCATTTCCTCCCAACAAGGTGATGTCATGTATTACAGCTTAGTCAAAATATAACTGATTTTGAACAAATGTTAGTACTGTGTAATTTATTATTGCCAGTACTGTATCTACCATAAGAAACAAGGTTAGGATGAAACGCAACTCCCCAGTACAGCCGGAACAGGTAAAAGTATAGGAATTTATCGATTGAAAATATACAATAGCATGATTAGGATAATCAGTGGATATTACAGCTTGATCAAGTGAAGAGGAGAGCCCATTGCTGTCGGACTTAGTTTCCGTATGGGTGGTAGTACATCATCATCAGGAATTTACTTATTGAAAACGTTCCACGTTGTTTTCGACTCAGCATTTTCCGCATCATCCAAACCAATCAGTATACATATGTTACGACCTTTTGAAACACAGCATTCTCAACATTCCCCGGCGACAATGACCCATTTTACGGCCATAAAAAGTACACAAATTCCGTTCGAAGAATGAAGTATAAATTTCAACATCAGTTTTACGGATCAGTCACCGAGAAAAGTAGATTTTCATCTAAATCCCGTCGAGTCGTAAACTTCTAAACACTTAGTGAAAGATTCACACTCGCCAAACAACCAATCTAACCAGGCAGTTTCTTCTTCTTAAAACATTTGCTTTCCATGAAATGAAAATTCGTACATTCCCGGCCGGGTATGCCCGGAAAGCAGAATGGGAGCCGGAGGATGAGGGTGATGAGAAGTTCAATTTTCACACACGCCATACGTAAACACACCCACCCTCGCCGCTGCCGACGCCACCACCACCAACATAGACTGAACTTCTTTAGAAAAAGGGAAGAGTAATCTAAATATAGGCTTGGAAACCATTTGGAACCCGACCGGCAGAGGAAAAGTTGTTATTTTTATACATCGATCGGACGGTCGCCGGTAGCCAAAATTAGAACCGCGCGTGAAACGTTCGTCCCTCCCAACTTTTTCCACTCCGGACTTTTGGATTCTGTCTGATCCCAAGCCTGATGTTTGTTTAATTTCCTTCTTTTTCTTCTTCTTTAATTCATGCCGATCAATGCGGGATCCGAGGCACGTTGTTGCCGAGGGGCCTGATCGTGATTTCCGATCGCAGCCATGCAATCATATGGGGCAAATTTAAATACCGTCGACGCTTCGATCGTGGTCGTAAATTTTTGTTTTGTTTTGCCCGTTCGCCTTCCAAGGTAGAAACAATGCGAACATACATACACGTCTTAGAGGGAAGACCTTTCGGACCCAAAGCCGCGGAAAGACGATATGATTTAATAATTTAATAATAGCTCCACTCAATGCAGAAAGAAGGGTAGCAGACAAACAGAAACTGCAAACATGAAGCGAATAATAGAAAAAAGAGAGAAGAGTTTCAAGGTTGTTTGCAAATTGGTTTGCGCTACCTTTTCGGAGTGTGTTGTTTGTTTGCGAGTTTGGATGCGGTGGACGAGGTCGATGGTAGCAAAAAGGAAGAAAAAAAGAACAAACTTTAGGCTGAAATTAAATTGAATAATAGTAGGGGAAATGTTGGCTTTGGCAATGTTGACTATTCTCAGCACTTCACTAAATGTAATAACTTAGTTATTCAATAATAACTTCGATTTGATAGTGAGACACTGCCTTAATGGACATAAAGGGCGAACACGAAATTATTGCGACACCGAAAATGTCATGCCAATTTTCTTATAATGTTTAGAATCAAACCAAAATTTTAGGGTAGTTTTATACATATATTTACTTCAAAAATCAAAAGAAAAGTTAATCGATGGAGCCTTGAGTGTAAAATTGAACGCATTTTCGCTTGATGCCCTCCATCAAAGTCTTTACAGTGTCATCCGGTACCAGTTTCTCAGTTTTTTTTTTCCATTTTCTCAACATGTCCTTCTCGTCTTTGACTGTCTTCTTGCTCTTCCGAAGTTCCCGCTTCTTCATTGCCCAGTACTGCTCCACCGGGCGCAGCTCCGGACAGTTTGGCGGATTCATGTCCTTTGGGACAAAATGGACAGAATTGGCCTCATACCACTCCAGGACACTTTTAGAATAGTGGCATGATGCCAAATCTGGCCAAAATAGCGGAGCTTCGTCGTGCTGCTGCAAGAACGGCAAAAGGCGCTTCTCGAGGCACTCAGATTTGTAGATCTCGCCATTTACTGTGCCCTTTGTCACGAAAGGCTCACTTCTCAGTCCGCAAGAGCAGATGGCCTGCCAAATGAGATATTTGGAGGCGAACTTCGACATTTTCTTCTTCTTAAATTTGTCGTCCACATAGAACTTGCTCTTGCCGGTGAAAAACTCCAACCGCGGAATTTGCTTAAAATCGGCTTTTATATACGTTTCGTCGTCCATCACACAGCAGCCATATTTTGTCAGCATCTTCTCGTAGAGCTTCCGTGCCCGAGTTTTAGCCGTCGATTGTTGCCGCTCATCGCGGTTTGGGAAGTTCTGTACCTTGTATGTATGTAGTCCAGCTCTCTTCTTTGCATTCTGGACGTAGATCTGCGACATGCCGATCTTTTTAGCCAAATCACGGCTTGAGACGTTGGGATTTGCTTTAATCATCCGCTTCACCTTTCCCTCCGTCTTTTTGTTCTCCGGTCCCGGTTTTCTTCCAGCTCCTTTGCCGTGGTCCAACGTCAACCGCTCCTGGAACCGCTTCAACACTCTGGAGACGGTTGAATGATGAATGTTCAACATTTTTCCCAACTGCCGGTGCGACAGGTCAGGAAATTCCAGGTGTTTGGAAAGAATTTGTTCTCTCGACTCGCGTTGGTTCACCTCCATTTTCGTTGAATCGAAAAACACGACTTCGAGTTTGACAGCATGTAAACAATACACATCAATGAGAAAGTGTGCAAAATTTGGTAGATTTTTACGCAATGGTAAAAGTTATGCCCTGTTGAATGTGTCGCAATAATTTCGTGTTCGCCCTTTAGTTATCTTCAAATCGCCCTTTAGTTATTCTTCAATCGCACTCGAAAATTCTGCTGTTGCTGTTGCCTATAACACTAGTTAACATCATTTATGAACTCGGTAAGCTGATCATAATTTCTAATGTGAAATTTTATGCAGAATTCAAAAATGCCGTCAAAAAAAATTAAAGTACAACAGTTTTCGAGACATGGATAAAAGTTGTTTTTTTTAATAAATGAACAAAAACACATCTACCTAAAATGAAATATCTCCAACGCGTGTTATCCAATTTCGAATATTTTGTCATCAAATGAAGCAGAATTAACACTGATCTTCTGAACATTGCAATATTCTAGGAGTAATAGTTTCGACGCTATTCAGAAGTATATTTTTTTTTTGCGATTTTGTTTGGTGATTTGTAAAAAAAAATTGTGCTAAACATATGATTAATACCAAAACAACGTCGATAAGCATAGTAGCTTAAAGCCAAAGAAAAAACGAAGAAAATAAGGGCTCAATGGTGAAAATCGGTTGAAAAAGTACGGAAGTAATGCTGGTTTTTGGAAAAAGTGCAGAAATGGAAAAACCAGAATTCGAACGAAATACGCCCATCTCTCTCTCTCTCTCTCTCTCTCTCTCTCTCTCTCTCTCTCTCTCTCTCTCTCTCACACACACACACACACACACACACACACACACACACACACACACACACACACACACACACACACACACACACACACACACACACACACACACACAAGCTTTGGTTTACCTACTGTTCTATTGTTTGGTAAGATATTCTGGCACCAAATTTTAAAAGCTATTGGTAACCCTTCAAAACCAAACAAACTGTGCCAGTTCGTTGTTCAGTTATCGGAGTGAGAAAAATGTGCGTTGCGAAACGGGAATTCAAATGCAAAAATGATCCACAAAAGTTTTGTTATGCCTGTGGCGTCTACATTTTTACGACACCGGTTAAATTCACTGCTTCTCTTCAATCTGCGTTCCGTTTTTCATTTTGAAATTTGTCCGGAGAATCTTGATAAACCATGGGTGCCTAACATTCTGTGTAATTCGTGCAAAACATGCCTGGCTAGGTGGATAGCAGGTAAAAGGTATGTATGGCTTACCACTGGTCCCTTTCAAATTTGTTATATACTCTCAATTCTGTCACTGTAAAGCCGCTATTTGTCCTTTGATAAGCCAGTTTTTTGGAATGAACCTTTTTGCCATGCTACGGATTGTTATTTCTGCCTCACCGAAGTTCAACAACATGGCCGCCATAAGTCGGTGCAGTATGCTGATGTGCAATCCGTAGAAAAACCAACTCCACATTCGAATTCAAACCGGTACCCTATTTGCCCAAAACGAAAAAGGGAGTCTTCATTTGAAGATACTGCCCAGCTGGTTAATGAGGACGCAGTTCAAAGCGACACAGAATTTGAAACACAACCATCATTATTTTTCCAAGCGGAACTCAATGATTTGGTACGTGATTTGGAATTGTCAAAACAGAAATCTGAACTGCTTGCATCACGCTTAAAAGAAAGAAATTTATTAGAGCCTGGTGTGACAATTTCGTACTACAGATATCGTGATGAACAATTCGCTAAATAGGGTAAGGGGATGTAATGTTAGCCTAGCTCCTTCATTCGGCCTATGTACCAAATGTGTCATTAATTCAGCGATAATCAACAAAATCATGTTGCGGTATCAGGATGATCGATTTTTTTTCGAAGCAGGTATTGATGGCGCACACCTTATTAGTCAATGTTATAGTTGTTGATTTCCGCCAGGTAACTTTCGATTTCCTTAAACTTTTCTTGAGTTCCTCATCATGATATCACTGGTTAAGCTGGAACAGACCCTTATCTACACGATCTTTGAATAATTTATAATTTGGTTAAATTTAACCTATAAACCGAGTAATGCAGCCAACATGAACAGCAAAGTAGTCACACGTTATTTTGAAAACTTACTATTCACATAGCTAAAATAACAATGATGTTACAAGAAAACTGTTAGACCTTCAATGTTAGCGACATATTTATTTCTATGTTCCCAACTATGGCATGTTGTATGAAAAGCATATTAAAAATGTTGTTACTGGTAAAATTTTCAATAAAAATGTCTGAGTTTCGGTTGTATGTTTTCCAAATGGCTCATCTAAACACAAACCAAAGAAACAAAATCTGTGTAGAGTGAATTATAATGTTTTCATTATCCGTTTGATGGCCGATAAATTATATGTGAGAATCATTTAAGCCTATTTAGACCTCAATTGTTTTGTATAGTTTATTCTTGAAATTTGAGCTGTTGAGTTAAGCCAATACAGAAAAACTCCACCTGGCAACGCCTTAAATCAGAAAATCCAGTTCTAAAAGAAGCAACCGTACGAAGAAAAAAAAAAAATACCCTACATCTCCAAACAAAATAACGCTAGTTTTTGCCGAGATGTAAACGGTTTGTTCGAAGAGTTTGGGGAGCATCACAATACAAGTTGTTTATCGACAGCAGTAAACTGAGTTTGAAGGCTGTTTTACTGCATCAAGGAAACAGGAAACCCTCGATACCGCTGGCTCATGCTGTTAACACGAAGGTATCGTATGACTCAATGGCGCTGCTGCTGAATTTGATAAATTATAAGCAACACTCTTGGAAGATTTGCTCCGATCTTAAGGTTGTTGCCATGTTGACTGGGTTACAACAGGGGTACACAAAATACATGTGCTTTCTCTGTAAATGGGACAGCCGAGCACGTAAGGAGCATTACGTTCAAAAAGACTGGCCAAAGAGGACAAGTTTGACTCTTGGGAAAGAAAACGTGAAATGTGTTCCTCTCGTGGATAAAGATCAAATTATTCTCCCACCGTTACATATAAAACTTGGCCTCTTCCAGAATTTTGTAAAAGCGTTGGAAAAGAATGGACCTGCATTTGAATATCTGAAATCAGTATTCCCAAACATATCGGATGCAAAGATTAAGGAAAAATTGATTGAGGACAAACATTTCTTCGCAGCTTTGGCTCCTGATGAGCAAGAAGCGTGGAAATCATTTCGACTGGTTGTCACGAATTTTCTAGAAAACACTAAAAGTGCGGTTGAAGTTATTGAAAATTTTTCTGGAAAACTATAAGAAAATAGGTAATATTAAATCTAAAAATAACTCATCAAGTTACCCATGTTTCATGTACATAGTATATAACTCCTTGCTCTTCATGACTAAAGACTGTATTCGATGAAATTTGGACACACGCATTAGTTCGTAACTTTTTAGCGTGTGGGTAAAAATTATTGAAATTTTAACTGAATGTATTTCATTGTGTTTTGTCAATTGTGTAATGAGTTTCGTGAAAATCGGTCGAGTGATTTCAGTGATGGCTTCGAATGAAGAAATAGTGCGCCAACAAATTTTGGGCACTCACTTCGAAAACCCAAACGCTTCTCATCGATGGATCGGAAAACAGCTCGAAATCGCACATTCAACCGTATCTCATGTGATCAAAACGTTCAAGGACCGTAAGACAACCAAGCGGAAAAATGGGAGTGGCAAAAAACGTGGCAAATCAAATCCGGAGAAGGCCAGAATGGTATTGAACCAATTTAAGCGTTATCCCAACATTGCGATCAGGGATGTTGGGAAAAAGGCGAAAGTTTCAGTTTGTTTTGTGCAGAAAACAATGAAACGTTCTGGATTACATGTGTACAAGGTCCAGAAGGCACCGAACCGGAGCGATAAACAGAACTCGGTGGCCAAAACTCGTGCAAGAAAACTGTACAGGGAGTGGCTCACAAAACCGTTCTGCATTGTGATGGACGATGAGACCTACATTAAAGCCGACACCAAACAAATGCCAGGACAGGAACACTACGTCGCCACCTCTAAGTTGGCCGTTCCGGAGAGTGTACGGAAGAAGAAACTGTCGAAATTCGCCAAAAAATTCCTTGTCTGGCAAACGATCTGCGGATGTGGCAAAATGAGTCAGCCCTTCATCACCTCTGGGACCGTCAACGGACAAATCTACAAGGACGAATGCCTCCAAAAACGACTTCTGCCCTTCTTGAGATCTCACGATGGCCCGACACTGTTTTGGCCGGATTTGGCATCTTGCCACTATGCCCGGCCCTTCTTAGACTGGTACAAAGATAATAATGTAGTTTTTGTACCAAAAGACGTCTGCCCTCCAAACACTCCGAAACTTCGCCCAATTGAAAAATGTTGGGCAATCATGAAGGCAAAGCTCGTTAAAACTCCAAAACTGATAGAAAATGAACTTGAACTAAAGAAAGTGTGGTTAAAAGTAAGTAAGCAAGTCGGTCCTATCATTGCCCAAAATTTGATGAAAGGGGTCAAGGCAAAGGTGCGGGCATTTGGGTTGGGAGAAGAGGTTCAATAAACCAATGATGTCAAAACTTAACCATTTAGTAGTACTTTATTTCCAGAAAGTTTGAAAAGAATCGGGCGCAAGGAAAATGTTTGGTGACCTATTTTGTGTGTCCAAATTTCATCGAATACAGTCTTTATAGGTGTGAACATGTCATTGAAAATCCATTTCTTCCACTCACATTTGGATTTCTTCCCACCGAATTTTGGCGACGAACGTGATGAGCACGGTGAACGATTCCACCAACAAATGAAGGAAATAGAACGACGATATCAAGGCTTTTGGGACGAATCAATGCTGGGTGACTACTGTTGGTTTCTAGTTAGAGAAAGCAAAACGACGCATAAACGACGAAGCTCAAGTTTGAATCATTTTTAAGTTTTAATAAACTTATTTTAATGAAATTTACTAGTGCTCAGGAATGACAAAAAACGGTATGTGTGTGTGCGTGTGTGTATGTGTGTGAGAGAGAGAGCGAGATGGGCGTATTTCTTTCAAATTTCTGTTTTTTCCCGCATTTCTGCACTTTTTCCAAAAACCAGCATAACTTCCTCATTTTTCAACCGATTTTCACCATTGAGCCATAATTTTCTTCGTTTTTTCTTTGGCTTTAAGCTACACATGCAATATATTTTTGTTGTTGACGTTATTTTGGTATTAATCACATGTTTAGCACAATTTTTCTGACAAATCTCCAAACAAAATCGCAAAAAATGATATATATTTATAAATAGCGCCGAAACTATTACTCCTAGAATATTGCAATGTTCAGAAAATCAGTGTTAAAATTCTGCTTCTGTTGATGACAAAATATTTGAAATTGGATCACACGCGTTGGAGATATCCCATTGTAAGTAAATGTGTTTTTGTTCATTTGTTAAAAAATCAACTTTTATCCATATCTCGAAAGCTGTTCTACTTTAATTTGTTTTGACGGCATTTTCGAATTCTGCATAAAATTTCACATAAGAATCATCAGTCGAATTATAAAGTTCATCACTTTTGATTTATTTTGTAAACTAGTGTTATCAACGTAACTTAAATCTTCTAGAAATCCTAGCTGGGAACAGTTTAGACTAGCTGGGAACAGTCTTCAGAGGCTTGTAAGCTGATATTTACGATAGCGATTAATGCAATTAGTTTTTGTAACCATCCAACCAGCTGATATTCATCAAGTTCTGCCATTTAGCTTCATCGAAATAGGTACTTCCTCTATGTCCAAATCGCAAAACTCACGCAAGTTCCAAATCGAAACACTCCGCACACCACGTTGTGTACATTCGTGTCGGACTAGTATTAACCTAATCGCCGAGTTTTGAAATGCCGGTTCCGATCGTTTCGTCTCATCTAACCCCAAGATAACTAACTGCACACATCATACGTACGGAGGTACGTTCTCATGCATGCTTGCTAGGCTGCGTGAAGTGACTAATTACCAACCCGTGCCTTTCCACAGGCACAGGAAAATGTAGGTTTGCCGAATTAGCATTAGTGCATGTCGTCCAACCAAACCTGCCGGGAAATAAGTTCGCTCGGGGCTTGAAGAAATGACGGGCAGAACACACGCCATCTGATTGTCTGGTTGTCTGCCTGGTTACCTCCGCTATGGACACGTAGGTATGACCACACGGTGCGTTGCGATATGCCGTGGTTTTGCATTTACTGTTTGTACGTGACAGGCTTAGCGCCCCGTGTGCTTCAAAATTGGCGTGCGCCATAACAACAGCGGAAGCAATTTTTCGAAATCAAGTTCTGCTTTTATTTTGACGTTGCGTCGTCATCCTATCGTTTTTCGCTTTGAATGACGTGGCGTGCCGCGAACGGGGAAACAGGTCAAGGATGTTTGACTTTGTTTGAATGCAAACTAGCTTGACTTTTATCTTTAATCTGTTCTCGACGTTTCGGATGCTTTGTAGGACTCTTCTTAAGGGTGAGCAAGTTGAAGTTCACTTAATCATAATCGAGAGTGACTCGAGAAGAAACAATAACAAAAACACTTCCCAGAAGCTTAATTAACTTTCACTTTTCTACTATCCAATCAACAACCATGTGCATACGGAGAGAAAACGAGACAGAGAACAACCGCCAGTGTATGCAATTATCTTAATGAGTGCCTGGGTGGACTTCGCTCTACGATCTATTCACTGATAAGAAGTAACATACATGAATCGAATCATCAACGTTCCATTTTTCTGATACTGAAAATTGTAGCTCTCGGCAAAGCCATATTTACTTTTGATATCTCGTGCCGGATCTAGTGTGCTGACAGATGAATAGACGAGAAGTGTAAAGTGTTGGTGGCTTGAGCGCCTCAGCTCGTCATAACCTTCCGTTGCCGCTAGTGATGAAGTTATTAACTGGATGACTCCAACGACGATGACAACGGCATGCAGTGCGGAAAGCGAAAAAAAGTCACATTATTTGCATATAATGGGATTGCTTGAAGTGATTTGCACGAAATCGAAAGTAAATGAATAATGGATTCAACTTAGGGTTTTGTCGGTAAAGTTTCAGTTTGATTTTTCATAGAATGATGAGCTGATTAGATACCATTTTCTTGTAATAAAGGGTAATGAGAGATTAGTTAGACGATTTTGGTTTTCTCATACTATTGATGTCTTACGTTAACATATCTTATTCCTTAATTGACTATTTAACCTTAAATTTTGACAAAACATTACAGTTATGTGCCTGAAATATTTGTTCTACTCGCACCAAACAAAGAGATCAACATGTTAAAAAAAAAAAAAAAATTTTTTTCCCCCTATTAAAAAAAATAAACACTTTTTTTCCACAAAAAACCTACTTCCATCATTTTCAATATTTTTTTTAAAAAAAACCCCCATTTTCATTAAACAAAAAAATCCTCCCACAACACTTTGAAACACTTTTTTTTATTTTTTACATAATAATAATAATAATAATAATATTAATAATGTTGAAGGATCTCATCGACATTTTTTGTTGTTCATTCTTCTGTCCAACTTAAAGGCTGTAAACCACCTTCATACAGCACAAATAAGAAGAACGCCGATCGTTTGTTTTTTTCATTTATTATCGAGATTTTCAGCCCTGGGCTGGTTCATCTCCCGTCGTAGTCACTGAAATACCTTTTGGGTATTTTCGTAACTTGTCCGGGGGTGAGATTCGAACTCGTGACTTTGGCGTAAGAGGTATTGATATTAACCACTACGCCGGGTACCTCCGATCGTTTTCTTACCAAACGAGATTAAATGAAAAGTGGAATATCGCCAAACCATTGGACTGGACCCCGCTCAAATTGACGCTGCTTATTGTATGTAAGAAAGTAAGTCACTGTTCATTGAGTTTAAGTTCAAGATTGCAAGGATCGCTGTCGAAAAATTTAATTTTCTATTATGAAAATGGAGAGCATACAAAAGTATGAATGTCGTATACCAGCGAATATATACAAAATGTACGTGATTGTTCTGGTGCCAACGAAAACGTTTTTTTTTTTTCTTTCGAAACCGACATTGCTCACAAGTTTCACTCTAAAATATGACCCAATGCAAACTTTGAGCTCAATCGGACAAGGTGTAGGGCTGCCTCTAATCGGTCAAAGTTTTAAATTTTTTGCCAATAAACATATTCCCCAAAGGAAAAATTTAAATTGATGTTTGTTTTTCGAGGCCAAATGACTTAAAACTTAAGACTTAAGACTTGATGTAATTAAAAAAAAATGTTTTGAAAAAATCTATATTTTCCTCTAAGAAATTTTTTGGGACGTTTTACTTGCCCAAAATATTTCCCTATGTCAAATTTGGGCTCAATCGGACATGGACATCGGAAAACTTTGAAAACTTTTCGAATTCATATTAATTATCGGAGCAGTTGATGAAATTCCTAGGGAATGTTCATTCACTATCCAAAACAACATTTTTCAATTGGAGTGTAATATTTTATTGGGATGGTTATCGCATTAGGGTGGTTATTGCTTTAAATACTTCTCTATATTTTTGTTTTAATTATTCAGAAAATTCAACCTTGGGAATTTTATTGTGGGCAAAAATGGCATTACTTTGACCGATTAGAGGCATTCCTCAACTGTTTGCAATTGAGATTAAATTATGCATAGGGTCATATCTTGTGGTAATGACACTTTTGAGCCATATCGTTTCTTGGAATTTCATAAAAAAAATTTCCATACATTCCATACCCAAGTAGCACACTACGACCATAATTAGTTGTAGTAACTGAATTATGACTTAGCAAGTCATATTTATGTTATCTCAACCTACTGGCAATAAGTGTGCTACAAGGGTACCCAAGTAACATTTCCAAAAACATCCAGCTTTATAGTTTAATCAACAAGTTTTATTAAAGTTTTATGAAAGCCACTAGAAATCAATTTGGTTTTATTATGGCACCAATAGGTGCCAATAGGCTTCCTATTTTAGTCAGGTTTATGAGAACCAACACAGGTTGTTCACAACGATCTTAAGACCATGTTTTCTCAAATTCCTTTTACTCCTATCAAAGGTTTCATTATGACTTTATGAACTCGAACAATGCTGTTTTGAAATGCCGTTTTAGGACTCATTCATATTATCTCATTATGGTCAGTTGAAAAAAGCATTTTAGAACCATTTTGCCTCCAGCCAATGCCTTAAACGCCAAATTGGCATAGTGGGAAGTTACCAAATGACTAAATAGCTTTATAGTAGACATTGCGAAGATAAATTGGCTTTTTGGTAAAACTGTGATTTTTTACAATCACCCTATTGAAATATAAGAAATAATTGAAATGCGGACAAATAAATGCACCAAATTTTAAATGTAATGAAAATGAACTGTAGATCGGCAACCTAATTCGGAATTCTTTTAGACCTTATTGAGTACCATAAATTTTCAGAAAATTCATAACTAATTCATCGAATATATTTCTTTTAATTTTGTTTTTGTTGTTGTAAACTCGCATAATTTCCGAGGTGCATTAATTTTCGGCTCTTATTGTGCCAACATTCACTATAAAATTGAATGCGCAATTGATTTGAGCACCAAACCTTTTTTGATATTAAGTTATCAAACAAAATTTCCCGCAACACGAGAACTTTTTTCTTAGATGTTATTTAATGCTAAATGAATCAGAAGAGCAGAGAATCGAACAAAGCAGAACAACAAAAACCAACCATGATATCCCAGTGAAGTTTGACAGCTGTGGCCTTTTGGCCGCATGCTGGTTTTCAAGGCAGCCAATAGGTTTTATGAAGGTTCTCAAGTGGTCGTAAGATCTTTCATTAGGACATTTTCAAAATCTATATGGTCTTATAAAGGTTTTATTAACTTTTCACAGCCGTCTATAGAGTGGGCCACTTTGTACAAATTCCGGCTTTACAGAAGCATAGAGGAGGTGTTGGTAGAGAAAACAGTTTTGAGTGTAGTTTAATCAACAAAACCGGGAGAAGTACTACAGTGACGGACAATACAGTAAGACCAAAGCCTGATTTTCATACAAAACAGTCATGTTCATTTTCTCGAGAACCAATTGAGCTGAAATTTCGGCTGTGGTCCAGAAGTAGCCTAAATTCTCATCTGCATTAAATCCATCATTATTCATTCACCACTTTAAAAGTTACAGACACCGCATACGACAAGACAATAAGACCACTTTTTGATTTCCATAAACGATGCAAGAATTTGAGAATCTGAATTTTGATTATTGATGCACGGGTCATTTTAATATCAGTATACTATAGATTGTAATTCACACTCATCAACATGGCCTAATCTATGGATATCAGAAGGAGGTCTTATTGTTTTGTCGTAGGTGGTGTCTGTAGTTTTTGAAGTGGTCAATGAAAAATTATGAATTTATTAAAGATGAAAATTCAGGTTATTTCTAGACTATTGCCAAAATTTCATTTCAATTACTTCACGGGAAAGTGAAAAACAAGCCTCCAAACATGACCATTTTGTATGAAAAGCGGACTTTGGTCTTATTGTAATGTCCATCATTGTGTATGGCTGGAATAAAACTAAATTTGTTACTTGGGATTGGCACTCTAGTGTATATGACCGCAGGTTTCTGACAATTAGCTAAAGTTAGAACTGAGAAAATACGAGAACGTGAAATGTGTGAATGAAAAAACGAGCCATCCCAATATAACGAAAAGAAATGAGCTATCTTGTCATTCTTTAACCATCATGCACTCAAGAGATTTTTTCTCATGGGATTTTGCCTCCTAAAATCCTCAAATGTTAGACAAGCAATCAAATTTAAATTAGCCAAGCAACCATATGTTATCGAAAGGGTGAAAAAGGCATTCGAAGGTTTGCGTCGAAAGTAACAATAATATCAATAAATGTAATTGTTTTGATGACCAAAACACAGTCGCGTTCTATCATGGCGAAAAAATCGATGAGATTATCAGGTGTATTTCGGTAAACATCGCATGATATTTTTCATAGAAAATGACATTTGCAAGCCACGTATACAGATTTACATGGATGTGAAGAAGGAAATCTACACCTGTGTAGCGAATATGATTCGGTTGCGGAACATTTTCTATGCCAGAAATAAGAAGAAATGTTTCCTATATAAAGACCCGGAAGGAACATGGAAAACAACACCAGAGTGAAAAGAAAAACAGAAAGAAGACGCGCGAAACCACAGCAGGTATAGTGGTAAACAGACACTTTAGAAGCTGTATTTAAAAATATGGCGTATGATGAAATCATGGTGGTGAATTTTTGTTACCAGTTTGCCTAACATTGTATTCTGCGTACTCTTATATACACGGTCCGGCAATTGAACTGCTACAAAACATTTAAAGCTATTACAATATTGCACATAAAATTACTTATCTCTTAAATCGGGCTTCCTCTTGTTGCTTTGTTTAGCCAAAGTCTTAGCTGTAAGCAAGCGTGCAAGTTGTTTTCGCAATCGTATTACAGCCTGAAAAATGGATCTAAGGACTGTATCGAAAATAAGTTATTCACATTTTTTTTTTCAAATCATATAAAAAATGATGTTTTATTCAAGCAAATGGATGATTCCTTGTTGTACGGGATTGAACTTGAACATTGTTAAGACCGGATGAAATTGATATTATTCTTTCGTGAATTTGAGAATTTTGGACAAGTGTCACATCACATTTTTTGGACGCCTTAGCCCACATTTTTTTGAACTCCTGCATATTCTCAGCTGCTTTACCAGTCTTTTTGAATACCCTCTTCACAATCACCCAATAGCGTTCAATGGGCCGATTTTGGCGGACTGATGTCTTTCTCAACGAAATCTATACCCTTTGCCGTGAGCCAATTGAGAGTTGTTTTGGGGTAATGCGCCGACGTTTAATCCGGCCAAAACAGTGGAGGGGTACTATGCTTCTGATATAAAGACAACCATCTGCAGACACTGAGATCGATAGATTTCCGCATTGATTGTTCCGGTGGTGTAAAAAATGGTAGACTTCATACCGCAGGAACATATTGCTTGCCATACCAGCACTTTTCGACCAGAATTCTCCACTTGAATCGACCTGTCTGCATCGATTACCCTCTCCTACGACGGCAATGTAATATTATGGACCTGGAAGACTTTTTGAGTCCTCTTCGACATAGGTCTCGTCGTCCATCAAAATACATGCATCCGGTCGCTGCAAAATTCGCGAATACAATTTCCGAGCCCTTGTTGCTGTGCGTTGCTTCTGTTCTGCACTTTGTTTGGCGATTTTCTGCTTCTTGTAGGTGTTCAGGTTGTTCTGTTTTTTGATACGTTGAATCATTCCGACGCTGGCTCTCGCTTTATTGTCTAAATTACGTATTGATTTGTTCTTCCGAATTAGAGCTAACGCTTTTTGATTCAGTTTAGGGTTTTAAGATCCTGGTTTTCTACCTCTTCCTGGCAGTTCGTCCAAAGAACAGTGTTCCCCAAACTTGGTTATGATGAATTTTACACTCACGTGATGAATTCCAAAGCGATTCGCCAATTGTCGCATAGTTAAACCCTTTTCACGTAGCCATGTGTCCAAACCCTTAATTTTCACGTCTTTTTCAATGCGCGACATCTTGAAAACGAAACGAAATGCGCGACATCTTTAAACCGTGCAAACAAGTAAACACACGAAAGATGGCAGCATGCTATGATGAACACATTGAAACCATCACAAATACACGCGTACAACGCAAATTTATGTGAATAGCTTATTTACGATACATTCCTCAGAAGAACAACGTAGTGCAGCTATTGTTTTGTTCAAGGCAGGAAAAGGAACAAGGATACCCGAGCAAGAGATAATAACATATGAATACCTAATTTTGATCTTGATAACTGGCCTTGGTATTATAGAGCTCAGATTAGGAGGTAAACTACCTAAACAAAATACCTCAGAATTGCAAGCAAAATGTCTCTCGAATAACAAAACTTGTTATTTCGGATATCTGGGAATACCTAAGAGGTACTATATTGGTATTGTCTTACCTCAATTTGGTATTCGCATAACATTATGGGAACAATTTTATGGTATTATCCTCAGGTATTTTACCTCTTAATCTGAGCTCTTAAATACCAAGGTCAGTTATCAAGTTATTGGTTCCTGCTCGGGTATTGTTCGGGAGCTAGCTAGTTAGTGCGTGTGCAGAAGATTTGTAAACCGTACAATCAAAAGGTACATGGTGACTGGCTCTACTATAAAACGGTATGGTGGTGGACGTCAAGTCACAGCAACTAGACCTGCCATGGTAAAAAAGGTGAAGAAGCGTTTGCAAAGAAATCCGCGTAGGAGTGCCATTCAACTGACGAAAGATCTTCATACATTAGATTGCAGTATCCTACAGCAAAAGAAGGAGCAAGTGATATAAGCTAAGGCTACAAAGGACCGCGAAAAAAAGTTGGAAAATATCGTATTTACGGACGACAAGCTCTTCACTATTCAGCAATTCGAGAACAAGCAAACAGAAAAATCCCGGAGAAGTTCCGATGTTTTGACCGGCATTCGACGACAAAGACCTGCTTCAGTGATGGTTTGGGCTGAAATTACCCAAAACGGATGCTCATTTTGGTTTAACACCTTGGTTTTTCCAACAGGACTCCCCACCGAAACAGCGAAACAAACTCAATTATGAATTGTAGAACATTTTCTAGGATCCATTTCCAGCAAAGCGGGCCAGCAAATTCGCGTAACTTGATTCCAATGGACTTTTATGTATGCAGTATGTTGGAGGACAGGTTCTGCTCTAGCAAACATAAATGTTTGAGAAACCTGAAGAGACATCTAGTGGCTGAATGAGATCTAATACCAGAAGGACACCTGCGGGCAGCATACCCTAGCAAAGGAAAATAACAAGCTTGTATCATATAAGTAACAAGTTCTGTTATCCAAGATATCGTTTTGATTTCCGCTGTTATCGTATAACAAATTTAGTTACCACCATTGGCAAATTTTGTTATCATATGTTATCATTTTCAACATACATTTTTCTACGAACGTTATTAGGCAAATGCAAAACAATGAATATTACCAGCATATTTGAACAAGAAATTATGCTTTTTATCAAAACAATTTTTTCAGATATAAGCATGTGAATTTGATTTCAAATTGATAACATAATTTGATACTATTTCAATAAAGTTGCTTACAATACAGGATTTGTTATCAAGATGTACACCGTAATAACAAAATAAGCTATTATTATGATGTTCAATGAATTTTTTTTTTTGCTATTAATTCATTTATTTTGGCTGTTTATTCAGCCTCAATGATAACATATTCAGTGATCAAAAAACGATAACCTGGTATTAGATTTTGTTATCAATTTGGTTTAATCCTTTGCTCGGGTACAATGCGTTTCTTGGTCGCTTAACCCGGTCAGGCCTAAGGGGTCAAATATGACCCCTAAAGAAAAGTGGATGCATAGCATAACAGACTGAATAAAAGAGTACACTGTCTTCTTTGTTCTACATCAATTCTTCTATCTAAAAAAAAATAAAAATTGTATGAGGCCTAACTAACGACCTAGAACATCCTGAATATAAAGAAGTTCAGAAAAAACAATGCCATTTTAATAGTGTAAAGCGTTGTTTTAGAATATGGTACATATGCATACGTTATATTAAATTCTCGTTAATAAACGATAAACATTTTTGTAGTTTTCTGGGATGTTCTAGGTTATGCAAAATATAGTTGAGTTCAGAACTTCAGAACAGTTGGTACAGTGGCTTTAAGGGCTATATAAGGTTACGATAAGTATTCAAACATACTGAATGAACCTTTTGGAAGGTAAACATTCATTATTTGATAACTTTATGATGTTCTAGGTCACCCAAACTGTCCTTGAGTTCAGAACTTAAGATCTACAGTAGTAACTATAGCTTTTTGGGCTATACAAAGTTACTCAACGTATTCAACCATATTCCGTAAATTTTTTTGATCGTAAAAAAAACATTATGAAATAAACTGCGATGATCTAGGTCATCCAAACTGTCCTTGAGTTCAGAACATAAGATCTACAGTTGTAACAGTAGGTTTTTGGAGCATGAAAAGGGACAATATGTAATAAACAATATTCATTGAATAGTGTGGAAGATCAACAGACATAATGTGACAATCTTGGGATATTCTAGGTTTTCCAAACTTTCCTTAAGCGTAAAACATAAAATCTACAGTTGTAACAGTTGTGTTTGAGCTATAAAAGGAGACGATATGTATTCAAACATATTCAATGAATCTTCTGGAAGGTCAACAGTCATTTTATTTTAACATTGTGATCCTCTAGGTAATCTTAACTATCCTGGAGTTTAGAACTTGAAATCTACGGTAGTAACAGTAACTTTTTGGGCTATACAAAGTTACGTCACATATTCAAGCGTATTCAGTGAATATTTTGGAAAGAAAATATACATAAATAGATAATCTTGGGATGGTCTAGGTCGTTTAAACTGTTCAAACTGGATTTACAGTTGTAACAGTAATTTTTAGGCAAGACAAAGTTACAATAAATATTCAAAAATGTTCAATTAATATTCTTAGAGGTCAACAAGCATTATAAAGTAATATGACATGTTCTAGGTCATCCAACTATCCTTGAGATCAGAACATAAGACCTATATTTGTAACAGAAGCTTTCTGGGCTATGCAAAGCTACGATGTGTATTGAAACATATTCATTGAATATCTTGGAAGAACAACAGACATTATGAGATAATCTTTGGATGTTCTAGGTCCAAACTATCCTGGAGTCTAAAACCTAAAATCTACAGCTGTAGCTGTAGCTTTCTGGATTAAACAAAGTAACAATATGTATTTGGCCAAATTAAGGGAGTCTTCTGGCAGGTCAAAAAATTAATGAGATATCTTTGAATGTTATAGGTCAGCAAAACCGCCATTGACCCTTGAGTCAAGTCTATTCCTTTGCTGCTCTGAAGCTTCAGAAGTTGAACTTCAAAATATGATACATGGTGGATTTTTGACCCTTGAATATACATACAACTTTGTCGAACAAACCATTCGTCGAGTACAAATATCCATCCAACGATCGTCGTGGCGAATGGAAAACGAATGGGACGCTTCTCACGCCGTGGATTGTAGCGGCAATGTTTTGTTCGACAAAGATGTTGGTAGTTATGGTCAAGCACAACAATTTCATGGCATATCATATTTTGATGTTCAGCTTCTGAAATGAACTATCCGCTAGTGAATGGATACGAGTGGGAAATTGGCGGCCTCAACACAAGTCATAAGTTTTCAGTTATAAAAAGTTTACTATCAAGAAGAAGCGATGAACATGGTTGAATACATATCGTAGCTTTGTATAGTCCAAAAAGTAACAGTTACAACCGAAGATCTTAAATTTTGTACTCTAGAACACTTCGAATGGCATGTAATATCTCAAGATTATCTCATAATGTCTGTTGGTCTTCCAGGACATTTATTTAATATGATTGAATACATATCGTAACTTTGTACAGCGGATAATGCTACTGTTACAACAGTAGATCCTAAGTTCTAAACTCCAGGACAGTTTGAACGACCTAGCACATCTTAAAAAATGTTTCCTACTTTTTTCAATTATTTCTATGTTATTGAGCACCAAGTCAATCAGAATACACCAAAGTGCTTGTATAATAACGCTTGGAAGAAATTCTCAGAGGTGGTCTTCTTGAATTTTATTGTTGATTTTACAAACAGTGAACTGTTTCAAGCGACTTGTTGTAAATATGCAATAAAATAGTTTTGTTTTGTTGAATTTTTTTTTTCAATTTAGCACTTACAGGATTTGCATGTTGCCGGGCACTGCATATATGATGATACCTCGTTTTCCATAAAGAGGTTTGGTATACGGACGTTTGTCATACGGATGTTTTGCCGAATGGACGTTTGGCCGAATGGATGTTTGGCCGGATGGACGTTTGGCCGAAAATTGTCTATTAGCATAAATGTATTGCAGAGAAAAGGAAATAAGAATCTAAAATAGTATTTTCAAACGCATTACATCTAAGATTGCAAGAACACAACTGAACAATGAAATGATAAAATTACAGTGACAGAATCGTGGTTTGCAAAAGCATGGCACTCTTAGCACGAACATTTTCGATCATTCAAAAGTCTACTTCATTCCAAACAGCAAAATGTTTCCATGACAACTATGAACTGTTGACGTAGTGTTCCCGACCAGAAGGGCATAACATAAAAATATCAAAATTATAACAAACCTTGTTACGACTATCTGATTATGATATAAATTTGTTAAAAATGTTTTCATCTGAATAATTGTGTAACATACTTATAACAAATTAAGATAGAATACCCTGGGAGGCACAATCTGCGTGAAGAAATAGATTAATTATAACAATAGCTGATAAAAGTTTGCTACATCGTAACAAAACTGTTACAAATTTTGATTTGTTTAAGTTATGTCTATATCATAGTTTGCTAATAATTTGTTACCTCTTGAGGATTTTTTGTAACATTTTTTGTTATTTTAACTACATCCGCGATCTAAATTCTAACAACTTCTGTTATAAAAAAGGCATAACTGAATAACAACACTTGAAATAATTTTGTTATTTCCTTCTAGTCGGGTTGCCCCAAATTTTGGATTTTTTTTGAAAAGAATAATTCACAAGAGCACCCCCCAAAAATATATCGGGAAAATCAATATTCGACAGATATTCTCTTCACAGTTCAAGATGTTTGCAGTCCAGCCTACAAATGGTCGAAATATATCAAGAATATTATCGTATCCCGGGCCTTTTGTTATGCGGAGAGAATCAAGCAAACAACCTTCTTTTGGGTCAACGGATACCGGGATTGTGGCGGTTGGCTCGAGTTTTTGGTGCGCATCAAAGGATCTTCTTTCAGTTTACTATGCGCGAGGTGAAGTGCAGAAAAAAAATTTCTCGTTTTGTCTAATCCATGGCAGGTATGAGTTTCTTGATGGATCTGATCGTGATAGTGAAATAAAATAGGTCAATGTATATTTATGTGTATTCTTCATTCAAATTGTGAAATTCTCATATACTTGTCCCATTGGTTTTGCTTTAGTTTGATCATATTATCTCTCACCATGTTTTGATAACCGTCAGCCATTTTGAGGCTAGATTTTTCTGAGAAAATTTATTGTAACTATTGTTCAAAAGGACGAATAACTCATTTAAGAAAAGTTGAAATTTAAAATCAGATTGTACTGTGAAATGCCATGCCAAGTAGATTTAGGATCCGAAGCCATTTAGCCAAATATCTTTTAATCATTTGATTCCAAACAACGTCTCAAAAGTAAAATAAGAAAAATGCAATTTTTAAAGCTCAAAATTATCAAATATTAGTTTCTCATATAATTCACCAATCGGCTCAAAATTTCTCATATTGAAATGCATGAAATCATGAGAATTACCTTTGTTTGATCAGTGAAACTCCAAAAAACTGCTCATGTTTGAAAGAAGGAAAAATCTCACATAAGATTTTTATACCGGGCAAGCGCTTGAATCAAAAGTTCGCTTTTGGATACAGGAATATGCTTCGTCAAATATGCAGTGCTTTATTTCGTTGATCAGTAAACCTCGAAAGAACTGCTCATGTTTGAAAGAAGGAACAATCTTACAAAGAGTAATAAACTGGGCAAGCGCTTGATTCAGAAGTTTGCTTTCGAATACAGGAATATGTATCGTCATAGAAGGCCCATGTGCAAAGAATCAAACGAAGGTATCTTTCGGAGGAACTGCAAATTTCTTCAAGATTATAAAAAATAATGACCCATTCTGCCTAGCTGTTTAACATAATACATATTTCCACCTAAAATCAGGAGTCTACGATTTTATCAAAACATATTCAAACTTTTCATGTGCATGGGCAAATGGCCGAATACCATTTTTCGCTTTTTGAACATACAAATTTCGTCTTTTGGTGAATTGATATAGTTGAAACTTAATTAGAATGCTTATTACTGCAAATTCGCTTACATATTGATAAACTCTAAGTGTAATAAGTCTAGAATATCGGGATTCTATCTAATGCGTTCGAGAACGTTTTTTTAGTTCCTTATTTCCTTTTTTAGATTTAATGCGTTTGAAAATACTTTTTTAGATTCTTATTTTCTGTTCTCTACAATACATTTATGCTAATAGACCATTTTCGGCCAAACGTCCATATGCCAAACGTCCCACCCCTGTATATATGGTGTGAGAGCACTAATAACACCGACACACCCGTAACGCTGATAGATCACGTTTTCGATGTACGTTACGGAGTATCAGATCTACCACCGAACCCTAGTCCGAATTAATTCAAACTAGGGAACATATTTGTTGTTGTAGTTAAAGGAATATATATTAGTCCTTATTACATTTTATGTCTTGTGAAAAGTGACAATACTTGGATTGAGCTACCGAGGAAGAGCTAGGAAGAAGGATAACAACATCATTTATGTGAATTCTCATTTTCTATTTGGTGATCTATAGTTTGAAGTGGTCAGGACTAGGGTTCTGATGCATGGTCAGTATGCATTGTTTGTTTTCTTTGTAATGAATCCAGTTTTGAATGATAAATTGAATGTCTTAGAAGAGGGCTCTCACTCCTCAAAGGGTTTAAATAGCGGAAACTTTGAATAAAACTCGATTCATTGCCAACAAAACAAATAATGATAAGTGTGACAACACCGAATACTTCATCATTTCTCAATAGTGTTGAAGTAACTCGACATGCACTAAACAAAGGATACGGCATATACTACAATAGATCAACTCAAAAAATACAATTCTAGGAATACTTCGATAGTGGCCATGTATACAGTTCCATGTTGCCTTATGAATTCTAACTAATCCTTAGTTTATCAAAAAAATCGACTCACCTTTATCTACGTACGGCTTCTATTGCTTTTAGTAACACTCAGAGTTGTACGTTGTTTGCCGTGCAACAGGGGGAATTATTGTCCTAGAATGAAATGAAACAAAAACACATTTATTAGATTTGTCCTATTTGATAATTTTCAATTTTAAATGAAGTTCCATCGCAAGGCTAATTCGTGTAAACAATTGACGCTTCATCACGCTTAAAAACAACAACAACAAATTCAGATGCTCATTTACTACGTCGCTTCAACAAAACAATCCACCCCACTACCGACTAAACGCCTGGTTTACGAGGTGCCATTAAAACTCTCCATATGCATAGAATTTACTCCTCAGACCATTTCATGCCTCACCAACTACTACTGGCAAGAGTCATAGAACGCAAAGCAAGTTCGTTGATAAGGGCCAACTGCTGTTTGCGTTTAATTTCCGACTGACGACCGTCGACGATACCGTACTTGGGCCATACCGGGCCGGGGTTAAATGGCTGTATAAATTTTAAAGCTTTCTGTCTCGTTACACGGTAACATTGTAACTTGAAAGAAAAAAAAAGAAGGTTTAAACCCTATTAACCTTGAAACGTAGCCGTCGGCGTATGCTATGAAGAAAAGATTCAAGGTTGCCGCCACTACGCGGCAAGACTTGAAGAAAGCAACCTACGATGATTTTATCTTCCAATTATACGGTATCAACATATCATAATGCATTCGAAGTGAATTGATCCGCTGATTTAACTCGAATCAATCCAGTCGATTGAGATTATCCGGTACGTAGCTAGCTGTCGTTCGGGAAGCCATCTGACCATTTTGTCCGGATCATTACGGTGGCAATATTTTAATCCTCAGACCAACCGCAATCTTCATCCGGCTATTTTTATCTTCTGCGACCGCTCAACAGGGCTACTGGTCTGCACGCATTGCCGATTGATACCATTGCGTTTGAGTTGTTCGAAGATTGTGGTTGATTCGTGATACATCAATGAAGATAAGATAGGTTTTATGATTTCTCTCGCATCGTGCCTCTTTCTACATGCCTACTTGTCCAGCTGTGTAGATTGTCAATGACGACGGCGGCATCCCGCAAAGGAAAGCCTTCATCAGTTTCAATTAATTTTCCCATCATAAATGGACGAGCATTAAGCTCGATATCGTTTTGAACAGGTTTCGGCATCCAACTGGATGTAGGTTTATGAATCGAAGTTCGTTGTGGTTGGATCATCTGCTTGACCGAAGCCTCTAATTTATTGATTGCTTACTCCACGGAAGCGTAAGCGGGAAGATTCTCAAGCATGCAATTATTCGATTACATTGTTTGCTGATGAAAGTACCTCACTGCATTATTTGCTACTTGATTGCTTCTCAATCACACGAATGAACGACCATCGTCGAAGGCGTTCGATGGGAACAACATGTGCAAATCTCTCATCCTCATCATCGCCGGTCCTTCAACGGGCAATCAATCCACTCGATGTAGCTCAGTATGGAATTCAATCAACCATGGTGCGTGACTTGACTTTGGAGAGCCCTGGCAGATGCCTTCCAGCATCGTAGAAGTCGTCATGCTTAACTGTTGACTAATTGGTCGACTTGATTAGTGGACGTTTTGACGATGATGACCCAATGAATCCTTCTCGTTCTCTGTGTGTAGGTCAACCGGAATGCAATGGAATAGTTGGTTGCATTGATCATCGGGGGCTCTGGCTGGCAACGGTTGCTGTTAATGTATCCATCTAACGAAGCTGATTGCCACCCACGATATTATGGGAAAGTATTTCCCTTTTCGTTTTTATTTTGGTTGATGATTGAATTTGGAAGTATTAACTCAATTGAAAGACGCGGGCTTCAAATGGTGAGTTTACACTTCGAAGGAGGGTGCGACCGACCTCTGGTCCTCACAAGTTCCTACCTCACGCCTCCACGAGTCATATGATCAGAAAAGACTGCCAGCTGAAACATGGAGACGCTGGTTGGCGTAGCCTGGGCAATGTTGTCATTTTGACAATAGCGAAGTGAGAGGGTGCGAGTGAAGACCGTGTACCTTTAAATCAAGTTATATATCCATACCTGTAAATCATATCATATTATTTCCCATTTTAATTTAATTAATAATTTCAGCACGTTTTGGAATCATCTTTGCATTCCAAAACCATTTAGGAGCCTGGAGCAACATGACAAGCATTAAAGGCTCTATTTGTTTTTCAGCATTTCAACATAACATTTAATTTAATTTGCACTACTGAACTTCAACTAAACTATATTCATAAAAGACTGGCATGTACTTATAAGCAGTGCAGGATTATTTTTGAACATTGTGTTTAGTGGAATTATGGTAAGATAAGCCATTTATTTCAGAAATCATCCAACCGGGCTCTTCGATCACTCTAATTGCTCTCGTTAAAATGTAACTAGAACGGTATAAAGAAGAATTTTAACAACATGTCCTATAAAATAATATATTTCATTGAAACTTTATCTTTGATATTTGGAATGATCTATTCTCTTTTCAACTTTTCCAGGACTAGTAGAATATTAATACATATCTAATTTTTTTTTCAGTAACAATCTAGTGGATGTCAGATATATTTTGTACATACTGTAGCCGCTTTTACATGGTCGAGTAATTTAATTTGTGTATTTTAAAGCATATGAGCTACTTCAGGCCTAAGGGATCACATGTGATCCCAAAAGGATAATGGCTGTATAAAATCACAAAGACTGAATAAAAGTGTAAACTGTCTTCGTCAAATTTGTTTTTAATCACTTTTTCTATCTGGAAAATATAACAAAAACATTTGAGTTTAAGGCCTTATTGACGACCTAGTACATCCTGAATATGAAGAAGTTCAGGAAGAAAAAAATAAATGCCTTATTAATAGTATACAGCGTTGTTTTATAATATTGTACATATTATTAAATTCTCATTGATAAACGGTAAATATTTTTGAATCTCTCTGGGAGGTTCTAGGTCATCCGAAATGTACTTGAGTTCAAAGCTTCAGATCTACAGTTCTAACAGTAGCTTTTAGGGCTATATAAGGTTACGATATGTATTCAAACATATTGAATGAACCTTTTGGAAAGTCAACAGGCATTATTTGATAACTTTATGATGTTCTAGGTTATCCAAACTGTCACGATCTAGGTCATCCAAACTGTACGTGAAGTTGTAACAGTTGTAACAGTAGGTGTTTGGAGTGTGCAAAGGGACAATATGTATTTAACAATATTTATTGAATAGAGTGGAAGGCCAACATACATAATGCGACAATCTTGGGATATTCTAGGTACTGCAAACTGTCCTTAAGTTTAAAACATAAGATAACAGTAACACAGTAACAGTACAGTTATAACAGTAGTTTTTGAGCTATGTATGGTGACCATAAGTATTGAAATAAATTCAATGAATCTTTTGGAAGGTCAACAGTCATTATTTTATAATTTTGCTATCCTCTAGGAAATCCAAACCGCCATGGAGTTCAGAACTTGGAATCTGTGGTATCAACAGTAGTTTTTTGGGCTATACAAAGTTACGTCACGTATTCAAGTATATTCAGTGAATATTTTCGAACGTAAAAATACACAAGAAGATAATCTTGGGATGGTCTGGATCATCTAACCTGTCTTGGTGTTCAGAACTTAAGATTTACACCTTAACTGTGCATTTTAGTCAATACAAAGTTGCAATACATATTAAAACATATGCAATTAACATTCTTAGAGTCAACATTATAATGCAACATGACATATTCTAGATCATCCTGACTATCTTTAAGATCAGAACATAGGACCTAAAGTTGTAACAAAAGCTTTCCGAGCTATACAAAGCTACGATGTGTATTGAAACATATTCATTGAATATTTTGGAAGAACAACAGACATTATGAGATAATCTTCCGATGTTCTACGTAATCCAAACTTTCCTGTAATTCAAAACTTAAAATCTCCAGCTGTAGATTTTAAGTTTTGAATTGTAGCTTAAAATCTTTAGCTTTTTGAACTAAACAAAGTATTAGGTGCGCAACTAAGTTCCCGCTGTTTAGCAATAGATGGCGCCAGTAGTAAGTGCTGGTCGAATGTTGTACATCTCAAGCGTCATAAACCAAGCTCAGACATATGGTAAACAAACCGCATTGCCAAATCAGTGATTTTGGTTTAGTGTTATATATTTTGGTTGTTTAAAGATGTCTGATTTCGTGCCAAATAATCGTCATTTGCGGGAAGCGTTGATTTTCTTCTTTCATTCGAAGAAAACGGCGGCTGAAGCACATCGAGAGCTCCAAAAAGTTTACGGTGATGCTGCTCTGAGTGAAACAACGTGTCGTGATTGGTTTCGTCGCTTCAAAAACGGTGATTTCAGTGTTGATGATCGTCCGCGTGAAGGAAGGCCAAAAAACTTCGAAGACTCTGAATTGGAGGCATTGCTCGATGAGGATCCGTGTCAAACGCAAGAAGAGCTTGTTTCAGGATTAGGAGTTTTCCGCCAAGCCGTTTCTAAGCGATTGCATGCTTTGGGAATGATTCAAAAGCAAGGAACTTGGGTTCCTTACGATTTGAAGCCAAGAGATGTTGAGCGTCTTTTTTTCGTCTGTGAACAACTGCTCCAGAGGCAAAAAAGGAAGAGTTTTCTACATCGCATTGTGACGGGTGACGAAAAATGGATTCATTACAGTAACCCAAAACGGAAACATTCATGGGGACTGCCTGGGCATGCTTCAACATCGTCGCCTAGGCCGAATATTCACGCTGCGAAGGTTATGCTGTGTTGTCACTAGACCCCTCGCTAGCGAACGCACCTCATCAGTAGGTACAGCAACCCTGTTAGCGGGCGTGTTCTACTCGCCTTGACAATTGGTGTCAATGTATGAGGCGAGAAAGCGGACTGCTGTCAGGATCCAATGAGATGGCAAAAATTGAATTGGACAATACTAGTGTTAGAAGTGTATTCGCTACTTAGTCTAAATTTTGTATACCTAAACTAGTTTCTAACTTACGTAAATTAAAGGTAATAACGTGGAATATCTAGAATGATGCCTAAATCTTAAGTTCATTATTATCTAGCTATTGGAACATACACTATTTACAAAGGAACTAGCACGGGAAAAGTAAAATTAGTTTGGATTGAAACGAGGTGAGCACTTACGCTAATTTATCTAAAATAGAACAAAAATACTTAATAATTAAATAAAAACAGGAACTTGAACAGGACAGACGAACACATTGGCAAGGACAGTGGCAAGTTAGGAGAATTGCACTAAAACGTAAGAAATTATAAATTAACCTAAAACTTGTCCTAAATCGGTATTTGTATGGAACAGGAATTTAAAACGTTCCCAACTTCGGACGAATAAAGGACGTTCAACGATTCGGAAAAAATAAATTCTCTTTGTTACCACGATCCGTAACGTAACAAAATTTTAAATTCGTTTTACACGAAGAAGGATGTCCGACCCAACCAGCAATGTAGCTACCGCTGCTGATCCAGGTAAGAGCTCAGCTATTGTATCTACATGCGCAGAAGACAGAAACCCCCCCATTGAACCCAATGTTAATAAAGATCCCTCGGCCAAAACCAGACATTCCAGAAAAAACCCATCCATCAAAAGCAGCTCTCCTAAAACCCTTCGCCAAATCGCGAAAAATATCGGTGTGAGTTCGGGAAGGGAAGTCGGGCATAGTTGTCGAACGTGTCGGCTCGCGGACAGTAGCCGTATGGTTCAGTGTGATGATTGCGATGACTGGCATCATTACAGCTGCGTGGGTGTTAGCGATGATATTGGAAAGAAGTCTTGGCGCTGTACAAAGTGTGGTGGGAAAGCGGAGAAAAAACATAAGTCGAAGGAAAAGGCAGTAATTAACCAGAAAAAGAAGACGGATATCGGAGTGAGTCAACAAGAACCAGCGGAGAGGATGACTCGACGAAGAGCGAAAGCATCGAAAGCAGCATCGGAATTGTCGGCAGCTTCTAGAAAATCTTCCCGAGAACATTTGAAACTGCAACTGCGTAAACTCGAAGCGGAACAGACATGGCTGGAGGAAAAGAAGAAGTTAATGCAGCAGCGGTTCAGCGTCCTTGAGGAGTTGGCGGATCTCGACACTGAAGAAGAAGAAGATGAACCAGAACCCAAAGGTGGCGAAGAAGAAGATGGAGATTCCAAGGTGCAGAAATGGCTGCGTGATGATGGTGATGAAGATGCCGAAAATACGGACTCATACGGCGAGTATTCCGAAGATGATGAGTCTAGTGAAGCGGATTTGGAGGATAACAGTGATCAGTCATTAGGAGATGAAGAAGAATTCATTCCCTGTAAGAAGTCCACACCGAAGAAAAATAAAGCGAATCAGCGGAAGAGATCAACTACAACCAGCCACCCGAAAAACCGTTGCCTGTCTCGTAGTCAACTTGCGGCTCGCCAGGTAGTCGCGAGGGATCTACCAATGTTTACAGGAGATCCCGAAGCTTGGCCTATATTCTCGTCCACCTTTGAAAGCACGACGCGGATGTGCGGTTATACGGATGACGAAAATATGATTCGTTTGAGGAATTGCTTAAAGGGAGATGCATTCAACACAGTGCGGAGCTTCCTCTTACATCCATCGACCGTGCGCAAAGCAATGGATGCACTTAAACTAAGGTTTGGACAGCCGCAATTTGTGATACAGTCGCTGAAGGAAAAGTTACTAGCTATGCCTCAACTTAAAGCCGATTCGATGAATAAGTTGATCGACTTTGCATTAGCGGTGCAAAACCTTGAAGCTACGATCGACGCTTGTGGGCGGAAGGAATACATTCGAGATGTCTCATTTCTGAACGAGTTGGTAGGAAAGCTGCCCGCGTCAATGAAGCTAGAGTGGGCGAGACACATCAGATGCGCGCGGAAGGTAAACTTGATGACATTCAGCGAGTGGGTTTACAGCATCGCCCAAGATGCTTGTTTGGTTTGCGAAGTACGTGGGAACCAAGGAAGTCAGCAGAACCAGGAAACACGTAAGAAAGCCTTCTTGAACACACACGCTGAACAGCAAGGTGCGAGGAAGGATGAGGCACAAGGACCCAGCAGGCCAAATTCATCTGAAGAGAAGAAGAAACCTGCGTCTAAATCCTGCATCGTTTGTAAAGGGACCTGTGCTTGTCTTACAAAGTGTAGGCGATTTATGGAGCTCTCATATGATGGTAGATGGGCAGCAATACGCGAAGCTAAAGTTTGCCGCAAGTGCCTGAAGCAGCACACAGGAGGATGCCAATCAAAAGAATGTGGTGTGAACGGATGCACCTTTAAGCACCATTCTTTGCTACACAAGGAGCTGAATGCGGAGTCAACAATAATTAAAAGTGGGCCAAGGCGAGAGGAACAATCGTGTAACACACATCAATCTGGATCCAACGCTGTTCTGTTCCGTTACATTCCGGTAGTATTGTATGGCAGCGGAGTCGTGGTGCACTGCTTCGCCTTTCTGGATGATGGATCATCGTTAACGCTCATGGATGAAGAGTTGGCTGATGAGCTTAACCTTACTGGGGAACATCGCCCGCTATGTTTGAAGTGGACTGGAGGTACTCATCGATCGGAGGATAACTCACGATGCGTAGGCTTCGAAATATCTGGACTGAAAGGGAAGCGATTCAATCTCAATGATGTTCGCACAGTGAAGGAACTTCAACTACCGCGTCAGACACTTGAGATGAAGCAACTTCAAAGTGAGAACTGCTATTTGAAAGGGATTCCTGTCGAATCGTACCAAAACGTCCGACCACGCCTTCTGATTGGTGTTCAACATGCTAACGTAACACTTGTGAGAAAAAGCCGTGAAGGGAAGCCTGGTCAACCGATCGCAATTAAAACCAACCTAGGTTGGTCGGTTTATGGTGGAGCTCCAACGGGGCAATCCGTAAGCATGGTGCATTACACTTATCATGTTTGCACTTGCGAACATCAAGGCGACAACAATATGGAACGTGCAATGAAGGAATATTTTTCCCTCGATAGCCTCGGCGTTTTGTCACCCGTCAAAACCTTACGCTCCCAAGACGATGATCGCGCCTTGAAGCTGCTACGTGAATTAACTCATTTCAACGGAGAGAGGTTTGAAACCGGCCTGTTATGGAGACGCGACGATGTGCGGATGCCTGATAATAAGTCCACGGCTCTGAAGCGGTTCTACAATCTCGAGCGGCGTATGGAAAAGGATTCTAATCTATCACGGATAGTTAAGGAAAAACTAGCGGAATACGAATCGAAAGGGTACATACGTAAGCTGACGGCTAAAGACCTCGAAGAGAAAAATTACGAACGCGTCTGGTACTTGCCAGTGTTTCCCGTCACGAACCCCAACAAACCTGGAAAAGTGAGACTTGTTTGGGATGCAGCTGCGACGACAAATGGAGTTTCGCTGAATTCAGCATTACTCACCGGACCTGATCTACTGACACCGCTGGTAAGCGTCCTCTTACAGTTTCGTGAATTCCGTTTCGCTGTGGCAGGAGACATACGCGAAATGTTTCAACAAGTTTGCATTCAGGAAAACGACCAACACAGTCAGCGTTTTTTCCACCGGGACGACGAGAATACGCTTAACACCTATGTTGTTCAGGTAATGACGTTCGGGGCATGCTGTTCTCCGACAACTGCGCAATTCGTGAAAAACCTTAACGCGGAACGCTTCAGCGAACAGTACCCGGAGGCAGCGAGAGCCATCGTGCGATGTACGTACGTAGACGACATGCTATGCAGCACCGAGACAGAGAAAGAAGCTATTGAGCTAGCTAAATCCATCTGGTTCATCCACAATAAAGGAGGTTTCGAGATTCGCAACTGGATGTCCAACTCTGCTGCGGTTTTGGCGGCGCTCCGTGGTGATTCCAGTGCGGAAAAAAGTCTCGACTTGTCATCTGATCTCGCAACCGAAAAGGTGTTAGGTATGTGGTGGTGTACCAAAACTGATTGCTTCACTTTCAAGATTAACTGGTCCAGATTGGGGCGAGATCTACTGCAAGGTGACCGTATTCCTTCAAAACGGGAAGTTCTACGCACGATGATGACTATTTATGATCCATTGGGCCTCATAGCACACTACCTCATGTATCTGAAGGTACTGATGCAGGACATTTGGCGAACGGGCATATGCTGGGATGAAAAAGTGAGTAAGGAATGCTTTGAAAAGTGGCAAACGTGGCTGAAGCTTCTTCCGGAGATAGAATGTTTGAAAATCCAGCGATGCTATAGGTCTCAGACGTCTACGGATAGTCAGACGGAAATACAGCTACATGTCTTTGTAGACGCTAGCGAAAATAGCAGTGCAGCTGTTGCATACCTCCGTTTTGCTCGAGAGGAGACGATCGAATGCTCACTCGTCAGCGCTAAAACACGTGTGGCTCCGCTGAAGTATCTCACGATCCCAAGAATGGAGCTTCAGGCAGCACTCATTGGTGCTAGATTAGCACACTCAATTATCCAAGGACTTTCCATCAAGGTCACCCGGAGCATTTTTTGGTCGGACTCAAGGAACGCACTTGCGTGGATTCGTGCTGATCATCGTCGATATAGCCAATTTGTGGCTGCTAGAGTCAGTGAGATTCTGGATCTAACTAATAGCTCTGACTGGAGGTGGGTCCCAACGAAGTGGAATGTAGCTGACGAGGGTACTAAATGGCAGCGTCGACCATCAATATCAAGCGACAGCAGATGGTTCAAAGGTCCGGAATTCCTCTGGCAGCCGGAAAATCACTGGCCGGAGACACTCATCAAAATTGAGGAACCTGTGGAAGAGTTGCGCGCCACCATTAACGTCCACTTCGAAGCTGGAGGAGAACTGATCCCTGCGAAGAACTTCCGACATTGGAAAACCTTGGTTCGAGTAACGGCCTATGTCTTCCGGTTTCTCAGGAACGTGCAAGCCACGAAGTTTACGCGGATCAGAGGATGCATCACTAGTGAAGAATTTCGGCAATCAGAAGAATTTCAGCTTCGTGCAGCGCAGCGAGACAGCTTTCGAGAAGAACTTGTAACCCTTGAACGAGATCACCGCAACGTAGCTCTACCCAAACGAAGCCCGCTCTACAAGTTGACGCCATTCATTGATGAGCAAGGATTACTGCGAATGCAAGGTAGAACAGGAGCTTGTGAATACCTCTCACCCGACACCATCAACCCCATCATACTTCCTCGTGAACACCCGACCACACACCTCATCGTGAGAAGCTATCACGAAAAGTTTCACCATCAAAATCACGAGTCAGTAATCAATGAAATCCGGCAAATTTTTTGCATTAGTCGTCTGCGACGAGTGTATGCAAAGGTCAGAGCCGATTGTCAACGCTGTAAACTGCGAGACGCTCGACCACGCCCCCCAGCAATGGCAGACCTCCCGCGTAGTAGATTAGCCGCATTCGTCCGTCCGTTCACTCACACCGGGGTCGACTACTTCGGGCCAATGGAAGTAACTATCGGGAGAAGGGTCGAGAAAAGATGGGGGGTTTTACTAACATGTCTTACGATTCGCGCAATCCATATAGAATTAGCTAGCTCGTTGACCACAAACTCGTGCATAATGGCACTGCGCAATTTTATTGCGCGGCGTGGTACGCCAGCTGTCTTTTATAGTGATAGAGGTACCAACTTTATCGGCGCTGATCGTGAGCTGAAGCAGGCTTTGCAAACAGTCGACCAGAACAAGATGGCCCAAGAGTTTGTGTCCTCGAAAACTTCCTGGCGTTTCAACCCTCCAGCGGCTCCTCATATGGGAGGAAGTTGGGAACGGCTTGTCCAGTCAGTTAAGCGGGCCTTGTCAGAGCTAAAACCATCGCCTCGTCCAACGGATGAAGAGCTTAGGAATGTGCTGATTGAGGTGGAGGGAATTCTCAACGCACGACCACTCACACACGTACCCATCGAGGATGAAGCAGCTCCTGCACTTACCCCGAACCACTGGTTGCTGGGCACTTCTGATGGATCCAAACCGTGGTCTATTCTGGACGACGATTCTATTGCTTTAAGACGTGGCTGGCATCGTTCCCAAGAACTAGCCAACTACTTTTGGAGGAGGTGGCTTCGGGAGTATCTACCGGAAATAACCCGGCGCTCAAAATGGTTCACGAGAGCACCGCCGATCCAAGAGGGTGATATCGTGCTGATTGTGGATCCAGATCATCCAAGGAATTGTTGGCCGAAAGGGCGTGTCATTGGCGTAACGAACAGAGATGGACAGGTACGTTCGGTTACCATTCGAACAGCGAAGGGCGTGTACGAGAGACCAGCTGTGAAGGTTGCAGTGCTCGATGTCAAGGACAATAGAGAGTTGGCGAACTCAGAGGCGGAGTCAGCAAACCAGGAGGGAGTGTCACTAGACCCCTCGCTAGCGAACGCACCTCATCAGTAGGTACAGCAACCCTGTTAGCGGGCGTGTTCTACTCGCCTTGACAATTGGTGTCAATGTATGAGGCGAGAAAGCGGACTGCTGTCAGGATCCAATGAGATGGCAAAAATTGAATTGGACAATACTAGTGTTAGAAGTGTATTCGCTACTTAGTCTAAATTTTGTATACCTAAACTAGTTTCTAACTTACGTAAATTAAAGGTAATAACGTGGAATATCTAGAATGATGCCTAAATCTTAAGTTCATTATTATCTAGCTATTGGAACATACACTATTTACAAAGGAACTAGCACGGGAAAAGTAAAATTAGTTTGGATTGAAACGAGGTGAGCACTTACGCTAATTTATCTAAAATAGAACAAAAATACTTAATAATTAAATAAAAACAGGAACTTGAACAGGACAGACGAACACATTGGCAAGGACAGTGGCAAGTTAGGAGAATTGCACTAAAACGTAAGAAATTATAAATTAACCTAAAACTTGTCCTAAATCGGTATTTGTATGGAACAGGAATTTAAAACGTTCCCAACTTCGGACGAATAAAGGACGTTCAACGATTCGGAAAAAATAAATTCTCTTTGTTACCACGATCCGTAACGTCACAGATGAGCATCCCTAATGTTGGTGTAAATCGGTTCTCGGATGCGTTATATCAACGGGTCTTGTTTTTCGCGGAAAATGAACCACCCACACTTGTGAGTGGCCCCATCAGCATCCTTCCTGTTGGTTTAAATCGGTCGTCAAACTCGATGTTTTAAATTATTTTTGTATTCTACTGAAATAAACCACCCACACTTGTAAGTGGCCCGAACAGCATCCTTACTCTTGGTTGAGATCGGTTCTCAAATTCGATATTTCAACGTATTCTTGTATTCCATTGCAATACACCACCCACACTTGTGAGCGGCCCAACAGTCCTTCCTGTTGATTTGAATCGGTCCTCAAACTCGATATTTTAAAGTATTTTTTGTTTTCCACTGAAATATACCAACCGCGCCTGCGAGTGGCTAGAACAGCATACAGGAAATTGGATTAAATCGGTGCCAAAATTTGAATATCTTATTCCCTTCCACCGTCAGTTGAATCCAGCACACCCATTACCAAAACGGATCCTTATCACAATAGATCTAAAAAATGGTCGCAGTGATGAAAATACCCGACAAGGAATAGAAACGGATCCTGCTGCAAACCCAATCATTTTATCCAACGGGAAGTGATTTCTCGTGGAAGTGCAATGGACTCCGCGACTTCCTTCAAAGCGAGACCACGTCAAAACATTACTACCCGTTCCCCCACGTGACCCTCATTCGGACGTGGGCGGCGCCGGTATTGCCTATTACAGGGTGGCCACACAATCTTAATTTTAAAATTCCCGCATTTTTCTCGAATTTTTCCCGCATTTTTTGCCTTATTTTACCGACTGGGAAAATGAGTTAATATAATTTGGATTAACATTTATTTTTGAAGTTTTCGAGGATATAGTTCAATCTGAAATTCTGACTTGTTTCATTTTGGCAAAATGACGGGTAGCAGACGCAAATCGTGCTTTTTGCGTATTGCGTAACCTGCTTTGGTCTCTTATTTTGCAAACGAGAACAAAAATCGCTCTACACATTTAGAATTATATGCCGAGTGTCGGGTTTCTGAAACCGAAATCCGCACAGCCGACCTCTCGGTTTCGATCTCGGTTGTTTTATGTTAACCGATAATCTCGGTTTGGGTCAAACTGAAAACTCATATAGTTAACTGGGAATCTCGGCATGAGCAAATTGATATATCGGTTGAAATTCGAAACAAACAGAAATAAGGTTAACCGAGATTTCGTTTAAATTGTGTGTAAATATTTGAAATTTGGAATTAGATTTTCATCGTCAAGTCCCTATCATTTCGAAGTTTTCTGAGCACAAACCTCAAATACTATTGGGATTTCAGGCGTGAAAATTTCAAGAATCGTTTGCTCTACTGTAGCAGGCATTGGTTAGCAATTTGAATGTTGATTGTTTTGTTTTGTTTGTGATTTTTAGTCTCAAAAACGTGAAGTGATAATTAAACTAAGGTATAATTCATATGGAGAAAGGACTGCCTCCTTAAAGGGTATGTTTATGGAAATTTGTTGAGTAGCTACTTCAGAAAACCACAATAAATATATCGACAGTATTTGACGGAAATTTTTGCAAATTACCTCACTTTCTTGTTTGTTTGTTTGTTTATTTATTTTCCAGTAGCGTAAAGAAGAATCTTTTTTTTGTTTGCTACCTTGCGCTGAGTCAGATACAATCAAAAAAAACTTATCAACTACTCTAAACTACATACATTATTTTTTGACTTTAATGACGGTTCCAATACTCTAGGCAGCCCCTCTTGAAAACTGCTTCTGATGTTGAGCGTATGGCCACCGGAGGCAGTGTATTATAATTCACCACACCACAGCCGAGTTATTGGGTGGAATTATCAAATTCTGACGACGACGACCTTGGAAAGGCCAATTAAGAGGCAAACCCGATTTCGATATTAAAGGCTGGCAGAAGATTGCTCTCCGTCGATTATCTTTCAATTAATGAAAGGCTTAACAATTTTCAAATCGTCAAAAAGAAACGATACCATAGATTTGGGGAACGACTCGACTATTGATGCAGCCATGATGACAAAATTCAACTTTGGTCCCAGTATCTTATCGTCTACCGCATCAACCACACCAGCGAACATCGGAATACCGACGAAAACTTCCGTTGGGAATTCGGATGACTTGACTTCAGCTTTCTTTCTTCCTGCTTCCTGACTTCGTCCACAAATCTTGTCAAATGAGACAACATTTGTAGCGCGCTTCTAGCAACTTGTTCATTTTCCACCCAACGAGCTTCGCAGAATATCAGTGAAAAAACGATTTTACATCATTTTTATCTAAAGCTCTCCATAGATAGTTAATTCATGTGATCAAATATATCATCATGCATAAATTGGTCGACATTTCATATTGCCGGAGAAATTTGCGAAATAGGCGAATCTGCTTTTCTCACGAATAAAAGCTCAATTTCTCAAACTAAGACCAGAATAGAGTTAAAGATAGCTTCTGCTAGCCGATTGTGATCATATTTTTCAAAATGAGCTTTTATTCGCTAAAAGACGTCGATTCAAATGTTTGCTTACAAAATCAGATTCACCCATTTCACAAATTTCTCCGGATTTAGTCTATTTAACAGGGGTTGAAAAATGCACAGCTCATTTTTTGAAAAGCATTCGTTTAACAAAAATGTCTGATGCATTAAGTATCTTTGTTAGTGCTGTAAGGTTACCGACACAATAGGTTTCTGTCCATTGCAGTTACAAATATTTCTCTATTATACAAATGGATTGAGACTTTATGGTATTTTAAAAATGACAGCACTATTCCTTCCCCCA
Organism: Aedes koreicus; assembly: GCA_024533555.2. Lineage (NCBI taxonomy): Eukaryota > Metazoa > Arthropoda > Insecta > Diptera > Culicidae > Aedes > Aedes koreicus. The sequence goes on along the minus strand of JAHHFK020000896.1, from coordinate 667,066 downwards.
AACATTTCAGTAATGCTTCAGTCAAAAGGATCACCTGAGGAGTTCTAGTCAAGTAAAGTAAAAACAACAGTAAGTAATGTGCGAAACCTCACAAGTCATAGCCTTGTAAGGTCTGTATCCGCAATAATCCGGACACCTCAAAACATGAATAAAACATAAATTTCGCATTATATTTCCGTCGTAGTTGTTTATTTCAGATTCATGGGATGTGTTTTAACAATTCGTGAAGACAAAACATAGTTATTCGGTATTTACATAAAATTTTCGAGCTTTGCGCTTAGCTCCGTCCATTAGGGTTTGTACAGACTCTTCAGAAATCTTACAAGCCGTCTTTGTCCAAATTTGCTGGAAGTGTTTGATGTCTTTGATTCCTTGCTTCTTTCCAGAAAGCTTCCGCTTCATCAGAGCCCAATATCCCTCGATTGGTCGTAGCTCTGGGCAATTTGGCTGGTTTGAGGTTTTTGGTACAATGTTCACTTGATTTGCTTGATACCACTCCATCACAGTTTTAGCATAGTGGCATGATGCCAAATCGGGCCAGAACAAAGGTTTTTCTTTGTGACTTTTTATGAAGGGTAGCAATCCCTTCTGCAGACACTCTTTCTTATAGATCTCCTTGTTAATTGTGCCTGTAGTGACGAAAGATTTACTCTTTTTGCCATACGTGCGAATTGCTCGCCACACAAGGTATTTTTTTGGGAAATTTCGATGCCTTCTTCGTTCTGAAACAGCTGTAGCATTTCTGGCCATAGCAGAATAAAAAGCCAGCCCTGGAAGCTGCTTGAAATCCTCCAGGACATAAGTTTCATCGTCTATAACAACGCATGAAAACTTCGTCAAATATTCGCAGTACAAACGTCGAGCCCGTGATTTTGCTGCCAAGTTCTGTTTGTCGTTGCGATTTGGAACTGTTTTTACTTTATACGACTTAAGTCCCAAACGTTGTTTTGATTTTTGGACAAAACCATGCGACATCCCTATTTTACGAGCCACCGTTCGAATCGAGAGATTTGGGTTTTTCGTTAATATCCTTTTCACCTTTTGGTCCATGACAGGATCAGTGCGTCCAATGTTTTTGTCACTTCTCGGTTTCCTCTCTACCGTCAAACGTTCCGAAAATGATTTGAACACATCGTGAACAGTGGATTTAGGCAAATCCAATGTTTTTGCAAGGTCCCGTATTGACAAGTCAGGATTTGCCGTACGCCCGTACAAAATTCGCTCGCGCACTTCTAGGGTTTTTTTTTTCATTAGGGCGAATCTACAATTGAGAGATTCTCTCCGGGCTCGCTCTCTTTCATTCATTACAGCGCCATTATAAAACTTTCGAGGGATTCTTTCGTGCAGATCGAAACACAACAGTGCTGGCTAGCATACTCTACAAATAGTAGAATGAAAAACGTAAAGGTGATTGGTATATGAATGAAAGAGAGCGAGCCCGGAGAGAATCTCTCAATTGTAGATTCCCCCTAATGAAAAGAAAACCCTAGACTTGTTTTTCTTTCGTCGCCTGTTTCCTGAGTCTGTGGCCACCCTGCTATTATAACATTGAGAACCTGTTCTTATACATCGAAGATGTCCATCTTAAGGTCCTAGTCCTTTTACTCGAGGTGTCAGTTGAATCAAGCTCAATTTTTTCATGGAAAATCGCTCAGAACTTTGAGCAAATTCTGGTTAGGATTTCAGAGAAATTTACCTCAGAAACTAGAGAGAATATTGCTCAGCATTCTAAATACAAAAATTTGATTAGGAATAATGTCATAAAAAGTCATCAGTTTAGAATTAGGAGAAATTATAAGCAACTTTTAAATTCTAGCAAATAAAGCAAATTAGCAAGGCAAAGTTCTTGGCAATGTCTGCTAATTAATTTCAACAAAAAATTATGCTGAATGAGAGCTAAAATTCTTCTGATAATAAGTTGCTTATTCAGCTTTTGATAATCTCAAATTGATTATTCGGTTCTTGACGAATGCTGCTCAATATTCTGATACAATGCTGCAGGACCTTTGAGCTAAATATACTTAAGCATTCTACGCAGATCATATCTTGCTTAAGATCATCAATGTACACTGCATAGGTTTATAAGCAAAGCATGCTCCGATTGGGACAAAAGGCACTGTTGGGCATTCTGACAGAAATTTGCTTACCATAACGAGCTGATTAATGAAAATTCCGTGTTTCCATCGGATCACAGATGTGATTCATTCAGTTTGGAAACTGCCTCCTTCTTCTTCACTTACTCGCAAAAACGAGTATGGGTATGGAGGATTGTACGATAGGTCGTCCGGTGCACCAGCTGAACACATGGATGAGACACCACTGGCAATGGACGAGAAGATAATGTTCGTTCCTCATGTTATTATGAATAAACTGATAGATTGGCTAAGGAGTCGTATCTTAGACAATTAACTCGACAAGCCAAGACTGAGCCACTTTACCCCTCACAAACCATTTTATAATGCAATCTCCACGGTGAATCTGTGTGACGAACTATCTTCGTTTACGTTTACATCATAATCCATGACCCATGGGATTGCAACGCAGCATAAAACCGCCGACATCCCACCACCATCATCGTGAACACTACCAAGTGGTGGTCTCTGGCACGAGTTAGCAATAATAAACAACCCGTTAAATTACAAAAGATCGAGAGCCAAAGCGTGGAGTATGTCATAAATAACCAGCCAGAAATGCATTCACTCTGCTTACACTAGTCAGTTCTCATGCATTCCCGCACTTTCAGTGCTTCTTTGACAGCTAGTGTTGTGTGACCACACGCTCGTCTCTTCTCATAACCAAAAGCGCCGATGTTTATCCAATTAAAAAATGTTTTCGCACTAAACACACCATTTGGCCCAGGATCAGGATGCCTCCGCTTTCCGATTCTTCGAACGCTGGCTGTAGTGTACCATATGGGTTCAAGAGATCATTCGCTGCCGCTGTCGCCGCTCGTGGACATCGCAATTATACCCCACACATTGACACTGAGCTTATGATTGTTTATGAAAGCGAAAACAGCGACAAGCAAAGTTGGAGGTCCTATACTCCAGTTTGAATGAGTTATGACACGTCAAAGTCTGCCTTGCAAGCAACAGTATTTCAACGAAACACACCCCCATGCTGGAAGGAATGGCGGTACGTTCGGCGATCTAACGCGCAGTCATCAGTTACGTGAATGAGCTTCATCGCGCATGAAGGAACCCGTTGACAGACTCATCATGACGGAATGCGTGTGTGCATATGTGATGTTGGCCAACAAACTTCAAGTTCGCCTGAACCAGCCGACAAATGCCTCTCCGGTGTCAATGACTTGGCCGGAGTCGGTGCTCTCTGGCATGATGAGCGCTGCTGCTCATAAATAGGAGTTGAAATGGGTGTTTTCACAGCTTTGCAGCCGTGTCCATATCCGAGCAGATTCCCATGTTATATCGGCTCACTTCTAGCACAGAGGCGATTAGAGTCTCGAGTTGCAGCCGAGGCATAAGGTTTCATCACGTCCACATTACCTAAACCGCAAGTGCGCCGGCATTCTTTCATGTCCTATAGGTGACTCTCGGGTTGCATTTATAACTGTGTTTAGCATTGCAAACATGGCACAGTTCTGCGTGATTTCGAGTGGTTTTGCTGTTTCAGTTTACGAGATGAGTGCGAACATTATTCTGTTCATATTGATATTGCATTAGAATCTTCGAAAATTCGATTCCCCCAATTCCCCTCTCGGGAAGAGCACAGGTAGACCTTTTACCGGTCACATCGAAAATGCTAATGTCAAACTATTATCTACTTTCAATAACCGACAAATACCCAGTTAACGTTAAATAGTCATTTCCCGTTTGTTGTTTGGTCTACTGTTCTGTATGTCTTCTTTCGTGGGAAATGCGTCTCTTGTAGTTGAAAGGAAGTTCACTGACGAATCGTGCGGCGAGAAATGATTATAGCCTCGACGTGCATCGTGACAAGAGTACAAAGATGCGTGTTTTTCGAACGTACAAACAAAGAGTACAATTGACAGTTTTCTCCGTTCAACACAATGCAGTCAGAGGGGACAACAATCGGAACAAAGTCACAACCATGGCTCACGTGTCCAGATTGAGAGAAAATGGTACGATGTTGATTTTGTCAGTTGTTTGAATAGAAAAATGCGGTCAATTTATGAAAGTTAGGCTGAGATAGCGGGAACGAAACTAATTGTCCAATCGCGGCTATGCATCGGAAATTCTCCATTCCATGACTGGTGAGTCATCTTCAACATGAATTGCACCTTTACAAAGTGGTATCCCGAGGGGGCACAGATTTCCAGTTGGCGCGTGGGCTAAGAAGTGAACTCGCTGCCACATTCCCTTAGATGGAGCACAAAGAAATTCTTTCACTTCATCAAACTAAACATGCCCCACGGTGATGTGAAAATCCGTAGCTGTCAATCTTCCACCAGACGTTCATAGCGACGTAGAAGATGATGATCCGAAGGTGCAAATCTTCCTCTGCAGTCGAGACATTAGTCATCTTCAACCATCATTGCCATATGCAACTCGTGCATGGAACTTCTGGAATAGACAAGTTGGCGATTAATCTCGCCATTGAAAAGTCATCACACCAAGATGTTAAATGGACGGTTGGTAGTTTCCTGCTGGTTGATTGACCCAGAAGTGTACAAGGAATTCACTCACACTATCCCGATTGAAAACCGCATTGAAATGCCATGAGGGCGATGACCTTACCGAGTGCGGTGCGCTCCGATGTGTTTGCTGAATCAACAGCCAAAGGATTAAAAACTAAAACGACCATGGGGGGTGGGATCCGTCTGGTAGTATCTCTGAGTAACACAATGGGGGTGGATTTCAGTTTGGTTTATGGTTGCGACTGTTGAAAGACCGACCGGTGAGACGACGTTTGATCGATAAAGGAGCACGCAGATGTTTTGGATAGAGGGAAGGATTTGTTCTGCGCGAATAGATGGTAGAATTAGAATAACCAGTTTCTTCAGCTTTAAATTTGTTTAAAATTCTCTTTGATTTATAAAAATTTGGTTTAAATTAATGAAATTTTTTTGATTTGAAATAAAAAATAAAATAAATTTCCTTCCTAAGCTCGGTCGGCAAAGGCGCAGCTATAAAGCAACACCGTGCTGGAGGTGGTTGGTTCCGTTTCCCGGTTTGGTCCAGTATTTGTTCACAAAGGAAAATCTGCGGAATCTTTAGGAATAGGAAATGACTGTACCATACAATCATACTTATGCAAATATTGTACCTGGCATCGAAAGCTCTCAATTAATAACTGTGGAGGCGTATTTAGAGCACTAAGTTGAGAGCGAGCAATAAACTTGAAATACTAAAAGTGAAGAAAATATTGCAGTTGAAAAACAATCTGAAAGAGAAACATGTTTATGCATGAAGGAACCGATAATTCCTCATATACACACTAAGAAATTATGAATTTTATACGAGACGTAATTCATGTTTGTAAAAAGTCGGAAAACGTAAAGTAACATTTCGTGTAAAATTATGTCTCCTGAAACTGACACATACGCAAGTCGACAAAATATGTGTTCGATCGAATTTATTTTCTCATCTCTATCAACTCGTTCTTATGTGTCGTGTGTCGGTCTCAGGGGACAGAAATTTACATGACATTTTGGTAGTGTGTAGGTTGTTGAAGTTGTATTGAACCAGCTTGGATGTAAATGATGACAAACGTGAATAACGTTAGTATGAATTCCATTTATCGCTGTCCTCTGTTCAGAAAATCTTTTTTGCTTACATTCTTTCTACAGTGTGTCTCACAATAGGTGTCACTTTTTTTCATTCTTGGTTTGTTTCAGCTGGGTAATTTTAACAGCGGAATTGATTATACCCGTTTTGAGTGTTCTCTTTTGACAGCTTATCGCTGAAGATAAATAAGCGATTCCGTATGTTTATATGGAAGCCATACGGGAGCAAGTTTTAAAATTACATTTGCAAAAGCATAGACCGTGTCAGATATTCAATAGCCTTAAGCAGTTCGGAGTGAGCAAGCGCTTTGTTTTTCGTACCTTGAAACGGCTCAAGGAAACAGGAAATGTCCATATTCAACACAAAGGAGGTGCCAGACGAGCTGCCAGAACGAAAAAAAAAGATCAAATGTGTGAGGGAGCGAATAAGACGTAATCCGGCCGAATCTGGCCGTAAATTGAGCAAACAATTTCAAATGTCACCTGCTTCAATGAACAGGCTTCTCAGACATGATCTGGAATGCAAGCCGTACAAGAAACAACGGGTTCACGGGTTGACGGAGCGTCAAAAGCAAGCCAGGGTCCAAAGAAGCAGAAATCTCTTGGTTCAGCACGGTGACTGCGAGATTTTATTTTCGGATGAAAAGCTCTTCCTCCTTCAGGACAGACAGAATCAACTAAATGAACGTGTGTATGGCAACAGTCTTGCCAATATTCCAAGAGATAAACTAGCTGTAGAACGCTATCAGAATGTATCGAAAATCATGGTATGGGGCGCCGTTTCACGAAAACGAAAACTACCTTTCCATAGAACCTAACGTAAAAATCAACACTGAATATTACATCGAGCAGATTTTGAAGAACCATTTGCTTCCTCATGCTTGAACGCTGTATGGGAATACACCATATTGTTTCGAACAGGACTCAGCTCCAACACACAAGGCAAAGAAGACACAAGCGTGGTGCGCGGAAAATTTGCCCGATTTCATCACAAGCGAAGAATGGCCTGCATCTTCACCGGATCTCAACTCACTTGACTACTTTGTTTGGGGTTATATGCTTCAATATATAGGCCCTACGAATAGGAATAACTTTAGATCGATTCAAGAAACATTTGGTTGATATTTGGGACCAAATTCCTCAGGAAATCGTGCGTGCCAGCTGCGATGGGTTTACAAAGCGTTTGCGCAAAGTTATCAAAGAAAAGGGCGAGAGATTCGAATTGAATTAATAAGGTTTATTTCTATAACGTGTATCTTTCAAATGAAAAATAAATGCTATGACTTGGTTGATTTGTTTTGCTGCAATCCCATTTTGTTTTAGTGACACCTATTGTGAGACACCCTGTATACTGATCGACTAGTTTTGCTGTTTGGCTGGAATGACAGTGGATGTGAGAGAGGAGGCGTTTTTGGAACGAAGCTTAGCTTAGCTTAGTTTCCTTCTATTCTATTCTGATTTCACCCCGACTTTTACTCACTATATTCTGACTTGGCTGAAGATGACAGATGCTAAAATTTGCTAAACTGTATTTAGAATCATCTGCCGTGAAACGCATATCAGTCCCATCTTTGCTTGATTTCCTATTCATATGGGTTCACGGCAGTCATTTTGGTGTCAGATCGATCTATGATCAGGTCAACTGGCTTAGAATAATGGAGTAACAAGTTTACCATGCTTTTTTTTAACGATAGTACACTACGATTCTCCACTTATTTTCTGAACCGACCACCTTGATGTCTAAAGCTTGATTCACTTAATATCTTGACGCAAGTAATCTGCTCTGCCTTGGGATTGCTTTGATGAATTAAAACAGTTGAGCAATCAAAATGAAGGTTTTCATTGAATTTTCAGGAAATCAACAGTCTTATTGGGTTTTGGGTTTGATGAAATGATGAACTAGTCGTGAAATCGTCTTTTGGACACTCTGTTCGTCAACTTGAGCGGCCATTTTACTCCACCATTCTTTCATCTCTGTAGTATTCCGAGTCACATTTACAGTCTTTTTAAGCTTTCGCTTTGCAATTGCCCAGTATTTCTCGATGGACGAAATTGAGGGCAATTAGGTGGGTTGAGGTCGTTTTCGATTAATTCCATTCTGTTGAAGTGACTCTCGGCTGTAGTGGCAGCTAGCCAAATCTGGCCAAAACTTTACAGGGCTTTTGTGTCCTTTGATGAATGGTAGAATGCGTTGTTTTTTGACACTCTTCCGTATAGAGCTTCTGTAAATCCTCGTCCATCAGTATCCAGGTAACCAATAAGCAGTTCCAAAGCGTCTTTACGGCAGCCTATCTAGCAACTAAGTCGCCTTAAATGCAACATAAATGTCGCTTTTGGCCCAATATACGGCTGCTTAACTGCAATGCTATGATAATGCTTCATTAATGGTATTTTGCATTCGAAATGCTTATTACAGGCTACTTATTACAGGCATTTAAATAGCATTTGAAATTCAATTTTACAACCGATAGCATTATAGATGTTGATATAATGCTAATATAATGCTTGAAGCATCTGAAATGCATATTTAGGGTTGATTTACTGCATATGCTAATGCTTATTGGTTACTTGGGTACTTCGTGAGAACCTTTCATTATAACTTCCAAACGCGCGTTTTGGCTATTCACTTCTGTGTCATTGTCTGGTTTGGCTGCTTGCTAGCACGATAACCTTTCAATTATCGCCTGAATACCTTCCAATGCAGTGGTCGACCGTAAGTTCCTCAACGATGCCTACTGTGTTCCTTTCGAATAATAGTTTTCCACTTTAGAAAACTTTTAAGGACACTGCACGCAGTAGATTTAGCCAAATTTAACGGTTTATGAAACCTGACCACGGTGTATATTCATCTTGGATGACCAAAATTGTTTCCTTCTTTCGGCTTATATCTACCATAACTGTAGTAAATCTTTAATGGATCTTAACATCCTATTATATTTTTTTGTCGTTGTTTACCATTACTAAATGTTAATTAGGTGCATATTGAACTTTATTCCCTCAAAATAAAAAACAAAAACTAGTTCAAAATATGGCAATTTTGAGATATTTTATTTTTTCAGACAAATTTCACTTTTTTGTAATAAAAAAAAAAGTTTTACAGTGCATACATTTTTAGGAACCGTCTTTAATTTTACTGAAGGCATCATTTTGATTATATGAACGAATTTCACATTATAATTATTCCAATACATCACTTACATTTTAACATAGGCCCTTCTCTAAAGTTAATTATGACTTAATATGAGGTAACGGTACAAAAAAAATAAAATGAGTAACTGGACCAAGTTTCAGCTTAATCAAAAATGATGAATAAAAAAACTGACTATCTCGATGCTGTTGCTTGGAGAACTGCTCGTTTTGTTAAACACTTTTAATGCTATGAAAGACTGTTAAAGCTTGAAACGAAACAACATTTCAGGTATCGAACTTGTCTCTACCATTCGTCAGTTATTACTAATTTTTGTATTGAGATTCGTTCTTGTGAAATGTTTTCTCAGTTTAAAAAAAAATATTAAGATTTAAATTAAGATATCTAGGTATTTTATGTAATAGTAAACGCAAGGGCTGGATAATCAAGAAGAATTTTTTTGGCTCTGGAAGCACTAACGCGTCGGTCCCGAAATAAATGAGTCAACCCTCAAAATAAAACTCACAACCAATAACCCCTCAAATTTTCTGTCAAAATAACACAGCAAAAAGTAAAAGAATTAGGTTACTACAATAAGGAGTGTATCGAAAATAAGCTATCCACAAACTTTCTTTCAAATTTTGTTAAAAACCGATATTTTATTCATACAAAAAATTGATCCTTTATTGTACGAGGTTAAACTTAAACATAATGAAAGCCGGATGAAATTTAAGTTATTCTTGCACGAATTTTCGAACTTTGGATCGAATGCTCTTCATCAAGTTCCGGACAAGTGTTACATCGCATTTTTTGGACGCTTGAGCCAAAATTTTTTTGAACTCCTGCATGTTCCCAGCTGCCTTACCAGTCTTCTTGAAGACCCTCTTCACGATTGCCCAGTAACGTTCGATGGGTCGAAGCTGAGGGCAATTTGGTGGATTGATATTTTTCTCAACGAAATCTATACCCTTTTCCGCAAGCCAATTGAGAGTGGTTTTGGCAAAGTGAGCCGACGCTAAATCCGGCCAAAACAGTGGAGGTGTACTATGCTTCTTATATAAAGGCAACAATCTCTTCTGGAGACACTCAGATCGATAGATTTCCGCATTTATAGTTCCGGTAGTGTAAAAAATGGTTGACTTCAAACCACAGGAACATATTGCTTGCCATACCAGTACCTTTCGACCGAATTTCTTCACTTGAATCGACCTGTCCGCATCGCTCACATCCTCCCCAACGACGGCAGTAAAGTATTGTGGACCTGGCAGGGTTTTTGAGTCCTCCTTTACATAGGTCTCATCGTCAATCAAAACGCATGCATCCGGACGCTGCAAAAGACGCGAATACAATTTCCGGGCCCTTGTTGCTGCTCGCTTCTTCTGTTCTGCACTTTGTTTCGAGATTTTCTGCTTCTTGTAGGTCTTCAGGTGGTTTCGCCTCTTGATACGCTGGATCATTCCGACACTCGTTCCTGCTTTTTTGGCCAAATCACGTATTGACATTGATTTGTTCTTCATGATTAGAGATACCACTTTCTGCTCCAGTTTCGGGTTGGAAGAACCGGGTTTGCTGCCTCTTCCTGGTAGCTCATCCAAAGAATAGTGTTCCCCAAACTTATTAATGATGGTTTTAACACTCGCATGATGAATTCCAAACCGCTTCGCCAATTTTCGCATAATAATACCCTTCTCACTTAGCCATGTATCCAGAACCTTAATTTTCACTTCCTTTTCAATACGCGACATTTTGAAAACGCAGAATTTGAACCGCACAAACAAGTAAACAAAAGAAAGCTGACAGTCAAACGCACAGCATGCAGTGTTCAGAGCATAAAAAACCATCACAAATACATGCGTACAACGCAAATGTATGTGGATAGCTTATATTCGATACACTCCTTAGATCAAATTACTGGTCGCAGTGGTGTCCCAAGCAGAGGAAAAAAAAAGAATGAGGTACTCTATTGTGTACTTGGGACCACGAGTCACTAATTTCCTATTGTTTCTTGGTAAAAGTTCTTACAAATTCTGTTGCACAATACTTGTTTCTGTCTGTACTTACCAGATAGATCAACAATTAAAAGGAATCTTTTTTTTTAAACAAAACTACAATTATCTTTTTTTATAGTCAGAATCATCAAGAACTGCTTTGATTCAGACAATTTAAATACTTCAGCAATATATTTAATAGTGAAGATGCTTTGAATTTACCTAGAACTTCTCTGAACAATATTTAACTTTAGCTGTTTGTAACAATCCTTTTAGTGATTCTTGAAAGCAGCTTTAATCTGGGAGCTCTACTGCAGATCCAGCAACCTGTTTCAGAATATCTGGACAGTCGCGCCCATTCCGAGGTTACTTTCGCATACGTAAGCCGCGCATGTAAACATTAACGATATCATTTGGATAAGGGTATTGCAACACACTTTCAGATCTGAAAATGTTATATTTCCAAACCAGGTACGTCCTTATTTTTATTCGAAAATAGGATTTAAGTTTTATATTTTTAATCAGATTGATCTCACCCATGGTCGCATTCAAAATGACATAAGCTTGTTCATTCATTATTATTCATTATTGTAAGGAGGAAAATTTTCGATGATGATTCGTAATTGATTGCATGCACTCGCGACACAATAAGCGCCAACATTAACGTTGCTAAACCGCCCGTTTGATGTGCAACCAGCATATCTAAACTCTGTACTCAACATGGTGAGTGCATTTGAAATGATGTGTCAGCCTTTCACGCGCGCATGCGCGTTGGATTTGTTCGTTGCTTCTGACTAGCAATTGTTTTCGGCACAGGTTTTTTTTCACTTCACAATCTGCCAATAATCAAAATACCCCACTATGAGGCGACTCTATCGAACTTCAAAACGACTATATCGAACTTCAAAACTTCTTATAATCAATTCACTCTTGACAAATCGGAAAATACTCTAATTTAATTATTTATGTCTGAGCACAATACTGTCTCCATCATACAAAACTAAGCTGATATAACTCTTTCTTCGGGTGCGGGGGCGAAGCACAAACAAACATTAAAAACGGGGAAATACTACCGACCATCACAGAATTTGGGAGGAAATCGATTACATTCACCGCGTCTTACACAAGCACGCGGAGATTTTAAGATTTCACTGTTTGTTTAAGTTAGATTACGAATTTTCGGTTGATTTTTTTTTTCGCGAAAACGAGGTAGCAAAAACAGAATAAGTCAGTTTCAAAATACGGCTTGCTGCAATTGGAAGGAGCTAAGAGAAAGTATGTATACACAAAACGACATCAAACAATTTCAACAGGAATCTCTAAGAAGATGAGAAGCAACTTTAACATTATTTAGAAGAATCATCGAAAAAAAAACAAAGATACTTCAGAGAAACTGAGAAGAAACTTAACCAAAAAATGTAACTCGAATGAAACTTAAAAGAAGCTCAAAAAAGCTAAAAAAAATCAAAAGGAAACTTTGAAAACGTTGGGAATTCATTAGGACGTTTAGAAAATCTTTAGAAAAAAAAAAAAAAAAATCTAGACAACACCGATGATGCACAAGTTAGCGTAGTTGCCACTCATCCCAATCGTTCTGGGATCAATTCCAGTAATTTTCTAAGCGGAAAAACTCAGATCACGTCTGTCTGCAAAAGAGAAATAAAGCCGTTGGTCCCGTCCATGTGTTGATGGATTCGATATGCAAGGTCCAGGTCGTCTCCCTGGCGTAGCAGACTAGCCAACGCTAAAATCCACATTAAAACAGAATCATAGTAAGAAAACTCTTTGCCACTGATAGAGAACTGCTGTCAAAAATTTCGAGAACCGACCACTACGAGCGCTGTAAAAAAAATAAGCAGTGTGTCCAGATTTCAAGTGAAGTGAGCTTCAATATTCAGAGTACGGTATGCAAATTTTTAAAATAGCGACTTATTACCTGGATTTAGACTAAGCGTAGCCGTTTCGTACCGAATTTATGCGAGAGTCAATCTATCTATATATATAAAAATGGATTTCTGTCTGTCTGTCTGCCTGTCTGTCTGTCTGTCTGTCTGTCTGTCTGTCTGTCTGTCTGACCCTAATAGGCTCAGAGACTACTGAACCGATCGGCGTGAAAATTTGTATGCAGGGGTATTTGGGGCTGGGAAAGGTTCTTAAGATAGTAAGAGACCCCTCCCTCCTCTGAAAGGGGGGGCTCCCATACAAATGAAGCACACAATTCTGCATAACTCGAGAACTGATCAAGCAAAGGAACCCAAATTTAGCATGCGTAAGTTTTTGGTGGCAAGAAATGTTTCTATGGTAGTTTGAGACCCCTTCTCTCTCTAGAAAGGGAGGCTCCCATACAAATGAAACAGAAGTTTCTGCATATCTCAAGAACTAATCAAGCAAATGGAACCAAATTTGGCATGTGGGGTTTTCTGGAGGCGAAAAATGTTTCTATGGTGGTTTGAGCCCTCCCCTCTCCTAGAAGTGGTGCTGTCATACAAATGAAACTAAAATTTCTTCAAGACTCTAGATCTAATCTCTCTCTGGTAAGGGGGCGGGGCTCCTATACAAATGAAACACAAGTTTCTGCATAACTCGAGAACGAATCAAGTAAATGGAACCAAATTTGGCAGGTAGAGGTTTTTGAAGGCAAGAAATGTTTCTTAGGTAACTCGAGACCCCTCCACCCTCTGTAAGAGGGGGGCTCACATTCAAATGAAACACAAATTTGTGCATAACTCAAGAAAAAATCAAGCATATGGAACCAAATTTGGCATGTGAAGGTTTTTCGAGGAGAGAAATGTTTCTATGGAAGTTTGAGACTCCTCCGCCATCTGGAGGGGGGCGGGAGGTGGGTTTCCATGCAAATGCAACACAAATTTCTGCATAACTCGTGAACTAATCAAGTAAATGGAACCACATTTGGCAGGTGGAGGATTTTGAAGGCAAGAAATGTTTCTATGGCAGTTCAATACCCCTCCCATTTTGAAAGGGAGGGGGCTCCTATACAAATAAAAAGCAAATTTCTGCATAACTTGAGAACTAATCAAGTAAATGAAACCACTTTTAGCATATGGGGGTTTTTGGAGGCTAAATTTCTATATACATAAAAATGAATTTCTGTCTGTCTGTCTGTCAGACCCTTATAGACTCGGAAAGTTCTGAACCCCTCCCCTTTCTGAAGAAGGGGGGGGGGCTTCAAATAAATGAAACTCAATTTTTTATTATAATCGATGAGCCCAATATGATAGTTCGAGAACTAATCAAGCAAATGGAACCAAATTTGGCATGTGGGGGGTTTTGAAGGCAATGATTTTATGGTGGTTTGAGAACGCCCCCCCCCCCCCCCCCCCCCCCCTGGAAGGGAGGGCTCCCATACAAATGAAACACAAATTTCTACCAAAAATGAGAATTATCCAGGTTACTTAAACACAAAACGTGTATTTCTTGGGTAAGAAGCATGTTTTGATAGAAGTTTGAACCCCTGCTTATTCAAGAAAAAAAAAACTCATTTCGAAAAAAAAAACCATAAACGTGCCAGTTATATTAAATTTTCCTTCATTTAGTTGCAAGCGTAGCAGCGCACGCACCGGGTTCATTTAGTGTATGATATAATGATAGGGACTACCACTCATTGTAGCACGGAAACTAAGTCCGACGTCAAGAAGCTCTCCTCTCTATTTGAGTGTGAGCTGTTTAGTGGAACTCCTGTAACTAGAAAATGAGAAGAAAGATTTGTAATTTCCATTTAATTCCAACTACCTTTATTGCTTATCTTGACAACTATATGTCCAATAAAGGTAGTGGGAATTAAATGGAAATTAATAATCTTTCTTCTCATTTTCTAGTTGTATGAAGCCAAATACGGGTTGGGTGGATCAATAGGCAACGTCAGTTATACGCATCTACGGGGATACAAAGTATCTCCTTCCAACCACAAGATTTAAGAATTCGTCAAAAGAGCGAGCTATCTAACATGAGGATGACCCAAACGGGCGAGGGGAAGAGCTCACCCTCTATTCACAAATTAGCAATGGGGAGTTGGCATTCCTACTCTTCCCATATTGCCTGCTTCATTCGGGTGCCAAGATGGTCCCTCCCACGAAGTATTTTTTTTTTTTGACGCCAATTAACCGACCCCGGTCAGAAGCACTTTAGTATACTTTCAAAACGATAAGTTTTCAATTTTCAAAAATTTTAAATCTGGGACGGCGAAAAAAAATAACAACATAATTTGCCGCAAGAAAATTATTTTTAGTCGTTTTACTTAGATTGAAATTAAGAAGTATAAAAGTGAATTGCGGCATATCCCGCCAGTATCACACCTGTTGTTTGTGCCTCGATATAAACGTCTTTGAGTAGAATTTGCGAAAGTTTCAGTAGTGGTCAAATTCTTGGTCTCACATGCAGGTCTATAGCACGAGATAACCCCTCTCACCATTGGCAAGGTAAAAAAATTGACCTATGAGAGGGCGAGAGGGCGGTTGTAAATCCTCAAAAACGCATACTTCGTTAAATTTGATCTTTTTCATGACAACAGGCAAAAATTGATCTTCCAGAATTTTTCCAACAAATTCTTAGGATCTGATTAGGAAGCATACAAATATTCAGATCAGTGCAGTAATAGTTATTTCGAGTCGAAATTTCTAATTACACTAGTTTACAAAATAAATCAAAGGTGATTAACTTTATAATTCGACTAATGTTTCTAATGTGAAATTTTATGCAGAATTCAAAAATGCCGTCAAAAAAATTAAAGTAGAACAGTTTTCGAGGTATGGATAAAAGTTATTATTTATTATTTAAATAGCCATACATCGTATTTACGATATGACTTCATCTACAACATTTCGCCAATATACTCGGTCTATGGCCTCTCCAACCTCGTTGACGACCCACACTCGCCAGATCCTGTTGCACCTGGTCCGCCCATCGTGCTCGCTGTGCCCCACGCCTTCTTGTACCGGCCGGATTCGAGGCGAACACCATTTTTGCAGGGTTGTTGTCCGGCATTCTTGCAACATGTCCTGCCCACTGTATCCTTCCAGCCTAAGCGAGCAGCGG
Source organism: Aedes koreicus (assembly GCA_024533555.2). Classification (NCBI taxonomy): domain Eukaryota; kingdom Metazoa; phylum Arthropoda; class Insecta; order Diptera; family Culicidae; genus Aedes; species Aedes koreicus. Next base: position 651,192 of record JAHHFK020000896.1, on the reverse strand, counting down.
CGCTATAACCAAGCTATTTAGCACCTGCATTCGGAGGAAATGCCAATGCAACACCAGAGCGTCTGTTCTCCAGGTTAGGAGCGGCTCAAAACAGCGTCTGTTCCCCATGTCAGGGGCGGCTGAATCACCGTCCATGTGCCAGCGTGGGACTCTAAATTCAACTGAGCACTATGGTCCTCCGGAAAGTAGGGGGTTGGTGTCAGGCCCTGCAAGCCAGCCGTAAAAAAAAGCAAGCACAGGAACATTTACAGCAGAATACGAATGGATAAAAGTTGAGTTTTTTATAAATGAACAAAAACACATTTACTTAAAATGGAATATCGCCAACGAGTGTGATCTAATTTCAAAAATTTGGCCATCAAATGAAGCAGAAATAAATTTAACACTGATCTTCTGAACATTGTAATACACTAGGAGTAATAGTTTCTACGCAATTTGTAGGTATAAATAACATTTTGCGGTTTTTTTTTTGAAGGTTTGTAAAAAAAATGTGCTAAACTTATGATTAATACCAAAATAACGTCAACAAAAAAATACATTGCATGTGTAGCTTACATCCAAAGAAAAAACAAAGAAAATTAGGGCTCAATGGTAAAAATCGGTTAAAAAATGAGGAAGTTATGCTGGTTGTTGGAAATAGTGCAGAAATGCGGGAATAAACAGAAATTCGAAAGAAATACGCCCATCTCTCTCTCTCTCTCTCTCTCTCTCTCTCTCTCTCTCTCTCTCTCTCTCTCTCTCTCTCTCACACACACACACACACACACACACACACACACACACACACACACACACACACACACACACACACACACACACACAATATTTGGTTTACCTACTGTTTGGTAAGGTATTCTGGCACCTAATTTTAATAGCTATTAGTAACCCTTCAAAACCAAACAAACTGTGACAGTTCGTTGTTCTGTTATCGGAGTGAGAAAAATGTGCGTTACGAAACGGGAATTCAAATGCAAAAATGATCCACAAAAGTTTTGTTATGCCTGTGCGTCTACATGTTTACGACACCGGTTAAATTCACTGCTTCTCTTTTCACCATTGCGCCCTTATTTTCTGCGGTTTTTCTTTGGCTTTAAGCTACATATGCAATATATTTTTTTTGTTGACGTTATTTTGGTATTAATCATATGTTTAGCACAATTTTTTTTTACAAATCTCCAAAAAAAATCGCTAAAAATTGTATATACTTATAAATAGCGTCGAAACTATTACTCCTAGAATATTGCAATGTTCAGAAGATCAGTGTTAAATTTAATTCTGCTAAATTTGATAACAAAATATTTGAAATTGGATCACACTCGTTGGAGATATTCCATTTTATGTTAATGTGTTTTTGTTCATTTATAAAAAAATCAACTTGTATCCATGTCTCGAAAACTGTTCTACTTTTATTTTTTGACGGCATTTTTGAATTCTGCATAAAATTTCACATTAGAAATGATGATCAGCTTACCGAGTTCATAAATGCTGTAAACTAGTGTTAGGGTGTATGATGAATATGTAGCACTTGGCCAATTAGAGAACTTTTTTAAACAGTCGAAAGTGTTATATTCATGAATTATGGAGAGTGTGAGCTGTTTAGTGGAATACCTGTAACTAGAAAATAAGAAGAATGATTAGTAATTTCCATTTAATTCCAACTACCTTTATTGCTTATCTTGACAGATACGCGTATTTCGTCTACAATGTGCAGACTTTTCTAGTTATATTCATGTTATTTGATGCATTATAAGAATATCATTTGAATATTCAGTTATAAGGCTCGAACGCCTTAAATTTTGAAGAAAGGACAATACATTGTGAGATAAATTTATTAAATCAATCAAGCACAATATATTTCGCCATACAAAATATTTTGAAAAGCGGCTTCTGGAACGAGTTATAGGCAAATGAATTGCGTTGAGTCCAAATGACTTTTTACCACACTTATTCACAGATAGGCAACATCCTGGTATTAAATTGAATCTGAAGCGTTTCACCAGCGATCAAATCTATTTCTAAAAAAAAAACTCTGTTAACTAATCTAATGGTTTCCTAATGGTTGAATTCTTGCAATTCTGGATTAGATTATCTTTGAAACAATCAGAAATTGAAAGCACACTAAGGTCCGCTTCGAAGAATTGGAATTCAAGTGCCGAGATCAAGACCCTCAATTTCGTGGAAAAAAAATCTATCACACTTCTACTATCTAGCGATACGCAAAGGCGCTTTGTGACGTCCACAAGTGAAATCACTTAAACTGCAAATCTCCGGCCACCTCTTTACTGTGATATCTAATCTAATTGGAACGACAGAATTAATTAAACCCACTAAACAGTCGGCGCTCGCTTGCCTACTCACTTGCTCGGTGGGAGTTTTGCCTGATAAACATTAATTTATTTACACACCAACACATGCCCTATAGGCTCCTACTACTCGTACTACTGACTTAACCGAGAAAAAAAAAACGCGTGAATTTAATTAAATCAACGGGTCGCGTCGCAACGGTAACACGGTAACGGGAGATTTGTAACGTCTCTATGTTTGTATATACAAACATTTAACGCAATTCGTCTAAAAGATTTCACCGAAACGTGCTCAGTGCTGAAATTTTGGTATCCATCGTTTTGGAATCTAGCTCATCGAGTGGTCAACGACCTCAAAAGAGACCAACACACAAACACACACACCACTGAACTGGGCGCGATTTATTGATTTTACCAGTTTGAGTTACGACCATCATTAGCATACCAATAAATTGGTCGCCTAATGTAGCAGTCTACCATGCCGGGCATCGGCACACCACTGTATCACAATGTGGTCCTATTTGAGGTGATAAGAAAAACTTTATTGCTAGCTTTTGGTTACGTATATTCGCATTTTCAATAGTACTCAGTTGGTTTGGACAAAACATGTTTTAAAGGTTTCAGATCCAGATAGGGTCCAAACAATGATTTACGTGCGTTTCCAAGCAGTGCCAATTCCCGAGATCAGATCTGGCACATCAAATTATGAACCATCGTAGGTGGTAACTCTATTCAGACATCAACCATAATCTCCTGCACAATCAACTGGCCAAGAGATAGAAACATTTGCCATTCCACTTTTCACATTTTCTTCTATCCCACGAATCGGGTACCTGAAGAGTCGAGCCGAAAAAATGTACGCATAATTTATTCACTCGCGCTGAATAAATCATTAATTAAATTTACAACCAACGAACGAAACGAAACAAGACCATGCGCGAAGGCTCAGCTCATTCAAAACTGGCAAGCGAGCTGTCAAACGATTCGTACCAATTAACATAATGATGGCGCATTGTTATTGTTGCTACTCGAACGAAAAAAGAAAAGTAAAACTGCGACTGTCTTGGCGCACTTTGCCGCGACTCTGACACACTTTGAACGGCTCATTCTCGAATATATTTAGAACTTGTCGTAGTTCATTCGGACCGTTGGGGGTTAGTATCACTCTACGCTAATCGGCTCCAATGGTAGCCGGGAGGCGCCGCATGCAACTAGATTTGAACTTGTAGGCTGGACAACCGTCTCTAGCCGAAAGCGAGCGAGCACTACTGATCAGACGACGTTTTCAAGTTGAAACTTCCGCGAGTTACCACCTGTCGTAAAGCTATTTGCATTATTGGAGCAAAAGCACGGAAATCCTGGCTAAAATTGAATGAATTATGATTGCTTGGTTCGAGGGCGCAATTTGCCGGTGGCACCGACATGACAGTGGATACAGCTAAGGTTGTAGACAAAAGGTCGGTGGACAAACTATCATTAGAAAAGGGAGAATCTAATTAGCAAATAGACGAAAGATATTGATACTGCATTTTTCTTGTTATCAGAAACTAACCAGTCTTTGGGTATCATTGGTAACTGGCATCTGCCTGATGTCTACATTGTGGGTATTGAATATAGCCACCATTGAACCTGATTTTGAGCTTGGATACATTTAACAGATAGAAAATTTTGTGACGCGATGATCGTTTCTTCCTTTTGTCTATCTGTTACATATTAAACCATCCTCTGGCAAATCTGACAATGTGTCGGCACGATCTGTAAAAAAACTTTGAACATTTCTTTGGTATCTGGTATGAGAAAAGATGTATTTTTCACCGAAAAATATATAGCTCTTCAATAAACATATCGACTCAAGACTATTTTTTGAAAATGGCTTATGTGTTTTAAGATAAACAATTTTCAAAAAATCATAGCTCAGAATTTCCCAGTTCAATTTTAAATTCTATTATGAAGTTGTATTGAAATTATAGAAGAAGTTCTATAGACCCCATAAAACTTTACAGTACGAAAAGGAAAACGCTGAGGAAAATATCATGTAAATTTTTCATAGACGGTAATAAAACTTATTCTTGTATTGTCAATCCCTTCATTCGTGCGATTTTTTTCTGAAGCCCCTTGAAGTAATAACTAAACAACCAAAACTTTCTCAGAGATGAAGAAGCTTCAAATAAAAGAAAACGGGAGAGAAACTTTTCATGGATTTTCAAAATCATCAAGTTTTGTATCAATAGCCACATTTTAATAATAGAATGTGATTCTTCAAGAAATTTAAAATCAAAATGCCTAAGGAAAGTAGCTTCTTGAATGCAGTCGTTTTCGAGATATTTTGAGAACAAATTCGGCAGAGCTGATTATTTTTTGAGAATACGCAAGAAGTGCATCGTGATTATCTTTCTGCAAAAATAACATTTAAAGTTGTTCGAAATTTTATATTTGTCCCTCCTTCTCTCTCTTTCACACTTGTCTGCATTTTTGTTCCTTCAGTAGAACCAAAACACAACTGCATCTATTCATTAGGATTATTGGTGTATGACTCACACAGAAAAAAATCTGAATTTTCATTGTGATGTAAATATCAAAGCATGTGAAATTGTATTTCATTCCACACGAAGCAGCAACTTGCATGAAATAGTTCTAACAAAGACGAGCTTTTGCATACAATATGTATGGAATGTCCCAGAACATAACACGATTTATAATTTAAATGTGTATGGTTTGCGACGCTCCATTTATGTGCATGATATTGAACAGAAGTTCACACTACTTTGTCGAGCTGTGCATATTTGATTTGAAGAAGGCCAAATATCCTGTCACAATTGAGGTGTGATTGTCATTGGTTGACATAGCCCCTGATCCCAGTTAGGCTCGACTTGTTTTACAAAGCCCAATATCCTACCAGGTCCTTTTGCTAGGGGGCTCTAGTAACCCCTTTCCAAATACTGACATCCATTGATTGAATAATGCTCCACAGCTGCAGAGTATATGTTCTGCAGTTTCAGTTTCAAATTGGTAAAAACGACATTCTGTAGAATGAATTCTTCCAATTTTATTTAGGTGATACCTTCTCGGGCAGTGACCAGTCAACAGACCAGTAATTACCCGAAGGTCTTTTTTTACTAATATTTAGTAAGTTCCGGGCTTTACTGCACTTGGTCTTATAAATCTCTTGGCTTGTCTGCATGTATCCGTAGCGTTCCAGCTTCATTCTACCTTGGACATTTCCCAATTTTTTATTTCAGTCCTCAGAGCACACTCTGGGACTCCACATAATAGTTCCGGACCAATAAAATTTGATGCTGAACCTTCTCTTGCTAGGCTGTCTGCTTTTTCATTTCCTTCAATACCACAATGACCGGGGAACCCAGTATAGAGTTACTTCGTTCCTACTGGCCAATTGTCTTAAAGAAAGAATGCATTCCCAAACTAACGTTTGCATTGAAAAAATTGACAAAAATTGCCGATTTTTCATGGGTTTACCTTCACCCGCACTGACGAAACTACCCATGCAGCATCAATCATAGTCAGGAGACAAAATTTGACAGAGCTGTCTATCAGTCGAACTCTATGGCAAAAACAGTGAAGCAATCTACAACATCTTGGCACTACGTTCCGGCATCTACAACATCTTGGCAGTATTAGACAACAATCAGAGCATGAAAAAAGAAAGCCCGGTTCCGGACGGTCGACGACCCTGAGGGACAAGTAGCTCCAGGATGCTGAAGAGGAAGACCAAGGGAAAAGTGGCTACATCGCTGTGTGCGCTTGGCCGGGAGGTCGGTTCATCCGGCTAAACAGTGAAAAAGCACCTGGCGAACATGAACATACATGTCAGGAAGCGGAAGTCGCGTCCACTGGTTTCGGATCTGCAGGCAATGACGCAGCGGCAGCGGCTGAATAAGATGGTCAACTCGATTTTCCCGGCTAACCGCGACTTGGCGGTGGTGGCGGTGGACGACGAGACCTATCTCACCCTGGATGGCAACGACTGGCAGGGCACTTCGTATTTTACTTCCCCCACGAAGGAACTGAGCTCCGAGGTGAAGTTCATTTCACACACCAAGTTCCCCAAGAAGTTGCTGCTGTGGCTGACAATCAGCGAGAAGGGGATGTCAAAGCCGCTCATCTTTCGCTCCGGACTGGCCGTGAACGGGGAAATTTATTGTACGATATGCCTGCCGGAAGTTGCATCGTTCATCAAGAAACACAATAAGGGCAAAGACGCGGTGTTCTGGCCGGATCTGACGTCGGCCCACTACTCGAAGCGATCGTTGGAGGAGATGGAGCGGCTGAATATTGATGTGGTACCCAAGTCGACGAACCCGCCCAACGTCCTCCAGCTGCGTCCCTTCGAGAATTTCTGGGCCAACCTGAAGCGTAAGATCCACTCCAACAATCTTGTCGCGAAAACTGAGGAGGAATTGATAAATAAAACGAAGAAAGAACTCAAAAACATGCCTACTTTTATTGCAAATTCGTCAAAATGTTCGCGAAAGAAGTGATCACCAGTTTGTTGCTCGCCCAGAAGAAGCCGAAAGAGATTGCCAAGGTGGTAGGGTGCGATTTGGCAACAGTTTACCGCATAAAAAAGTCCCTGCAGGATGGTCCTAAGCAGCGGAAGCCGGGAAGCGGACATCCGCGCTTTGCACGCACGCAGAACGTGATCAAATCGGTCCGTGCAAAAATTGCTCGCAACCCGGTGCGTACCATAAGAAAACTTGCAAAGCCGCCCAATATTTCGGAGAAATCCATGCGGAGAATCATCAAAGAAGACCTGCATGCATCTTCCAGAGCCAGAGTGAAACGCCACTTGATTACGGACCGGGTCAAGGAACTACGAGTGACTCGTTCCAAGAGATTGCTTTCCTTGTTGAAGAAGGAAAAAATGATAATCCTGTTCTCCAACGAAAAGCTTTTCAGCATCGAGGCTGTGACCAACAGCCGCACCGGTTCATTTCACCGCAGAAAATGGAGACCGTTCCGGAAAAAGTGAAAATTTCAACCCAACCCCCCCCCCGGTGTCTTGTTTTTTTTTTTTTTGCCCCCCCCCGTTTAAAAACCCCCCCTTTTTTTTTTTTTTCTTGATAAAAAAAAAACCCCCAATATTATATTTATTTTAAAAAACCCAGAGCCTCCCCCGGTGAAGGCCAACTTCTCCGAGGACCAAAACGTTGTCCTAAAGGGTGTCCACGATGAAATTGCCACACTATGAAATTACTCTAACTTTTTAACCGTTGGATAGAATTTAATGAAAATTTGGGTGGATTTAGTTCATAGTGCATTATTTATATCCTGCAAGTTTTAAAGTCCTGTGATCAAAACTCGCGGAAATGGAGTCGAAAGAACAGCTCGTGCGTGATAAAATCTTGCGCATTCATCACGAGAACAAGGATCTCTCGCATCGTTCCATCGCTAAAACGTTGGGAATCGCGAATTCCACGGTGTCGCGAGTGATTAAGCGGTTCGAGAAACGGTTGACCACCGATCGGAAGCCCAGAAGTGAAGGGAAAAGTATTCCGTACAACACCAAAAATCACAACCGCGTAGTTGGGGCCTTCAACCGAAATCCGAACGCCTCCGTTCGGGATGTGGCTAAGAAGCTGCACCTAAGCCGAAGTTTTGTCCAGAAGGCCAAAACTAAGGCTGGGCTTCGAACGTTCAAGGTACAAAAGGCCCCTAATCGCGACGAGAAGCAGAACAAGTCCGCCAAAACCCGTGCCAGGAAGTTGTACCTCAACATGCTGACGAAAGTTGAATGCTGCATCATGGACGACGAAACATATGTGAAGGCCGACTTCAAACAGATCCCCGGCAACCTGTTTTTCACGGCCAAGGATAAGTTCAGCGTTCCGCAGCATGTCCGCACTCAGAAGATGTCCAAATTTGCGAAGAAATTCCTGGTTTGGCAAGCCATCTGCACGTGCGGGAAGCGGAGTGCACCTTTCGTGACCCAGGACACGATGAACGGACAGGTGTACATAAAAGAGTGCCTCCAGAAGCGGCTGCTTCCTCTCCTGAAGGCCCACAACGTCCCAACAATCTTCTGGCCGGATTTGGCCTCATGCCACCACTCCAAGGACGTGCTGAAGTGGTATGCGGACAATAAGGTCAATTTCGTGCCGAAAATGTTCAACCCTCCCAACACTCCGGAGCTCCGCCCCATCGAGAAGTACTGGGCGATTATGAAGCAGCACCTTCTTAAACGACCTAAGGTAGTGAAGACAGTCGAGGAACTGAAGAAAGTATGGGTTTACATGCAAAAAACGGTTGATTCACAGGTTGTGCAGAACCTTATGGCCGGGGTTAAGGCCAAGGTGCGGGCATTTGCGTATGGACTGTAAATAAAATACGAGTAAAATGGTAAAATGAAGTTTAATAGTTATTTCTCAATCCCTGAAAATTTGATGGCAATCGGATGAAAACTCGAATTTTGCGAATCAATTTTGTGTGTGGCAATTTCATCGTGGAAAACCTTTACAGCAGGATGGAGCGCCGTGTCACACGTCCAATCGAACCCAACAATGGTTGAACGATAACATGAAGTTTTGGCCGAAGGATTCAGATCATAATCCGTTGGATTATTCGATGTGGGCATATGTTGAGGCACGAGCCTGCAAAACATAACACCCTAGTGTGAAAACCCTGAAGTCAACCATAACACGCACACGGCCGAGGATGTTATTAATAAAAATGGAGGACACATTGAATAAATTTGTTTAAAAGGACTTTATAAAGATAATTGCACTCGAAAATGTTGATATTATTGCTTGAATTAGTTGAAAATGGGATTTGAAAGAAACAGAACAAATTTTCGCATTATTTTCTGCCGCACCCTGTAGATACCAAATCCTCCCTTTCTCGAACGGTTGCATGTACGTGGCCAGAGGAGCGATCGAGGAGTGCCTTCGTGGAGATTATTGCGTGAAGAAACGTATCAGTAACTGGTTCCGTTTCATGGTGGCATGTAATGTATCCAACGTATTATTCCTCATCATGAGGTGTGCAAACGTCAATGCTAACGCAAATGCTAATGCTAATTGTACATTTAAGATAAAATCCTATACCAAACCCAATCTATTCGGTTTTCTGTGTAATTTCACCTTGTTCTGAAAAGTAATGGAGGAGAAACTACGAATGAAATGTATGATTTTCATAACCTTAATGCAGTGCTAAGTCATTGCTTCAGGAAAAATTCCAAATGCTAGAACAAACTTCCATAACACAGACATCAAAATCAAAATCAACTCCAACTTCATTTAAGCCGATCCATCACTCGAAATCTTTACGTTAGCTCAATGTAAATCCCCATAGCCTCAACACGAACGAAATGCCCTTTTCCATTTCATTTTTCATCTCCAGCTATCATTCGACTCTCCAAAAGGCGTGAAACAAGAAACCAATGTCCAACCCAAGAACTAAATCGATCATAAGCTTCCATCGAAATGTCTTCATTTCCCCACTCGTAATGCAACATAAAGCGGAACTCCACCACGATTCCAGTGACCACCACTCTACTAACTTTCTCAAAGGAACCCTTCAACCGGAAAACGGGCCGGATTACGATAGCATGTCTGTACCGCGCGACAAATAGACTCTGTTCCTCGGGGTATTTCTGTGAGGATTACTGTCATACTCCTGCTGCTGCTGCAGAAGAGGCTTATCAGGGGGGAAATGTCACACCATCGTGAAATGAGATTTTATGGTTATCTGCTTTGATGCGTTTCCCGAGCCAGCGACGGCCACGACCACATGGGGTTTGTCTGTTCAGCATGATGGCGGGTATTTACGAGCGATTTCGAGCGAACTAATCAAGCTTGATTGATTAAAACCTTGTAGTCATGGCTTGGAACAATGGTGGAAAGTGTTAACGTAAATCGATTAATCGTAACCTTTCGGACCGATGACGGAGGCGCTGACAACAATAGATTGGGAAAGAATTAATCCAATGTTTTTTTTTTCTTACGTAAGTGGAAATTAATGTTATGCTTGGCTTCGTATTGATTTTTGTCCATCCCGTGGCTGCATTATCACCAGCTGTATTGAAAATTAGCTATGCATAACGGTCGACTGAAGACTAACCGGGAACGACGTGCATTGATTGATGAAAACATGAGAATGAAAAAAAGGGAGTCGAAACGAAATGAGAGAAATAATTAGTCTTTCAACTAGGACTCATTCGAAGGGAATGAGCGAATATTGCATTGGATGCAAATGAATGCGTAGAATTCGAAATGAGATTGATTTTTCAGTTCAATGAATTTAATTTTATTTGAGAACAAGCATGGGGGTTTTGCACACAGTTGACAGGATGATTTGATCTTTTGAAGTTATGTCAAGCGTTTGAACAGATGTGGAATGTTGTTCTTGGTTGATGTCAGTAAAGTTGGTCAAAAGGAAGGAATATCTTGATCAACCCACGAATAAAGATTTAATTTTGTAAAGGTGTTTTTGTCTAATCCTTCAGTCCACACTGGTCCAAGATGCTAATTTAGGCGGAAATATACAGCTCCAGTCTAAGTTTTAAATTAAAGCAACATTCTCTTCGGATAAAGTTTTTGATTCCCAATAATGTGGCCAAGGTGAAACATGCCAAAGCTTTGATAAACCATGTTTAAGTTTTACCAGTCCGTTTAAACTATCATAAGAAAATTTGAATTTTTCTCCCACGTTATGGGCATGAAGACATTATATTGAAAATGCTGTATCACAATTCCTACTGTGAGTAAGACTCTCTTTCGGGCTAATTTAATACCAGGGTGGTCCTTGTTTTCACAGTAATAAAAAGCACATATTTATATTTGTAGGGTTAAAGGTATATGTTCTTCGAAAGATCTGTAGACTAGCAAACTTCAAGCAACTTTAATTTTTTGTAGCGAATAAAAGTAACATTTAGCTTGGGCTGTCCCCATAAAATCAGTTATTTTGCTCTAACTTTTTTATTTCAAACTTGAAAACTTGTCAGATATCACATATCCTTAAGATCTCCACGCAAGCGTATCCAATTAGTATTTTAAATTGGAATTTAAATGCCCGTAAGTGCCACCTAGTTGTTGAAGTTCCAACTCTTGTCTTTATCAATCAGAAGGCTTTCTGAACAGTTTTGACGGAATAACCACACATCTGAATAATCACGATCTTGATATTCTTCTCTTCTCTTGGTATTTCAAGGTTAATGTTTATCACAATACACTTATTGCAAGTTCACAACTTATTATCCTGAAGGCACTGTTATTCATTGAGAACTTCCTTCATTAGTATAATTGTGTGGCCAGTACAATCATACCATAGGCCTAGCAAGCCGACCAATTTTCATTTACGAAACATTACTAGATCAAACCGGGAGTCGAACCCAGCCACACCCAGTATAGTGTCACTTTATAGCTGTGTCTTTACCGATTGAACTAAGAGAGGACCCAGAAAGATGACGATACTGTAGTATTTGTACGGAGCATTGAGCAGACACAAACCAGATGTTCATCCGATATGGACCCAATATTGACCCAACATTAGCTAGACATTTGTTCGACATAGATGTTAAACTAGCCTGACGTTGGCCCAACTCCGTTTTTTATGTTTTTTTTTTTCATTGCCCATTGACGTATATCAAAAGATAGTGAGTGTGACTTAATTGAAAGACGGTGCTCTTCATTTGAGAAAATGACTGTTCTAATGACGGACATGCAATAAGATTATACACAAAATTGACTGAATGGTAACGCTAGATCATCTTTAATTTAATGGTATGAACAGTGGTGGTGAGAGTACAATGAGGCATTTTTATAACATAAATAAATGTCGTTTAGAATTTAGATTCTAACCTTCTATTAAAACGGGTACTAAGAACTCGAATGGAAAAATAAGTGGAATTTTTATCGGTCCATCAAATACAGAATGCGGCAGGAAAATATGCGAAAATGTTTCAAATATAATTTTTGGTTAATTTGGGTGAATAATGACTTATTTCTGTTGACAGTCAATTTCTTTATGGCGCATTTCGCGCCAACTCGAACAAGTGTTGGCAGCACCCTCTCAGAATTTAAATAAACTTTCTGGACATGTAGAATTTGTGTCACAAAAAGCCACTTGGCATTCTTGGTTTTTCAAAACTTTATCTAGACTGTCTTTTGAAAAGGGCCCAACTTTTTTTGCCGATTTTATTCAGATGAATATAATCTAAAAATGACATATCTCACCAAAAAATGTTGTAAAGGTGACTATCACAGAATTAATCAAAAGATACTGAAAAAATAATGAATTTCTAAATTTTACGTCGATTAACAAAAAACACCATTGATTTGGATGAAATTTTGTCTCAAGATAGGTAATAATGCTCCCTGCCAACCGTTCATACACTATTAAGAAATAAAAGATTGTCTAGCAAAAACTTTTTCTTTTTCGAACTGTATTTTTCTTTTCAGTGTCTTTTTTTGTCTAAAACTAAACCAGTGAAGGTAATAACCTTCCCAGAAACTTATGAAGCTTAATTTGTTTATGTGTTTTGTCTAACTTAGTATCTAAGTATACTTTTATTAATCGAGAATTTCATTTGAAAAAAGTTTATATCTTTAAAGAAATATTACATTACTCCTCTATTCTCTTGTTGAGATTCAAAATCAGGGAGAGAAATAAAACGTATGGTCGCAATATGTGTTAATTTAACTCATTTATTTTTTTATTTATTTTTCATATCACATAAATATAATATTCGTCTATTCGTAATTTTTTTGATTTTTCTCCAATCAATGTAAATATGTTCGGTTCATCTTCTGAATGAGAATACCTTTTTGTCTATACTTTGGCACCAGGAAAAGGCACAAAACTGTAGAATTTCTGAGTGTCAGGTATTATTTATTGTCTAGTAAAATAGTTAAATTATGTGTTAGTCTGAGTGTCAGGTATTATTTATTGTCTAGTAAAATAGTTAAATTATGTGTTAGTCGCCCATACAAAACTTTTTTTAGGATTTGTTTTTTTTTTTCGATTATATCCATTTCTAATCTTATCTAATCTAATCTCACACTAACGCAGCCAATTCTTGAAAGCATCCTGGAAAATGACAACTTCTTGAATGCATCATTTTTCTTGTCACCCGCCATGCCAACTGCGTAGCATGTGCCACAGAGAGGATTCTAAGAAATAGAGCGATTCCAGAAAGAGTGTCTGAAATCGCTCTACTACTTCGAATCAAGGGAAAGAAGAAAACGTGGACCTCCAGTACCCTAACGCTTCCATATAGAGTTAAATAACGTGAAAATTTATATTTTATCGCTGGGAGCATAGATGCTAGAAAGATTAGTTTATGCTCCCTTGGCATTTGAACCAAAAGTCTGGCAATAATTTGCCAAGGTTATAACGCCTTATATCGCTCACTCAAATTGAGATTGAAATTTAAAATTTACAGAATAATACATTTAGTTATGTGTTGTATAATAGTCTAATAACACAATACAAAGAACAATCCACGCTAATTCATCCAAAACTACGATTGAAGGACCTGGTAACAATACGAGTCCGTAGTTGCATTTCGTGCCTTTTGGCAACTTCGCTTCTATTGATGTCCAAACTCATCGATTTAGCACCACCCGGGAGAGACCTGCTCCTATACCCAATGATTTAATTATCTCCAATCCGCTCAACCAATATCAATGTTTTGTGATATAGTGGATGGATTATTATAATTTGAGATAACTCAATGCAGGCATCTTCCAAATTCGGCAGATCGACAGGCAATCAGTGGAGACCCACCTGGTACCTCATAGCAAAACACCTAGAAGCGGACCCGGAGATTTGATGAGCTACCTCCCCCTTTTCCGATAATATCCATCTGAAAAAATATCAGAAAATTTTGTTTGGCCCTTTTCCAAAGTCTATATAAATTTTGAAAAATCTATGTACGCAAAGTGGCTTTTTGTGACAAAGTCCAGAAAGTTTCATTGACATCTGAGAGGGGCTACTAATTCCGATTACGATTTGGCGCGAAATGTGTCTTTTGTTTATTTTAAGGATGTTCCAGAGAAAGTGAGGTTTAAGTTACAGACCAGTTGATAATGCCATTGATAAAAATGGAGGATCCAGTAAAATCCAGTAAATTTGTTGGAAAAGGCCTTATAAAGCTAACTGAACTCGAAAATGTTGATATTATTACTTAAAGTAGTTGAAAATGCGATTTCAAAAAAATGCCATACATTTTCTCATGTTTACCTGTAGCACCCTGTACAGTCAAACGCAATCTTCAAACTGTTTGAAACTGTCGGCCCGTATCGAACAACCGGTAATATTGCCATAAATGCACAATGATGCTAAATCATCAAGTAAGAACTATATGAATTTCGATATTCATTAAACACCTATTTTAAATGCACAGTGGTGTCTCCTCCGCTTGTGCATTGAACAGAAGCTAAAACCCTTAGATAGGTACTTTTATAAAATGAAAATGAAACATAAACATGCCACAGTCACTATTTGCTCACCTCCGCAAATGAACATCAAAGCAAACGCTGGATTGCCGTTTGCGTTAGTTTCCATTATTATCATTTGCCCAAAAGTAGGACATAGGTATGAACCGACCAAGCGAAAATGCTTAAATAATTGGTTATTATCCTTGAAGTAAATTTACTGTCGCATAGTCAATTCTTGGGAACTTATTGGGAACTATTGCTTTAAAAAAATGACTACATATATAGAAAAGTTTTTAACGATGGACTCTTGTGTTTTTACTTGTCCCCGAAGCTAATAGATCAAGCGACGAGAGAAACTGGTACTAGTGCGCATTTTTCCTGTAGTTGATTCGATTATAGTCAAACAGAGCGAAAATATCGGAAATTTTCAACGAAAACAAGATAACCGTGGATCGAAATGATGTTAAACATATTTTCCAAAACAGGAATGAACACACTATGTTTCATTACTTAATAGAATTTAACTTCTTCCGGCCCCTATAAAAATCTTGAGCCAAAAAATTGGTGGAACTTTGGTTGTTGCTGTAGTTTAGTCAGCTCTAATATTTCTTTGGGATTTGGAAAACAGTGCCTTTTGCGTAGAGATTCTTTGTATCGAGAAAGGTATCTGGCAACTAAAGAAAAAAAAAAAAAAGAGAAAAATAAAAGACAAAAACACAAAAAAAAAAAAAAAAAAAAAACACAACACCAAACAAAAAAATAAATAGAAAACAATAATAACTAATAAAACAAAAAATAAAAATAATACAAAAAACAAAACACAAAACAAACTACATACAAAAAAAAAAAAAAAAAAAAAAAATAAAAAAAAAAAAACAAAAAAACAAAAAACAAAAAAAAACAAAAAACACCCACCCCCCCCCCCCCCCCCCCCCACACACACACACACACATACACCCTACCTCATACATTGAGGTACAAACAAACCTACTATAAATACTAGACCTTCTGTGACGTTCCCTTCAAGTCGAGCACTCGACAGTGAAGATGTATGTAAGTCGCAGACGAAATAGGCCTATCTGTCAAAAGATAAGCTTTCTCTTGTGGAATTTAAAGGAATTTACTCGCTTTACTAGTGATAATTTGAAAAAAGTGTTTCAATGTTTTGTTTTTTTATTTTTTTAAAGTGTTCAAATGAAGTGTTAATTTTAAATTCTTCAAAATTCGCAATCAAAATCGTTCTACTAATACGCTCAAAAAAGTTTTTTTTAAATAGTGTTTAAAAAAAAAAAAAAAGAAGAGGTTGATAATTCTAAAAAAAATATACTATATTTTTCTTACTCTACAACAACAGATTTCAACACAAAAAAAAAAAAAATAAAAAAAAAAAAACACCCACCCCCCCCCCCCCCCACCCCTTCTTCATCCAGGGTGTAGAAAAAAAAAAAAAGATAAAAAAGGGGAAAAAAAACCCACAAATTAATAAATATTTTTTTTTTTATAAGGGTGTTTTTATAAAAAAATTTCCCAATTTCCCCCTTTTACAAGGAGTAACCCCCTTAAAAAAAAAAAAGACCCCACACCCCCCCCGCCCCCCCCGGGAAAGCCCCTTGGAAGCCCCCGGTTCCTCCGCCCCAGTCGCCCCAATTCCAGCCACCGTTCAGCATAGTCGTCTCGGCCCTGAGGCCAGATGCACACCGGGGGTCTTCCAACCTGCTTTAGCAGGCAAGTACATTCACGATTTAACTTCTCCTTTGCCTGATATTGCCTCGCATTCTAGTTATGTCCTCGGTACTTCGGCTGCCACACGAGATCGTCATTTACTACCAGAATGTCGGTGGTATTAACAGCGATGTCGACGATTTCCGCATAGCTACTTCGGACCAGTGCTACGACATCATCGTCTTCACGGAGACCTGGCTGGATTCACACACACTCTCTTCTCAGGTATTCGGCAAAGATTACGAGGTATTTAGATGTGACAGGAATGCCGATAATAGCCATAAAGCAAAAGGTGAGGGCGCACTAGTGGCTATAAGTACAAAATTTAAAGCAAAGGCTCATGAAAACCCTTCTTGGATTCGTTTGGAACAAGTTTGGACGTCGATCAAATTGGGCGATCGTACATTATTCCTTTGCGGACTGTACATTCCACCCGACCGCATACGCGAGCGTGACCTAATTGCAACACATTGCCAATCGGTTTTCGCAATTTTGGAAAATGCCAAAGCAACCGACGAAGTTATGGTGATAGGCGACTTTAATCTTCCTGGGATTTCATGGAAATTAACGGACAGTGGGTTTCTATTTCCCGATGCCAATCATTCTGTCATGCATTCCAATGCTTCGTTCCTTCTGGACAATTACAGCTCAGCCACTCTCTCCCAAATCAATCATGTCACCAACCAGAACACACGCAGCTTGTACCTCTGTTTCGTGAGCGCCCAAAACACCGCTCCACTCTTATGCGAAGCTCCCTCTCCTCTAGTGAAACTAACTCTTCATCATCCGCCTTTACTGGTCACGTTACGCTCAAATCTGGAACATGACTTCGAAATCTCACCTGCCACAGTTTCCTACGATTTTGTTCGTGCCAATCATCGTAATATCGCCGAGTTACTCTCGCTTTTCGATTGGGATAACATTTTGGAGCCGCTCAAACATTTTCCAACGTTCTGGCATATGTCATAGACAGACACGTTCCAAAGAAAATCCATCGTCATACGTCTCGTCCACTTTGGCAAACGAGCGAACTTCGTCGCTTGAAATCTGGCAAGAGAGCTTCCCTCAGAAAATTCACAAAGCACCGGACACTAATTCTAAGTGGTCACTATGTAAGAATGAATCACGAATACAAACGAGTCGCGAAACGTTACTTTCTTCAATATCGGCGTGGAATACAGAGAAAGCTCAAGTCACGTCCTAAACAATTCTGGAAATTTGTAAACAAACAACGCCACGAAGTAGGCCTTCCGTCGTCTATGTAGCTCCACGGCAACAAGGCTTCCACCCCGCAGGGTATTTGCCAGCTATTTTCCGAGAAATTTTCTAGCCTTTTCACCGAGGAGACATTGAGCGATGACCACATTAGTCTTGCGGCCAGCTATGTTCCCCTTGCCGGTCAAACCTTGGGCCAAGTCGACATCGATGCAGAGATGATAATCAAGGCCTGCTCAAAATTCAATTTATCTCACAATCCCGGGCCGGATGGAATTCCTTCGTCCTTTCTCAAACTGCACTTGGATAGTTTGTTGCCCCCGCTGCTGCACATTTTTCGACTATCTGCGACTGTCGGTATTTTTCCTCGCTGTTGGAAATTTGCGCAAATGTTTCCAGTGCGCAAAAAGGGTAGCAAACGGGACGCTGGCACTTATCGTGCCACAACTTCGCTTGGCGCTGTTGCTAAACTGTTTGAGCTTGTAATTATGGAACCGTTGTTCGCTCACTGCAAACCGTATATTAGTGCCGACTAGCACGGATTCATGGTTGGTCGCTACACTGCCACTAACCTGCTGTGCCTTACTTCCTACATTACTGACAGTATGGCGAAACGCGCCCAAACGGATGTCATTTACACCGACTTGTCTGCAGCCTTCGATCAATTGAACCACCGCATAGCTATTGCCAAACTGGACAGGCTTGAGATCAACGGATGCCTGCTGCAATGGTTTCAATCGTACCTCACTGACCGTCATCTGGCTGTAGTCATAGGAGATTGTCAGTCTCACATGTTCAAAGCCACGTCTGGTATACCGCAGGGTAGTCACTTGGGACCGTTGAATTTTTTGATCAACTTCAACGGCGAAAATTTGGCTTTCGAAGGACCACGACTACCATACGCAGATGACCTAAAACTCTATCTTCGAGTGCACTCACTTGACGACTGTCGCTTTCTTCAACGTCAGCTAAATGCTTTTGCCGACTGGTGCACTTTGAATCGTATGGATGTCAACCCGGCCAAATGCACGGTTATCTCGTTTTCGCACAAGAAACAGACTATTCTATTCAACTATGTCTTGTTGGGCACCGAAATTGAGCGCGTCAGTCAACTCAACACACCCAACTCACCTTCAAGCAGCATATCTCGTACGCTGTCGGCAAAGCCGCCAGGGTTCTGAGGTTCATCTTTCGGATTGCTAAAGACTTCACGGACATCTACTGCCTCAAATCGTTGTACTGCTCTTTGTGTCGTTCTATATTAGAGTATTGCTCGGTTGTGTGGACCCCTCATTACAACAACGGTGTCGTTAGAGTAGAGGCTGTTCAACGACGGTTTTTGAGATTTGCCGTTGTCGTCTAATTAACCTGGAGTCCCTGTTAGCCCGTAGAGATACAGCCAGGGCTTTGTTCATCGCAGACATCTTGCAAGACCGCATCGACTGTCCTGATCTTCTGGAGCAAATCAATATCAACGTGCAGCCCCGAGCCCTGAGGAATAGTTCGATGCTGCGGTTACCTCCACAACGAACCAATTACAGTATGTTTGGCGCAATTGGCGGTTTACAAAGACTTTTTAATAGGGTTTCCGCCTTGTTTGATTTTAACATGACTCGCCAGATGCTTCGTCGTATGTTTAGTCATTTTTTTAAAGACCTGTCTAATTCGCATCGATAGTGTCATTTTTAGTTTGTTTTATGTCATGACCATTAATGTACCGTTCTAGTTTAGCTTTAAGTAACATCATTGGGTTTTGTACATAATCTGTTGATGAATAGAAATAAATCATTGATGACTTTCAGAACATGTGCTAAAACATACAGGGCTTGGTATAGACAGCTATGTCATTCTTATATATTTTTTTTTTTCTATTCGCTCCCAGTTCACGTTGTAGCAATCACGAGTTCTTCGATCATCGTTGCATTTGTTCATAATATTTTACCTTATATTCACAGGTTCTGCCATAGACTAGAATGTTCATCAAAGTTTAAGATGCTTACCTGCAAAAGAAAAGAAAATAATTATACTAAATGTGTGAGAAATTTTTCTAAAATAAAGGTCAATATCATTCTTTAAATCAAACATTGACGTTATATTTTTTACTTAAAAAAAAAACAAGAAAACAAGCTATACCAACAGTAATAACCATTAAGTTCAGTGGTGTCCCATTTATCTGTGCATCTGGTGCCCGGCGCGCACAGCAGAATATTAGATACTTTTGTTTTTTAAGCAACGTAGGGGAATCTCGGCTTTGGATATGCTGACTATTCTCGGAAACCAGTTTTGAAACCTCTAGTTGAATATATTTCACCAATAAACACTTCACTAGACCTAAACAGAACTAAACTAACGACTGTAGACCTTTATCTAGAGAAACTTTTAAAAAGATCTGAACACAAGAGATTTTTTTATGAATGTTTGTGCGAAGATCTATAGCAAAATATCAGAACTTCTAAGAGAACTATACTCAAAAATCGGAAAACAGTCTAAGGGAATATCTGTAGAAGAATAATTCAACAGAGAATCACAATAAAATATTTTAAAATAATTAGGGAAATTCCATAGGAAAAAGAACATAAGATTTGAGAAAGCCATTGAAAAATCTAGCGAAAGTGGTGGAAAAATTATTAAAAACAAATCATCGGAAAATCTGAATAGTGAAAGACGATCTACAAAAATTGGAAGATCGTGAAGTAATTTCCAAAACATCTGTAGGAATGGATACTCTCTTAGCTCAGTCGGTAAGGGCGAATCAGGCATTTAGGGTTACAGAGAAACTTTTTCCTGAAAACTTGTTCTAAATTAACTGAAAAATATTGAACTGTAGACACAATGATGATCTATATCATCCAAACTATCCTTGAGTTCAGATTTTGATGCTGTACATGAAGCCTCCTTAAAGTAAAAGTATAAGCTACAAGGAAAACTCCAAACTATTCTTGAGTTCAGGTCTTGGTGTTTTGCATGCTCAACAAAGCGACTTACGAGGTTTCCATCGTTCTTATGATTTGGTAAAGCTCCATAGGACATCATTGCATTACATTACAGTATTCACAGAATAGCACTAGTCACTCCTGATCGACTCCCATTCACAGTGCTTGCTTGGTGGAAGTGGTTGTGAACGTGAAATGTTTTTAAAGGGTATTTCGATCAAAATTTGGTCAACTTAAACTTGACGCTTTTCCTTTCATCGTGCATTAAAACTTTTGCACACCTCTCATTTTGAAGATGTGTGCGTGTAGTATCATGCCTCTATTTCGATTTTGAGATTAGCACTTCAGTTATCGAAATGTCGTCGAAGGAAGAGAAGCAACGCATCAAAATTTTGCACTTGCATGGCGAAAATCCAAACCACTCTCACGTCAAGTTGGCGAAATTGTTGAATGTGAGTAAATCAACTGTTACCAACGTATTAAAAGTGTTCGGTGAACGTTTGTCGACAGCCAGGAAAGCTGGATCGGGGGGAAATCGAAAGCCAGAGGCCACAGCGACGACAAAAAGAGTTGCCCGCTGTTTCGAGCGGAACCCCAACCTCTCCGTCCGAGATGTCGCAAAGAAGCTGGGAGTGGCGCCTTCAACCGTGGATTGAGCTAAAAAAACGAGCTGGACTTTCGACTTACAAGAAAGTGTTGACTCCAAATCGCGACGATAAACAAAACACGTCGGCCAAAGCACGATAGCGAAAGTTGTACACGACGATGCTGACGAAGTTTGATTGCGTGGTACAGGACGATGAAACTTACGTCAAGGCAGACTTTGAACAGCTTTCTGGACCGAAATTTTATACGGCAACCGGACGGGGAAAGGTCTCAGATATTTTCAAGCACATTAAACTGTCAAAGTTCGCGAAGAAATATCTGGTGTGGCAGGCCATCTATACCTGTGACTTGAAGAGCAACGTTTACATTGCGACCGGAACCGTCAACCAGGAAATTTATCTGAGAGAGTGCCTACAAAAACGTCTACTGCCTTTCCTGAAGCGACACAATTGTTCCGTTCTATTTTGGCCGGATTTGGCATCTTGCCATTACGGAAAAAAGGCCATGGAGTGGTATGCTACCGACAACGTTCAAGTGGTGCCCAAGGACAAGAACCCTTCCAACACGCCAGAGCTCCGCCCAATCGAACAATATTGGGCCATCGTCAAGCGGAACCTTAAGAAGACTGTTGTGAGCGAGAAACAGTTCAAGGCAAACTGGCGTTCTGCGGCGAATAAAGTGGACAAGGAGACTGTACAAAATCTTATGGCAGGTGTTAAACGAAAGACCCGGCAGTTCGCATTCGGTAAAAAGGAAGCTTAGCTGAATATTTCTCCTGTATTCTGTATTAACTGAACTTAAAAAGAAAAAGAATTAGACTTATTAATAAAAACTTTGATCAACTCACACACATTACTGTTTGGCCAAATTTTGATCGGAACACCGTTTATTGACTCAAAAGGCTAGAAAGTGAGGAATAAATTATTCAAAGTACGTCATTTCAATATGCCAGGGATCGTCTGAATATTATTTTCGATAATTCATGAAGTGAGTATTTTCAAACGTTCATTATTCTCGAAATTTCTAAAAATGCAATTTTAATATTGCAATATTAAAATTCTATGCACGCGCAATTATTAGCGAGTCATATGTCCTATATCTGACTCTTCATCTTAAAATCAAAATGATAATAAATTACTAAAACATGTGCAATTCAACACCGTAAACCACCCTGTTGATCATGTGGAACATCAAGATTTGAACTCAGGAATAGTTTGGACTACCGTAGGTATTCAAGAATGATGTCTCATGGGGCTAAAGACTGTATTCGATGAAATTTGGACACACGCAATTGTTCGTAACTTTTTAGCGTGTGGGTAAAAATTATTGAAATTGTAACTGAATGTATTTCATTGTGCTGTGTCAATTGTGTAATGAGTTTCGTGAAAATCGGTCGAGTGATTTCAGTGATGGCTTCGAATGTAGAAATAGTGCGCCAACAAATTTTGGGCACTAACTTCGAAAACCCAAACGCTTCTCATCGATGGATCGGAAAACAGCTCAGAATCGCACATTCAACCGTATCTCATGTGATCAAAACGTTCAAGGACCGTAAATGGTAGTGGCAAAAAACGTGGCACATCAAATCCGGAGAAGGCCAGGATGATATTGAACCAATTTAAGCGTTATCCCAAAATTTCGATCAGGGATGTTGCGAAAAAGGCGAAAGTTTCAGTTTGTTTTGTGCAGAAAACAATGAAACGTTCTGGATTACATGTGTACAAGGTCCAGAAGGCACCGAACCGGAGCGATAAACAGAACTCGGTGGCCAAAACTCGTGCAAGAAAACTGTACAGGGAGTGGCTCACAAAACCGTTCTGCATTGTGATGGACGATGAGACCTACATTAAAGCCGACACCAAACAAATGCCAGGACAGGCACACTACGTCGCCACCTCTAAGTTGGCCGTTCCGGAGAGTGTACGGAAGAAGAAACTGTCGAAATTCGCCAAAAAATTCCTTGTCTGGCAAGCGATCTGCGGATGTGGCAAAATGAGTCAGCCCTTCATCTCCTCTGGGACCGTCAACGGACAAATCTACAAGGACGAATGCCTCCAAAAACGACGTCTGCCCTTCTTGAGATCTCACGATGGCCCGACACTGTTTTGGCCGGATTTGGAATCTTGCCACTATGCCCGGCCCGTCTTAGACTGGTACAAAGATAATAATGTAGTTTTTGTACCAAAAGACGTCAGCCCTCCAAACACTCCGGAACTTCGCCCAATTGAAAAATTTTGGGCAATCATGAAGGCAAAGCTCGTTAAAACTCCAAAACTGATAGAAAATGAACTTGAACTAAAGAAAGTGTGGTTAAAAGTAAGTAAGCAAGTCGGTCCTATCATTGCCCAAAATTTGATGAAAGGGGTCAAGGCAAAGGGGTCAAGGCAATTTGGGTTGGGAGAAGAGGTTCAATAAACCAATGATGTCAAAACTTAACCATTTAGTAGTACTTTATTTCCAGAAAGTTTGAAAAGAATCAGGCTCAAGGAAAATTTTTGGTGACCTATTTTGTGTGTCCAAATTTCATCGAATACAGTCTTTATTTCAACTCATAAGTACGGTGGAGGCATCGTAAATAGACTTTTTGATCATGTAGAGCATCAAGATTTGTATTCAATGATAGTTTGGAGTACCGTAGATATTCTGGAAATACTGTAATATGTCTATTACAGTGTAATGATGTCCCGTGGGGCTATTTCATCTCATAAGTACGGTTGAATTATCTTAAATAGCTTTGTTGATCATGTAGAACATGAAGATCTGTATACAAGGATAGTTTGGAGTACCGTAGGTATTCTATAAATACTGTTATATGTCTATTACAGTGTTATGATGTTCCTTGGAGCTTTTTCAACTAATAAGTACGGTCGAGACATCGTAAATCTCCTTATTGATCATGTAGAACAACAAGATCTAAACTCAAGGATTGCTTGGAAGGGCTAGAACCACTTCGATAAAACATTTGTTCGCAAATTTTCTATTTTAATGGTTTTCATCAGTTGTTTAAGCATATAGACCATTAATTATGTTGAAATACGATGTAGAAAAAATCCGTATTGAATCGGTTAAGTCAAACTAGTTTTTGAGAAAGGGCTGGTAAATGTTATTTTCAATGAAAAATTACCTTCGATTTTAACAGAAATACATCTGAAAACCTCATCGGGCGAGAAAACGATGATGAAGATTTGATGTGATGTGATAGGAAGCCACCACCAGTGCAGGACTTGCCATGGCGTACAGTTCCTCCAAATGGCAAGATCAAACTGTAACTGTAACGATGATGAAGATTTTCTCCAAAATTCGTCATGAATGCACATGACAGTGATTTGATCACCGATATTATAAGAAAATTTATAGATATTTAAGTAAACTCTATCGATTACATATTATTGGTTGGCTAATTTTAAGTAGACTGGTTAGAATTTTAGGAAATAAAATCGTTTGAGAAAAGATCTCACGACTGCATGTGAATAGAAAATGACAAGAAAGCTCATGATAGTTAATTTCTTCTCGTGATAGTAAGATGGCCTGTTTTTTTTGCGCATGACGGCTTTGAGATTTACTAGCACTGGTCTCAAAAGTCTTCGAAATCAATTTCAATATTTTCAAGGGGTATGGAAAACACATACTTTATTAACAGAAGGACCTTTTGTTACTTTTCTAAGAGCAATCGAAAGGATCTTCAGCGTATGCATTAGCCTTTTGAATCTGACCGTAGACTGACTTTAATCTATGATTTAGTTTTGATTACACAAAATATTCGCCAATTTAAATTCTTCAAAAAATTGGATAGTGAAGATTATAATTCATGCGAAACAAAACTTAATAAAATTGGAGAACCCATATGCCTTAAATGTATATTTTTGAACTGTTTTGGAAATCCCGCATGGCGATATAAAATAGGCCCAGTAAAGCATTAACTAATTAACTGCTCAGTTTGATTTCATAACTCGCTTCTCATTTCTAATGCTTTCCTCTAATTCAACAACCAGAAGATTCTCATTCCACGCTATGTGGCTCGAATAGTCCAAGGGAGTAACATTTGTCAAGCATATACGTCCGCAGAGAGTTTACTTTCGTTTTGAAGAAGATTCATTGGCATCAAGGGAAACGACCAGATCCATTCAATTCGTAACGATGCTGAATAGCACTCAATGTCAGGTCAGAAGAGTAGAGTTTGCGTTCTTCTGTTACGCCACTATCGCCTGCTTCCGGGTAATGGAATTTAAGATGAGCATACTAGCATGGTGCCCTCTTCAGCCAGTGGATCAAATTTCTAGGTCGAGGGCATCGGCGCGAGGATTAATTCACCAGTTGAACCAGCACGACTTGAACGGAAAGCGATTTCGGTTCATGTGGGAAGCAAGTACTCCAAGCGTGGCTTCTTTTATGCGGTCGGAATACATAGCACTTGCTCAACTGAATTCCATCCGTTGTGGAGCAGCGATCAATAATTTCCCTCGGAGGCGGTTGCCATATATTTCTCCCAAAAATGGAAAACAGCACCATCAGCCGGTGGATAGTTATGTCGCCCATCTGGGTGGTCTGAAAACCTAGTTTCCATTACATGACCAAATTAGTCCGGCAATTTCACAACTGCGCGGCCTGAGTACATTTTGCGGCTTTTGCACCAGTGGATTAAAACGTATTAATTCACACCGACAGACCACTTTTTCTCTCCTCTCGCAATGTTTCGCCGATTTGTTAATGCGCTCTGTTATTGTTATTGAACTGGTTTCATGCCAAACGCACCGCAGGTTTGTAATTAGATACGATTGGAAAATTTTACGATCAGCTGAGATGTGCGTGGTTTGCTTTTGTTTTTCACCGGCTAACGCACTCTCGGCCACTTCTTGGTATGTGTGGATGGATATTATGCGATGCGTGAAAATATGGAAACAAAACAATTGCGAGCACTTGCGGAGTGTATTGGCTAGTGTGAAATCTATGGCCACGAATTTTCGAGTGATTTTCCTGATCGTTATGGCTCGTTAAGCTGCGAAAATGGGCTGGTTTTTCGACTGAAGTGGTGTATACGGCAAGCGTTTATGAGGCGTTTGTGATGAGTTTTAGCGCCGGTCTGTCGAAGATTTTTTTAAATATGCAAGATACGAGAACGTGCGGTCGAATGCAGTTTCGACGCAAACTTAAATACGTTAATTGTCGAGCAATTATAGAGCAATTCTCTACCAAGTTAACGAGTCAGCTTGACCCTCTCCGATTTCAATGAAACTTTGCACATAATTTCTTAGTAAAACTTTTTTTTAACTCAAGGCTATTTTTTGTTCAAACATATGTGTAATCTTCAAAGTATCATACCTCGAACACAGTTGATTATAATGAAATTGTGTTAGAGAAATAATGGTAGATATTGGTAATTCTACTCTGAAAAGAGAAATTCTTTCACGTTGGAACTCTAGTTGCCTAAAAAAATTACCTGTCTGATTAAGCCAACACAATATATGCCCGCTTGTTAATGCACTGAAAAATGAATTTCGAAATAGAAGGTAGGACTAACGAAGCTATTCGTTGTTTTCTGCAACGAAACTTATTTGTATGCGAAAAGGGTTCTCATGGAAAGGCTGTGTTTGAAACATTTTGGACCATGTTCTATTTTAAAGAAGTTGAAACCAGTCGAAAAAAACGAAAAATTCATCTTTTGCACTATCAAACGCTACAAAGAAACCGGTTCTTGGAAAATACCTACACAGAAGCTGTCTCCATTCTGCGCAGGTCCGCAGGTCGCCTTCTGATTGATCGATCCACCTTGCTCGTTGCGTACGTCTTCTTCTTGTGCCCGTTAAATCGTTATCGAATTCATTTTAACAGCCAGTCTTACGACATGCCCAGCCCACCGTAGTCGACCGGTTTTAGCGTTGTGAACGATGGGAGGTTCTCGCAGCAACTGATGCAATTCGTGGTTCATTCGCCTCCTCCACGTTCCATCCTCCATCTACACTGCACCGTAGATCGTACGCAACACTTTCAGTTTAGACATCAAGGGCGTCCTCCACGAGAAATGTCTATGTTTCGAGGTCGTAGAGGACTATCGGTCTAATTAATGTCTTGTAGATGGTCAACTTTGTAGTTCGGCGAACTTTTTTCGATTTTAGCGTCCTTCGGAGTTCAAAGTAGCCACGATTGCCAGCCCTAATCCACTTTTGTATCTCTCTGCTGGTAGCGTTATCGGTGGTCACCAATGAGCCAGATACACGAATTCGCCTACCGTCTTGATTTCACCACCGTCGATCTGAACTCATAGTGGGAGGCTAACATTGTCTTCTAAGGAGCCTCTTACGCTCATGTATTTTGTTTTAAACGCGTGAATGACAAGCTTTTTCGCTTTGCCGACGACGTTGATATCGTAGCACGTAATTTTGAGCCGAAGGTGGAAAATTTCATCAGACTTAAGACTGAAGCTAGTTGGATTAGCTGAAAAAGTGAAAAAGTTGGACAGGCTTCTTGAAGAACGTACCACTCGTGTCTATCCCCGTTCCCTCACACCCTCCAATGCAATGTTAAGTAGCAAACACGATAATTCATCACCTAACCATAACCCTCTCCGAGATTCGAAGGACTCGAGATTGCCCCTGAGACTCGGACGACACACATCACTTAATCAATCGTTGCTTTGATCAACCACGTCAGTTTTCCTGGGAATCTCTACTCGTGCATGTTCTGTCATATGTGGTCTCGATCGATCGTGCCGTAAGCTGATTTGAAATCGATGAAAATATGGTGTTTGGACACGTTATGTTTCCGACATTCCTGCAGCACTTGTCAAATCGCGAAAATCTGGTTCATATTAGCGCAGCACCCATGAATCCCGCTTGATAGTGCCCCACGAACTCCTTTGCAATTGGTGACAGGCGGCGGCATAGAATTTGGGAGAGCAACTTGTAGGCGGCACTCAGTAGCGTGATTGCACGATAGTTGCAGCAATCCAATATCCGGCATTTTTTATAGACAAGATGCCTTCCATACAATCCTCCGGTAAATGCGCTTTCTCCCAAATCTTGGTAATTGCCCAGTGTAACGCTGTTGCCAGTGCTGCACCTTGTGTATTATTCGTTGCAATTCCTTTTTAATGGTGTCGGCTCGCAAGGCCCACAACCAACCCCACTATATCGCAGGAGGACCATCGTGATGCTGCTGTTTAACAATCCCAAGCACCACCAGGACTTTAGGCTTTTGTATTTAGAGTCCTGGGCGCACTAACAAGACGGTGACTCAGCCGCTCCTAACATGGAGAACAGACGCTGTTTTGAGCCGCCCCTAACATGGAGAACAGACGCTCAAATGGGTGAAGGCTTGTACTTTAACCCTTATTTTTTAAAAGCAGGGTGGCTCGCTTTTGTCAGGGCTGCTTTCGGATATTTGTGGGTTTTTGGAAGAAACTCAACAGAGTCCAACAACTGCTCAGTCCCCCCACATCTTAAACAGTCGCCGCCGCTCGTCCGGGGCTACTTATTCGTGTATTCAGTAGCTGTCCATCATATCTGATGGAACCCCACCATCCGCGACCCGTGGACCCGCCGGGTTGTTTGCAGCTCAGCCCTGTAGAGTATTCACCTACTCTACGGTCTTCCCGGCAGTGCTGCACAACCGTATTTTAATAGCTCGCTTGGGAGTTAGTTACCAGCAGCTTTTTTGTGCTTAAATCTACCAATTTCTTCCTCAACCTCAACCAACCAAGGTGGGTTGGGGTCGGAATCCTGTCATCTTCTGCGCGTAAGGAGTGTATCGAATATAAGCTATCCACATACATTTGCGTTGTACGCATGTATTTGTGATGGTTTTTT
The DNA here is from genome assembly GCA_024533555.2 of Aedes koreicus. Taxonomy (NCBI): domain Eukaryota; kingdom Metazoa; phylum Arthropoda; class Insecta; order Diptera; family Culicidae; genus Aedes; species Aedes koreicus. The sequence continues at coordinate 622,216 of JAHHFK020000896.1, read as the reverse complement.
ATGCTCTGAAAACTGCATGCTGTGCGTTTGATTGTCAGCTTTCTTTTGTTTACTTGTTTGTGCGGTTCAAATTCTGCGTTTTCAAAATGTCGCGTATTGAAAAGGATGTGAAAATTAAGGTTCTGGACACATGGCTAAGTGAGAAGGGTATTACTATGCGAAAATTGGCGAAGCGGTTTGGAATTCATCATGCGAGTGTTAAAACCCGGTTCTTCCAACCCGAAACTGGAGCAGAAAGTGGTATCTCTAATCATGAAGAACAAATCAATGTCAATACGTGATTTGGCCAAAAAAGCAGGAACGAGTGCAGCGTCCGGATGCATGCGTTTTGATGGACGATGAGACCTATGTAAAGGAGGACTCAAAAACCCTTCCAGGTCCACAATACTTTACTGCCGTCGTTGGGGAGGATGTGAGCGATGCGGACAGGTCGATTCAAGTGGAAAAATTCGGTCGAAAGGTACTGGTATGGCAAGCAATATGTTCCTGTGGTTTGAAGTCAACCATTTTTTACACTACCGGAACTATAAATGTGGAAATCTATCGATCTGAGTGTCTCCAGAAGAGATTGTTGCCTTTATATAAGAAGCATACTACACCTCCACTGTTTTGGCCGGATTTAGCGTCGGCTCACTATGCCAAAACCACTCTCAATTGGCTTGCGGAAAAGGGTATAGATTTCGTTGAGAAAAATATCAATCCACCAAATTGACCTCAGCTTCGACACATCGAACGTTACTGGGCAATCGTGAAGAGGGTCTTCAAGAAGACTGGTAAGGCAGCTGGGAACATGCAGGAGTTCAAACAAATTTGGGCTCAAGCGTCCAAAAAATGCGATGCAACACTTGTCCGGAACTTGATGAAGAGCTTTCGATCCAAAGTTTGAAAATTCGTGAAGGAATAACTTAAATTTCATCCGGTCTTCATTATGTTCAAGTTCAACCTCGTACAGTAAAGGATCAATTTTTTGTATGAATAAAATATCGGTTTTCAACATAATTTGAAAGAAAGTTTGTGGATAGCTTATTTTCGATACACTCCTTAGACACTTCACCAGCACTTCAACAAATCATGGTACCATTTACTCATTTGAGCCTCTTCGCCAGAAATGTTACAGAAATGCCGAGAATTGCCACAATTCGATGTTTGGATATCCCATCTCGAAGGCCTCGTCGTGCCGTATCTGTTGTGCGTTGTTTCCAGCTTGTATTTGTATTTGTATTTAAAAAAATTCATCTAAAAATAAATAGTCTTAATGAATAAAATAAACTTATAAACTAACAAAAACACAAATCTATTAAAACTAGTTCAACAGCGTTCTTATCCGATTCGCGAAACGTCCAGATAGTTCATTAAACTCAAATAGTTCTTCGACTGCAGTTAACGCACGAATGCATGCTGAAATCGGTTCATTGTATCCAAACACAGTTCGGTGAAAAATTGGTTGCAGTAACGTTGAGTTCCGTAAGGTTCTGTGCGGTACACGAAAGTTCAACATAGAAAGTAGTTCGGGGGCATCAGCTTCACCATTCAACAGTTTAGCAATAAGTCACGACTGCTGTATTTTACGACGTCGTCCCAGCGTGTCCAAACCTAGTAGTCGGTATCTATCAGGATACGGTGGCAAGTTGTCAGGATCTCGCCACTCGCCAAGTTTTTCAGAGCCAGACGAATAAACCGCTTCTGAACTCGTTCGATTCTGAGGCACCACGTGACCTGGTAAGGCTGCCATACCACCGACGCGTTTTCGAAAATTGGACGGACAAGTGCACAGTACAATGACTTCCAGCAGTATGGATCAGAAAAACCCTTCGCCACCTTAGAAATGAAGCCAAACTGTCGAGTTGCTTTTGAAATGATCGCAGAGCGGTGTAGATCGAAAGTCATTTTTGGATCCAGTTGAACACCCAGATCAGTCACACTGGTAACTCTACTAAGAGTATTGCCATCAATGTAGTAGTCAAACAAAATTGGATTCTCCATACGGTGAAACGTGATTACCTGACAGTTATCCACGGTAAGTATCAGTTTGTTTCTCTGACACCACTCAGAAAATGAACTCAACGATTTTTGCAGAAGTAAGCAATCTTCTTGCGTGAACACCACGATGTACAACTTTGAATCATCTGCGTAGACCACTTTAAAACCTTCGTCCAAAATCAAAGCAGGATCATTGAAAAACAAGATAAACAATAGCGGTCCGAGATTGCTAACTTGTGGAACTCTAGACTTGTTAGAAAATGGCCCTGTTACACAACCGTCTATCTTCACCCGCAACTCGCGGTCCGTAAGGTAGGATTCTAACCAAAATACCAATTCGTAGTTCCTGTACGAAAACATGGAGCATGATTCAAATCCCAGTACTCTTTTGACTCCAGTGCGAAATTTTGCTCCACTGATAATTTTCAAACTGATTTGAATTTTACGAAAACTACAGTAAGATTTGCACTAAGATGAATACATACTTAAAACCACCATAAACAAAGGTGTTTTGGTATTGTGTATTTTGAGCGATGATTTTTTATATGTTATCACCAAAATTGCAAAAATGAGATCAAAACAGCTCAAATACAACTTACCTCATCATTTCAGGGTTCTAAAATAAAATCAGTAAAGTTTATTCGTGTTATCAGCTCATGTGACAATGTGTTAAACTCATACTGAGCTGCCACTTTGCTCGTACTTTTCAAATTGGTCAATGCAAACTTTTCTAAGACCATTTTGTTGACTAAGACAAGTCCATGTTCCGGAAGGAGGTAGAGTATTTCATTAAAAAAAAATTATAACGGGTGTTCAATAAAAAATGAGAATGATTTTAATACCTTTCTGTAATTAAAGTAAAGAGCGTAATTTTTTTTTCTCTCCAAGAGAATTGCTCTCTGGACTCCCTAGAAATGGGTGGCATGTTTCTTTTCGCTCGGGTGCTGTCAGTTCAATCGAAGATGGCGTCAAAACAGCAAGCACTCCGCGAGCGTGTTGTACGGTTTTACGAAACGCATGGTCATCGTGGAAAAAAGCTTACGGTAGACCACTTTCGAGACGAAAACGTGCCCGTGAGTACAGTTTACCGAATCCTGGCATCCCTGAGCGTGGAGCGGAAGGCCGGTGAAGAAGAAGAAGAAGAAGAATAAGCGTTGAAAAAGCTGTTCGACAACAAGGACGGAACCGAACCGAACCGATACACCGAACCCTCAAGATGGAGGACATCATCTGTCGGAAGAAGACTCGGTCCCCCGAGTACACGGACGAGCAGATAGCGACCGTGAAATCGCAGTGCCGGTGGATGACGAAGAACTACCGTGGGGCGTCGTTCGTGCTGGACGACGAAATTTACTTTCCGCTCTCGAAGACCCACATTCCTGGAAATGACAGCTACTATTCCAGCGACTAGTCGGCCACACCCCCCGAAGTAAAATAAACATAAGTTTAAGCATAAATTTGAAAAACAAAAGTTATGCTGTACATCGCCATATCGGACAGAGGGATTTCAAAGCCGTGGTTCAAGCCGAGCGGTCTGGCCATCAATCAACAAGTGTACCAGGAGAAGTGTCTTGAGAAAATCCTTCTGCCGTTCTTAAAGGAGCATCATGCGGATGGGAAGTACGTCTTCTGGCCGGACAAGGCGTCTTCCCATTACGCCAAGAAGACGCTGGAGTATCTTGAGCAGAAAGAAAGAAACCCGACCAACTTGCCCCAGTGCCGGCCCATTGAGGATTTTTTCGGCTCCCTCACTGCCCTAGTGTACAAAAATAATTGGCGGGCCAAGGATACGAAGCAGTTGACCACGAGGATCCGGAATTGTATCCGGAAGATGGACGCCAGTGCCGTCCAGCGCTCTTGTTAGAGCATCGCGAATAAGTTGCGTCGTACGGCTGACCAGGGCCCGTTCTCTAATATTCATTGACGTTTTTTTTTTTTGAAGAATAAACATTGTTTTTAATAAAAAATAAGTGACTGAAAAAATTCTCATTTTTAATTGAGCACCCGTTATCATAGTCATCGTGCCGAACCAAAAAACTTCTGCTTCTTTGACGCTCCGTCAATCCGTGCTCTCATCATGTCTCTTGAACAGCAAAGGGTAAATGCACCCTTCTTTTTGGGGAAATGCTCCTTAAACTTTGGAAAAATGCTCCTTAGATGCGTTTGCCCGGCATAATGCAATCGGAGGTATTAACCTTCTGGTTAGCGCTTGCCGGGTGTTTGAACGGGTCTTCAGTTTCTTCAAGATTTATAGTTTTGACGGGTTTTAAGTTTCTGAATTTAAGAGTCGTCAAAACGAAATTAAGACTCGTCAAAATGAAATTTAAACCCGTCAAAACTACCTCGAAGATTGCAGAGCGAAGCTCCGCTATACAATCTTGAAGAAACTTAAGACCCGTCAAAACAACAGGCAAGCGCTAACCAGAAGGTAAATACCTCCGATTGCATTATACCGGGCAAGCGCATCTAAGGAGCATTTTTCCAAAGTTTAAGGAGCATTTCCTAAAAAAGAAGGGTGCATTTACCCTGCTGCCTCTCTTGAACGGTTTTCATTCCAGATGAGGAGTCTGTTCATCGAACCAGGAGACATTTGCAATAGTTTGCTCCCTCACACATTTCATCATCTTCCTTGTTCTAGTAGTTCATCTGGAACCTCCATGAATGCACATGGACATTGTACACGGACTTTCCGGTTTCCTGGAATCGTTACGAGGTACGAAAGACAAAACGATCACTCATTCCAAACTGGTTACTATTAGTAAATATCTGACACGGTCTAAGCTTTTGCAAATGTAATTGTAAAACTTGCTCCCGCATGGCTGATAAATCAAAATAAACGGAATCGTTCAGCGATAAACTGTCAATAGAAAACATTCAAGAAGGGTAATTTCAATTTCACTGTTGAAAAATAGTGACACCTATAAGAAAACAAAAAAAAACTGTGGGGAAAAACATCGAAAGTCGCCACCGACTTTTGAACCCTGGTCGACTTTGTGGTAGCTCTCATTCGTAGCTATATAAACAAGTCGAGAACGAATGAATGAAGAAACTATGGTGTCTTCGATTCTTGAGGCATTATGTGGTTAAGCGATGGAGGCAAATTTAAACACAGAATCCAGTTTTACGGGATTTTTATTTTCTTGGGTCGTGTCAATTTTCATCCAAATCCAATGCATTTTTTTTCAAAAATTAAAAAAAAAAACAATATCGCCTAGAAACAGAATTCTGTGTATGTTTTTGATATATCTATGTTCGCCCGGTCACTCAAGCATTGGTTGTCTGAATCATGCAATTTTCGCAAGATTTGATTGCAAATATTGTAATAGTTGACGTGTGAATTTCTACGGTTTAAGTTTTGGGTGCAATGAATCGAATTGCATCGATCCCTTGGTTCCTGATCTAATCTAATCTAGTCTAATACAAACGCAGCCAGTACGGGAAAGCATCATGAAAATAATTGGGTTAGATGACGCCCAATTGTTTGCATCGATCGATCTCTTGGTTCCAGACCAGAAACTTGGTAACAGAGAACTAAGACGAGTTCCTAACTGTAATCATTTATTTCATGATATCGACACAATCAACCAAGTATCATTTACCTTTGCTACCTTTAAGACTTCCAATCCAAAAAAAAAACACATCCAACGCCTCAATCTATATTTAACCATCTTTGACCAGCTAAATGCACTTTTCGACGACAACTCAGCACTTCGTTCATAGCATGTTAAAAATATAGCAGAAGAAAACAACGTCGTCAGCACAACCAGTCGACAAAATAAAAAAGAGCTAATCTAGCTTTCTTTACAATCCTAAACGACACCACAATACCATAGAAGCCGCCGCACTCGTCACAACAATGCAAACGGAGAAAAGAAGTAAGAGCTGCTATTCGGCTCGAGCTCGGGTGTCACAAACCCAAACCCCCCCCCCCGCCCCCGGCAAAAAAAAAAAAAAAAAAAACAAACACAAAAAAAAAAAAAAAAAAAAAAAAAAAGAAGCCCTCTTTTCTTCTCCTCACCCCCCCCCCAAAAAAAAACACCCACCCTCCCCACACAATAATAATCCAAAACACCCCACCAAAAAAAAAAAAATTTTTTTTTTAAATTAATTTTAAAAAACCTCCCTTAATTAATTTTTTAATTATTTTGTTATGCTTTTTTTTTTTTTTTGTTGCAATATCTGCAATACATTAGAGTGTACCCTTGCGCTGAACTGGCCGGCTTGACGTGCCGCAAGGGCTCAGTAGGGATCAAGACCCGAAGCTAAGAGTCAGTTCCTTTGTGGTTATATCACATTTATTAGCAGAGCAGCACATCGAAATTTTAGGTTCATTTTATGCTTTATATCCCATGATTCCTTATATACTATACAATTTCAGATCATCCATGGATATCCCAAGTTTTGTAAAATAATTTTAAATCAATTTTTTTTTCTCGTGGCTATGCTACATTGTCTTAGCTTTCAGGTTCATGGTACAATTGCAGCAGGACCACAATCTGCAGACATTTAAATAAAAATGAAATTATTATCATTTTATATTATAACATCCATGCATTACATTTTGTATGCTTTTTTATAAGTCATTTTCAGCTTCGCATATATGCATCCTTGTCAGTTATAGCTCATCTAACCTACGTTATGTATTTGAAAAGATAGAAAGGTTTTTGATGTTTTTTTTTATTTTTTAGAAAAAATCATATTCGAAAAATTCTACTTAAAAAAAGCTCTTTCCTTCTTCATCAAAAATATATATTAATTTACAACCTAGCAGTTTACAATCATTCATTTCCTATTTCACAGACATAAAGTATCATTTATGGGTCCAGATGAACAAGAGCTATCGAAAAATTCATTTTTTTATCTTTTTGTATGTTTGTTTTATTAAGATTCAGATTTTGGATTCATACTCATATGAAATTTATTTTGCCTTATTATTAGCTGTTTTCATTATGATATTAATACACATCTAATTTTTATTTTCAGTAACATACCAGTAGATGTCAGATACATCTTGTACCTACGTTTATTATGTTCTCTGACTATTATTGTGAAAACAAATTCTAATCTTAGTAGATCTTAATCCAATAGAAACTTCAAAAGTGGAAGTCTTTCGATGAGTGGATGTTCAGCTTAATTACGGATATATGTATTCTACTATAGTTTACTGGCCTGCTGGTATTATTATTTTATATTATAACGTCAGTTTATTATTTTATGTTATGATATTAAATGATGTGACATAATTGCATTTAAATTCATTTCATTAAAATCACTATTTCCGATGAGACTCACTACATAAATTATTGCAAGGAAACGGAACAGCACATCGAAATTTTAGGTTTTCTTTTCTATTGCTATATAATTTCAGATCATTCATAGGTATCCCAAGTTTTATGAGATAATTTAATATCATTTTTTTTTCTCGCAGCTACATTGTCTAAACTTTCAGGTCCACAAATGGAATTGTTATTATCATTCTTATATTCATTCACTATATTATTTGTCATTATAATATTCATTCACTATATTTTTATAATTATAATATTCACAAGATTTTAAATATTACTATATGACACTGAATATATATTGGGAAAGGAGGGAGCATCAGGGTATCACTCAAGCTGGAATTGGACAATGGAGTGGTATGACAACCGGCGTCTAGGAGGGAACAAACAGTATCATTTTCTTTATCCTACCGATTCGATTGTGATGCTGTGAATTCTACTCCAACAGTTTCAGTGAGAGTGACGCGCCCTTCTTAACAAGCCATCCCGTAGAAAGCTTAATAAGTATTGCGAATTGGGTTATTCGATTTGTTGGATCGTATCGTTGGAAGGAGAATCTCATGTTCCCGCGGGTTTCGCGTAAGTGTCTCTGCTTACGGGTCCGCCCCACCGTTTTTGGCCCTTCATACAGCGTTACAGTGAATGCAACCCGGTAACTCAATTTGATCTTGCTATTAAGTGGAGCTGCATACATGACAAGGTCTTAGAAGGGATGGTGGCTACCTTACATACATACATACATACAAACCATAAAGTAAAAATCGAAAAAATTGATAAATGAATAGCCAACCACCAAACCCCAAACAAAAAAACCAAGAAACTAAAAAAAGAAATTATGCAATAATAATCTGGCAAACTTATTTCCCTCCAAAATATTTATTAAAAAAAATAAGTCACCCCCCCCCCACCCACCCACAAACCCCCCAACCCACGAAAGGCCCCAAGCCATGCCCACCGACAGGACCTGCCGTGGCCAACGCTAAACAAACAGCCAACAAACCCTAAGAACGAGAAAAGAAGAAAAAAATGTTCCCACACAATTTGGTCAAACAGTAATGTGTGTGAGTCGATGAAAGTTTTTAATAATAAGTCAAATTCTTTTTCTTTTTCAACATTCAGCTAAGCTCCCTTTTTACCGAATGCGAATTGCCGGGTCTTTTGTTTAACACCTGCCATAAGATTTTGTACAGTCTCCTTGTCCACTTTATTCGCCGCAGAACGCCAGTTTGCCTTGAACTGTTTCTCGTTCACAACAACTTTTTTAATCTTCTTAAGGTTCCGCTTGACGATGGCCCAATATTGTTCAGTTGGGCGGAGCTCTGGCGTGTTGGAGGAGTTCTTGTCCTTGGGCACCACTTGAACGTTGTTGGCAGCATACCACTCCATGGCCTTTTTCGGTAATGGCAAGATGCCAAATCCGGTCAAAATAGAACGGAACAATTGTGTCGCTTCAGGAAAGGCAGTAGACGTTTTTGTAGGCACTCGCTGAGATAAATTTCCTGGTTGACGGTTCCGGTCGCAATGTAAACGTAGCTCTTCAAGGAAACCAAAAATCACAAGGCCCAAGTTGTCCGGCAAACAGGCGTCGGCTATCAAATTACCGTGCATGTAACTCAAATAAACCCCATCCACTGTGACACGGCACAATATCTGCCACTTTTCCCGTCCGGTTGCCGTATAAAATTTCGGTCCAGGAAGCTGTTTAAAGTCTGCCTTGACGTAAGTTTCATCGTCCTGTACCACGCAATCAAACTTCGTCAGCAGCGTCGTGTACAACTTTCGCTATCGTGCTTTGGCCGACGTGTTTTGTTTATCGTCGCGATTTGGAGTCAACACTTTCTTGTAAGTCGACAGTCCAGCTCGTTTTTTTAGCTCAATCCACGGTTGAAGGCGCCACTCCCAGCATCTTTGCGACATCTCGGACGGAGAGGTTGGGGTTCCGCTCGAAACAGCGGGCAACTCTTTTTGTCGTCGCTGTGGCCTCTGGCTTTCGATTTCCCCCCGATCCAGCTTTCCTGGCTGTCGACAAACGTTCACTGAACACTTTTGATACGTTGGTAACAGTTGATTTAGCCACATTCAACAATTTCGCCAACTTGACGTGAGAGTGGTTTGGATTTTCGCAAAATTTTGATGCGTTGCTTCTCTTCCTTCGACGACATTTTAATAACTGAAGTGCTAATCTCAAAATTAAAATAGAGGCATGATGCTACATGCACACATCTTTAAAATGAGGGGTGTTTTAATGCACGTTGAAAGGAAATGCGTCAAGTTTAAGTCGACCAAATTTTGATCGAAACACCCTTTAGGCTGGTCGGTGTGCCCGCTAAGTATTTTTCAACGACCGGAGGTGTGCTTCAAATGCCAAATATGGCCGCATTGCACGAAACAGTAAATGGCCGGACAGGAGCGGACTATGCAGAAGATGTGCGAAAGATAAGACACAAGATTGTAGAAACCCACCGCAGCTCCAACAAGGAAGCCAAAAATCACATGACAGAAGGCCCAAGTTGTCCGGCAAACAGGCGTCGGCTATCAAATTACAGTGCATGTAACTCAAATAAACCCCATCCACTGTGACACGGCACAATAACTACTACACCAATATGTGTCTGAATCGAATTGCGATGCAGCTATTATTTCAGAGCCATACCAAATCTTATCTGGGGATGATAACTGGTCTGCAGATAATGCAAGAACAGCGGCCATATGGACGATGCGAAGATACCCTCTTCAAGAAACTGCACGGAAAAAAATCCGTGCCTACATCCGTCAACAGCAGTCGTGAATTCGAGAACAAGCAAAAATACACCGTGAACTGAATCACGTAATCATGAACTAAATAACGTTTAAAGGGAAAAATTCTGAAAACGTGAACTAGTTCACGGTCCGTTTTCATTTTCGGGAACGCTTTTTTTTCTGTGTGTGTATACTGCGCAGATGAAGGCTTCGTAATCGCTAAAATCAACGGACTCTTCATTTGTAGCTGTTACGCACCTCCACGATGGACGATAGAGCAGTTCAGAGAGATGTTAGACATGCTCACGGACGTGATAACCGATCGAGGACCAGCCGTCTCACCAACCCAAGAAGGCGCAGTTTACAAGAGGCCCTAGCAAAGCTGAATGTAGACCTAGCCAACGAAGGTACTGTCAGCACCTATCGCAGGGTTGGGAGTCCATCATCGATGTCACTTTCTGCAACTCGGGCAACACTGTCAGAAAACATGACCTGGAGAGTGTTGGAGGAGTATACCCACAATGACCAACAACAAGAAGCAGATCGAGTCATGTGGAAGGAAAACAAATGAATGTAGGTGGAAAATGGCGAGCTTCAACAAGAATGTGTTCGTAGAAGCACTTTGATCTACTTCTTGAACCTGAGTGAGGACGAGTTGACAGCAGCACTAACAAGGGCGTGCGATGAATCCATGCCAAGGACTGGTGGCTAGAGGGCTAGCAACGACACCGAAAGAGAGAAAAGGAAATGGGTGTACAGAGCGGCAAGACCCGCGCTCAAGAAAGAAATCAAGCTTTGCAAGAAATCCTACCTTAAGGAGTATTGCCACAACGCCAAAGTGAATCCTAGAGGACACGCCTACAAAGTTGCCACCTGTAAGGTACCCGGAGAATTTGGAAGCCATCGCCGAAGAACTGTTCCCGCAGCATGAACTGGTCACCTTCACCGTGCAGGGAGGAGGTTGATTACGAAGCAGAAGCTCAGGGTACCAACGGGGAGCTGATCGAGATGGCGAATACGGGAAAACCCTGATATTTTCAGGACCACATTGAAGATATACATCGATGAAGGTAGCTTTCCTGAATACTGGAAGCGACAAAAGTTTGTGCTGCTGCCAAGCCGGGAAAACCTCCCGAAGAACCTTCAGCGTGTAGGCCTATATGCCTGTTGGATTCGGTCGAAAAACTTTTGGAGAAAGTAATCCTGAACAAGCTTACCAAGTACACCGAGAGTAAGGATGGCCTATCAAACGTGAAGTTCGGTTCGGTGAAGTTCGGTTTCCGGACAGGCAAGGACAGCAAGGCAAGACAGTGGATACCATCCGAACGGTAGTGGAAGAAATCGCTTTTACGCAGTGGTAACCCTTGACGGGAAGAATGCCTTCAACAGCGCTAGCTGGGAGGCAATCGTCCATTCGGTCCCTGAGTACCTCTGCAGTATATTAAGGAGCTACTTTCTGAACCGAATGCTGATCTACGAGACTAATAAGGGAGAGAGAAGAATGACAATTACAGCGAGCGTTGCTAAAGCATCCATCCTCGGCCCGACGTTGTGGAATGCGATGTACGATGGAATGCAAAAGCTGAACCTTCCAGGGATGTGAAAATTGTGGGTTTCGCGGATGATGCTGTCCTTCTAGAACACGGGGAATCACGAGAAGAGGTGGAAGTACCGAGGCGATAGATACTGTGGAAGACTGGATGCGTATGAAAAGCTGGCACTAGTCCCTCAAAAGACAGAGCTGGTGTTGAACAGCAACCAAAAAGCAGTGCAACAGGCGAAAATCGCAACTGGAGAATACATCATTGACTGGAAGCGTGAGGTCAAACACTTGTGCGTGATAATCGACGATCGACTGAACTTTTAACAGCCACGTCGATTATGACTGTCAGAAGGCTACAAAAGCAACCACAGTGTTGGCCAGAGTCATGCACAACAATATGGTGGTAAGCGGCAGCAATCGGAGGCTCCTAGCTCCAGTATGGTAGTCCGGTCTGGATCCCAGCAATAAAGACGACAATAAGCAGGTCGTGTTTGAACAGCACGTTCAGGTTGTTGAGCATGAGAGTGGTTAGCGCCTACCGGCCAATATCATTTGAAGCGGTCTGCGTCATTGCCGGAATGATCACCATTGTGCTATTATTGGAGGAAGATCAGGAGTGCTATTTGAACAGAGACACCAGAGAAGCTCGAAGAAGAACACGGTCTGACACCATTAGGAAGTGACAAGAGGAATGTAACAACGCGGTGAATGAAAGCTGGGACACACCGATTAATCACGAACGTGTCCACGTGGATGTACAGAAAACATGATGAGGTCAACTTCCACCTGATGCAATTTCTGTCAGGTCATGGCTGCTATAGGAAGTATTTGCGCAGATTCGGACACCCGGTTTCCCCTCTCCGTCCGGAATTCGCAGACGTCGAAAAGAAACCGGAGCGCGTAGTTTTTGATTGCCCACGGTTCGGCCCCATACGACGCGCAATTCTTGATAACAGCGGAGTAGATACCAGCCAAGAAAACGTCGTCCACAAAATGTGTTACGATGAAAATACGTGGAACCGGATTAGTAGATGTATTGCGAAAATAATGTCGGCTCTGCAGCGAAAATGGCGTGAAGATCGAGCGAGCGACTGAATAAAGCATCGGGTAATCGATCTCGGGGGATGTTCCACAGACGGGGAACTCTCCGTCGATGTAGGCCGTCAGGGACTGCAAGAGCCGTCTGCAGCGTAGATTGAAGATGAATGACTCACCATGGCTCGGTATCGGAAGGATTTCCACTATAGGGAACTCTTCGTGGGGAGGGTAGATCCACCGTCAGGTACTACTTGAGTCTATTGCGCAAAAAGATGGGAGCTAAATGGCTCACCGTGGTTCGGTTTCGGGTGAACTTCCACTGCCGGGGAAATCTTCGTCGGAGTAGGGTACATCCGCCGCTGGGGAGTATCCGAGTAGAGTGCGAAAAGCTGGAGGACCAAACGGCTCACGGTCGGTTTCGGGAGAAGTTCCACCGACGGGGACTGCCTGAGTAGAGCGCGACAAAGTTGAGAGCCTACTGGCTTCATGTTGGATTACTGATTGGCCTCTGCTAGATCTAAGTAAGCAATGCTACTAAAAGGACGGGTCGATGAATGGCGATAGTTACTGATACAACTAACTGCAGCCTATGGGCTTAGCATGATGGCACAAAGCATGATATAGCTGGAAGTCTATTGACTTCAAGGTAGGTCGTCGAAGTGCGAACAGAAAGGAAGTAACTAGGGGCTAATAAGAGCCAAAGGGCTAAGCATGAAGTAAAGTGATAGATGGTGCCATAGGAGAATTCAAGTGAAAGGCAACCTACGAGAGTGTTTTTAGTGAGTAGATACACAAGTAACGTTTGCATTTAAAAAAATGGACAAATATTGCCCATTTTTCATGGGTTTACCTTCACCCGCACTGACGAAACTACCCATGCAGCATCAATCATAGTAACCCATGAGTCAGCAGACAAAATTTGACAGCTCTATCAGTCGAACTCTAACCGTGATGGCAAAAACAGTGAAGCAACTCCGTTCAGAAGTGTGCGCGTTCAAAGAACGGCACTCTGCCACATCGAAAACGGACATCGTGCGGCACTTTGTGGACGCCGGATACGCCCGTTCCGGCATCTACAACATCTTGGCACTATTAGACAACAATCAGAGCATGGAAAGAAAGCCCGGTTCCGGACGGCCGATGACCCTGAGCAACAAGAAGCTCTAAAGGATGCTGAAGAAGAAGACCGAGGGAAAATTGGCTACATCGCTGCGTGTGCTTGGCCGGGAGGTCGGTTCAACGGGCCAAACAGTGAAAAAGTACCTGGCGAACATGAACATACATGTCAGGAAGCGAAAGTCGCGTCCACAGGTTTCGGAGCTGCAGGCAATGACGCAGCGGCTGAATAAGATGGTCAACTCGATTTTCCTGGCAAATCGCGACGTGGCGGTGGTGATGGACGACGAGACCTATCTCACCCTGGATGGCAACGACAGGCAGGGCACTTCGAATTTAACTTGCCCCACGAAGGAAGTGAGCTCCGAGGTGAAGTTCATTTCACACACCAAGTTCCCCAAGAAGGGGATGTCAAAGCCGCTCTTCTTTCGCTCCGAACTGACCGTGAACGGTGAAATTTATAGTACGAAATGTCTGCCGGTAGTTGCGTCGTTCATCAAGAAATACCATAAGGGCAAAGATGCAGTGTTCTGGCCGGATCTGGCGTCGGCCCACTACTCGAAGCGATCGTTGGAGGAGATGGAGCGGCTGAATATCGATGTGGTACCCAAGTCGGCGGACCCGCCCAACGTCCCCCAGCTGCGTCCCATCAAGAATTTCTGGGCCAGTCTGAAGCGTAAGATCTACTTCAATAATTTTGTCGTGAAAACTGAGAAGGAATTGATAAATAAAACGAAGAAAGAACTCAAAAACATGCCTACACGCATGTTTTTGTCCGCCATGGCGAATGTTCCGGTTAACTGCCGGAAGGCCGCTCGCCAGGGCTTAGAATTTTTTTGCAAGCAAGCTTAAATAATTACCTTCCATGGACACACACACACACGCGCTAGACCTCTAGACATTTGACCTCAAGTTTAGAAAACCCGCAATTTCTTGTCAATTCTTCAATTGATGGTTTTGATTTTTGAAGAGATTGCGTAGATTGACCACCTCTTTCGATTGGTGTATTCAGATATTTTGAACATTTTTTCTGATAATAATCGTTACAGGGAGAGCATGGCTGATCCACTGATAACTGAAATTGGGGAATTAATTTCATAAAAAACCTTTGGAAGACAATACGCCAAAATTTCTTAGGTGACAGGGGTTTATTGGCAATCCCACGAACTCTTGTCCACTTTGTCACTCCTGTGATTCCCGTAAGCTTCCTCTTTTTTCCAGTACATAATGTTATGTTTTTGTTCTATCTGTTATAAAAAATTAAAAATGATTACATTAAAAGTTATTTGGAAAGATCTCACCAACGCGCCAACCATATTTCCATTTCTCTTCAGAATTTCCTCAAAATAAACTGTTGTCTAGACAACCGGAAATTGCAAATCCGGCCGGTAAAACAAATGAGAATCTAAATTTATTGAAGAAAACTGGAAAAAACCATTGATTTCAGCTTTTAAAAAGATACACAGATAGAAAGAAACACTTAATTTTCTGCGTTATCTAATGCACATAAAGGGTATGCTAGATTTGGCATTAAGTAATGGGATCTTTCATGTAAATTTAAGCCAGATATCGCAGGAATCAGGTCTGTTGTGTGGAAGATATCAAACAATAACGTTGTTTACGCTTGCTTTGGCTTGAAGTTGAACGAGGAGAAATTTTACGCCTGTTAAATTTAATTTTTTTTTTCTGTGTATTTGTATTGAATAATTAACCCAACAACATTGCTATCCTTTCTCATAAGGATTTATGAAAAACATTGAGTTTATTATCATTCCAGCTTTACCACTTGCTAAGATTTCAAAAACCATAATAAAAAAACTTCCAATTCTAGTGGATTTAATTCAAAAAGAACTACGCTCGAGTATGAAGGAAATTTTGTTCCTTCGGAACGGAACCCCGGTTTCGGGAGAAATTCTTTGCAGATGTTAACGTCACCCCGGTCTGCGACCTTCCATCTGCTTTGAATTATACAACCTTGCCCCACCAGATCTCCCACAGTGATCGTAGAAAATCCCACCGCAGCTTTACGCGATGTGGTAGCATTTTAAACCCGTCGTTAAAATTCCAACCATCCGCAACGAAAACATCCCGTGCCACTTTGACTGTGTTTGGCTAGAAAGTGTGGTGGACACACATAGAACACCACCAACCACGCGATAACTCTCTGATGGAAACGCACCGGAAAACGCAAATTTGTCCATCCGCCCGCCACCCGACCGTTTGGCGCGTGGATCACATGTTGGAGGGCCGCAGCCGAGCAGCAAATGAGCTCTAGCCAATCCAATCCAACCTCCCAAAAGCACGCACACACACACGGGATCGGGTTGACCGCGACACGCCGCTAGAAGAAGAGGAAGAGTGAGAGTTGTCGAATGAATCTCGGATGGAGACCGCAGCAGGTAGATGAAAGGGGACTAGGAAAACGCTGTTTACAGCCACTTGCCGGCAGCAAAATTGACCAACGCGCGACGACAGAGCTTTCGCATGTTAATTAAAAAGACATTAAACTTTTAATTAAATTTTTCACTCGAAGATCGATAACGTCGAAATTGAAAATTTATTGTATTTATCTGCGTTTCATTGGTCATCCAGCAGGCGGATAGTGAAAGCTGACCCCCTCCGAACAGATTGTGGCGCTGGTTGATCGCGGCTTTGTGGGTTTGGGTTGGTGGAATTACAACGGTGTTTTTCCTCCAATTTTATGGGCAGGCGTTATCGATTTTGGGACTGTTGTCGGATTCAGCGGGCGGAAGTTGATGGCTCCAAATGGGTATTCGATAATCGGGCGTAATGAGCTCTGAATGAGACGTTGATTACCAGCATTATAAAGATCGAGGCATTCAGGAAAATGTAAACGATCGGGTGGTCCCCATTAGTCGCTAGCGTGTTGTGGCGCGAACGATAGTAAATCACACCATTACAAGCCTTAGGCAATCAATAAAAGAGAAAGTGCTCAGAAGAGCAGGTAACAGTTCCAATACAAACGTAGTCATTGTTTGTTAAATTTATAGGGTAATAGCATTTCCAGGAAAAATCTGACGGTAATAGAAAAAAATAAGCACGACTATCTTCGATTTGGATGAAATTTTTCAAACGAATTCGATGTGGGAGAAGACGTTAATTTCACAGGTCTAGAAATCCTAACTTTTAAAAAGCAAATGTTTTTTTAGACACAATTTTTTGAAAAAATCATAGCTCAAAGTTACTCCAAGATGGGATAAACAAAGTTTCCGGAAAGCATTCAAAAATGCCAATAAACAGCAACTTGTTAAGTGCAACCGATTTCGAGATATTTTGTGAAAGAAATTCGTTCAAGTTTGTTATGTATTGAAAATACGTCATTTTGAAAAATTATCTGTAAAAATCTGTAATGATAATTTTCTCAGAACACAAATCGAAATAGATCGTTGCAGATGATAAATTACGACTAGCTTAAAAAAAAATGTACGCAACCAGTGATAATATCGGCTTATCTCGAAAAGTATTGCCACACACCATTCAATATTGCATCACCTCCAAAAAGTATCGACTCATATATAACGAGATAAATATTACATCCCTAAATTGTAGCTCTGAAAGATCGAACCTTTTGCAACGTAGGTCAAGGAGTATCGAAAAGAAGAGAGTATGGTTCGGAATTCGGTCACTACATGGCGCTAGTGGGCATGGAAAAGATATATTTTTTGAACGAGTTTATACTGTGATTCAGACTAACTAGAAAGTTCTGACCTTAAGTAAAGTTTTACAAAAGGCCAAGGACGTTCGGATGATGGAGAGTACCATACTCCTTAAGAATTCTGTCACCACGTGATGCTAGTGCGCATGAAAAACAGAGTATTTTCAATAAAAAAATATTGTGATCCCGACAATCAAGAAAGATCGTACCTTTAGGAAAGTTGTTCATAAGCCTAGAACTTGAAGTGGCGCTAGTGGACATGGAAAAGAGAGAACTTTTTATCGATTTTATATAATGATCCCTACAAACTAGAAAGTTAAAACCTTGAGGGAAGATGTTCAGAAGGTAAGGGACTTTTGGAAGGTTGAGAGTATGGTTTTGAATTCGGTTACTACGTGGCGCTAGTGGACATGAAAAAGAGAAACATTTTGAACGTGTTTATACAGTGATCCAAACCACCTAGAAAATTAAAACCTCAAGCAAAGTTTTTAAGAATGTCAAGGACTTCCGGAAGGTGGAACATATGGTTCGGAATTCAGTCACTAAGTGGCGCTAGTGGGCATGTGGAAGAGATAATTTTCAACAATTTTATATCGTGATCTCGACCGCCAGGAACTTTCGAGACTTCGGAAAAGTTGTTTATAAGGTTATTTCGGGGGGTGGGACGTTTGGCATATGAACGTTTGGCATATAGATCTTTGGCATATGGATGTTTGACCTAATGGACGTTTGGCCGAAAATTGGCCGTTAGCATAAATGTATTCCAGAGAAAAGCAAATAAGAATCTAAAAAAGTATTTTCAAACGCATTAGATCAAAAAAAGAAAATAAGGAACCAAACAAACATTCTCGACCGCATTAAGGTCTGTATCAGCAATAATCCGGACACCTCAAAACATGAATAAAACATAAATTTCGCATTATATTTCCGTCGTAGTTGTTTATTTCAGATTCATGAGATGTGTTTTAACAATTTGTGAAGACTAAATATAGTTATTCGGTACTTGCATAAAATTTTCGAACATTGCGCTTAACTCCGTCCATTAGGGGTTGTACAGACTCTTCAGAAATCGTAGAAGCCGTCTTTGTCCAAATTTGCTGGAAGTGTTTGATGTCTTTGATTCCTTGCTTCTTTCCAGAAAGCTTCCACTTCATCACAGCCCAATATCTCTCGATTGGTCGTAGCTCTGGGCAATTTGGCGGGTTTGAGGTTTTTGGTACAATGTTCACTTGATTTGCTTGGTACCACTCCATCACAGTTTTAAAGGGTGTATTCGATAAAAATGGCACACACATATATACTCATCAAAATTAAACTGATTATCGGATTTTCTTGAAATTTTCAGGGAATGAAGAACTACTAATGAGTTTTGATTTACAACATTTGTTTTATTCAATTTCGTCTCCCATCCCGAATGCCCGCATGAAAACTTCGTCATATATTCGCAGTACAAACGTCGAGCCCGTGATTTTGCTGCCAAGTTCTGTTTGTCGTTGCGATTTGGAACTGTTTTAACTGTATACGACTTAAGTCCCAAACGTTGTTTTGATTTTTGGACAAAACCAGGCGACATCCCTATTTTACGAGCCACCGTTCGAATGGAGAGATTTGGGTTTTTCGTTAATATCCTTTTCACCTTTCGGTCCATGACAGGATCAGCGCGTCCAATGTTTTTGTCACTTCTCGGTTTCCACTCCACCGTCAAACGTTCCGAAAATGATTTGAGCACATCGTGAACAGTGGATTTAGGCAAATCCAATGTTTTTGCAAGGTCCCGTATTGACAAGTCGGGATTTGCCATATGCTCGTACAAAATTCGCTCGCGCACTCGTTTTTCTTTCGTCGCCATATTGAATACTAAACATGAAATGTAAACATAAATCATAGTCTTTTTCATCATAGACTTTCAGCTATACCACAGTGAAATTTTTCATTCCTACGTGCAATATTTCAAAAGTTACAATGATTTGAAGATGTCCGGATTAATGTGGATACAGACCTTAGATAGCATTCCGATATTCTAGACTTATTACACTTGGAGTTTATCAATATGTGTGCGCATGTGCAGTAATAAGCATTCTATTTAAGTTTCAGCTATATCAATTCACTAGAAAACGAAATTTTTATGTTCAAAAATGCAAAAAAATGGTATTCGGCGATTTGCCCATATACATGAGAAGTATGAATATGTTTTGATAAAATCGTAGACTCCTGATTTTAGGTGGAAATATGTATTATGTTAAACAGCTAGACAGAATGGGTCATTATTTTTTATAATCTTGAAGAAATATGCAGTTCCTCCGAAAGATACCTTCTTTTGATTCTTTGCACATGGGCCTTCTATTACGATACATATTCCTGTATTCGAAAGCAAACTTCTGAATCAAGCGCTTGCCCTGTTTATTACTCTTTGTGAGATTGTTCCTTCTTTCAAACACGAGCAGTTCTTTGGAGTTTTACTGATCAACGAAATAAATCACTGCACATTTGACGAAGCATATTCCTGTCTCCAAAAGCTAACTTATGATTTAAGCCCGGTATAAAGCTCTTATGTGAGAATTTTCCTTCTTTCAAACATGAGCAGTTCTTTGGAGTTTGACTGATCAAACATACGTAATTCTCATGATTTCATGCACTTCAATTTGAGAAATTTTGAACCGACTGGTGAATTATGTGAGAAACTAATATTTGATAATTTTTACCTTAAAAAAATTGCATTTTTCTTATTTTACTTTTGAGACGTTGTTTGGACTCTAATGATTAAAAGATTTTTGGCTAAATGGCTTCGGACCCTAAAATTACTTGGCATGGTATTTTATAGTAGAATCTGATTTTAAATTTCGTCTTTTCTCCAATGACAAAACGCGCATAATAAGCTGAAAGGGATTTCAGCTCTGGTTCACAACGACTGAAAGAATGTCCTTTGATACGCACCAAAAATTCGAGCCAACCGTCACAATCCCGGTATCCGTTGACCCAAAAAAAGGTTGTTAGCTTGATTCTCTCCGCATAAAAAATGGTCCGGGATACGCGTATATTCTTGATATATTTCGGCCACTTGTAGGCTGGACTGCAAACATCTTGAACTGTGAAGAGAATATCTGTCGAATATTGATTTTCTCGATATATTTTTGAGAGTTGCTCTAGTGGATTATTCATTTCAAGAAAATTCCAAATTTTGAGCTCTAACACTACGCCAACAGTTCATAGTTGTCATGGAAACATTTTGCTGTTTGGAACGAAGTAGAATTTTAAATGATCGAAAATATTCGTGCTAAGAGTGCCATGCTTTTGCAAACAACGATTCTGTCACTGTAATTTAATCATTTCATTGTTCGGTTGTGTTCTTGCAATCTTAGATCTAATGCGTTTGAAAATACTTTTTTAGATTCTTATTTCCTTTTCTCTGCAATACATTTATGCTAATAGACAATTTTCGGCCAAACGTCCATCCGGCCAAACATCCGTATGCCAAACGTCTTTATGCCAAACGAGGTATCATCTTATTACGAAAAGTGGAGATGATGATTCGAAATTATGTCACTACGTGGCGCTAGTGAGCATCCAAACAAACATCAGTGTCGAATAACCGCTTGTTCAATCTAATTTTTAGAAGAAGAAGCTGAACAACTTCTCCAATTTCGTTTGAATAAACAATTATTCAGCATTCCTGTTTGTTGGGATGGAGAAGAGGGAACTTTTTATCGAGTTCATAAAATGATCCCGACCACCTAGAAAGTTCAAACCTTTAACCAAATTGTTCAGAAGGTCAAGAACTTTCGGGGGAGGTAGAGCATTTGGTTCAGAATTCGAGCCCTATGTGGCGCTAGTGGGCGAGGAAAAGAGAGAACTTTTGAGCGAAATCATATAGTTATACTGACAACCTAGAAAGTTGTATTAGTCTTTGTATTTATATGCCGCAATTATTTCCAATCCGGGATTATTCAAAACGATGAGCAACTATCAGAGATCAAAGAATATCTATCTGGTGGTTGAAAACAAGAGCACTTTTAGAATAACTGATATTTAAGTTTATGTTCCTGCATAACTCCCTCTTGTTTTGGATTGGCAGGCCACTTACAGTTAGCGTCTGATCATCCTAAAAAGTTTTAAGGTACTTAAAAATTGTGTCAATCAATGTTTTAATGTTTATAATCAGTTGGATATAAAGTGAATCACCATTAAATCACTTGAATGTACGGTGATTCAGTCCTGAAAACATTGAAATCACCTGAAAATGAAGTAAATAAGTCCTGAAAAGTTTGAATTTATTTCAATAGGAAGTGAACCATATCCGCGAAGTGTGAAATCATAAGAATATTATGTGAGTCAGTCCTGAATAACTTGAATATAAAGTTGGTGAATTCTGAATAATTTGGAATCAACTTCTGAAAGTTTGAAATCAGTTGTATATAACGCAAGTCAGTCCTGAAAAGTGTGAAATGACTTGAAGACGAGGTGAATCGAACATCAACATTTTTAAATCATTCTTAGTCTTAAGTCACTTGAAAACAAAGTGAATTAGACCTGGAGAGAGGTAATCAGCCCAGAAAAGCTTTAAATTACTTTAATATCAGCCTTGTAAAAAGGGCTTCAAATGGTGAGTTGACAATTTCAAAGGAGGGTGCAACCGACCTCCGGTCCTCACAAGTTCCTACCTCACGCCTCCACGAGTCATATGATCACAAAAGACTGCCAGCTGAAACATGGAGACGCTGGTTGGCGTAGCCTGGGCAATGTTGTCAATCTGACAATAGCGAAGTGAGGGGGTGCGACTGAAGATCGTGTACCTTTAAATCCTATTGTATATTTTCCATTCTCATTTTAATAATAATTTCA